>CP119671.1:0-467500 GCA_030078075.1 Crithidia sp. LVH-60A
AAAGTGCTGGATCGAGACCAGCCGACACCACGTTTCCTCTGTCACCCAAACAACAGATTGCACCCGGTGATCGGCATTGCAATCAGCAGGAGAGATACCCTGCGCTGCAATGCATATGTCGCACCCCAACGCGCATCTCAACAGCCGGCGGACCACCTCGACTTCTGACTTTACCAAACGGCTCTGCGAAGACGTTGGTACGCGGGCGGTGCGATCACCTCCCTCTCCCTCTGCGGCCGCAGACTGCAGGGAAAGACGAAACGCAACGGCGGTCACCATCGACACTACCTCAGACCGCACCGCAGAGTCGCACGCGTGTGTCTGCAGCGCATCGGCAGCCAATGCAGCGAAGTCACCGGCAAGCGTTGTGAGAATCTCGTGCAGGCGCGTCGTCCACAGCGGCTGCACAGCTCCTCCATCCCGCTCACTCAGCGCTCCTGCGCCATCAATCTGATTATTTGAAAGAATGCGCAGCATCGGAAGGCTTCGCGTCAGCAGCCAGCACAGCACCTCTACTGCCTCTGCACAGGTGGCCGGCGGAAGCGTTCGCTGATGCGACAGCAAGCATGCGTGTAGCGATTCCAGAGCCTCTGTAAGCGATGACACAGCGCAAGAACGCAGAGGCCGTGACAGGAGCAGCGGCGTGGCGCGGCACACCAAAATAGACCAGTGCCAACACCGCCGCGCAGAGGAAAAGAAACGCCGCCTCCACCGAGCATGATGAAGAGCAGGTGCGGTGTGGGCAAAGCCGTTGGGCTGCAGCACGTCGAGGGTCAGCGTCTCAGCCCTGGGTGATACCCGTCCCGTCTCCTCCGTCGAATTCTGAAAACGTTGCACCACAGCACGCACGAGACTCGAGCACTGCGACACACATCGCGAATTAGCACCGGTTAAGCGGCCCTGAGCAGCTCCGTCGCCGCGCCGCGTAACGGCGTGCTTCATCACAAAAGCCAAGAGCACCGCTGCACCACCGAGTAACGAATTAGGAGATGTAGGGGAACCGCCCTCGCCTTCGCTATTCTTGCTTGTTAACTGGACGGAAGACATCGCTGACTGCCACAACGATGGAGACGCGTCATTCTGCAGTTGACGCTGCAGCTCAGCTATGGCGCAGCGGATGAGAGTGGTGGCAAGCGTATCGAGTATCACCTGTACCGACAGATTAGAAAACTCGCTTGCAGTGTGCAAACAACCGCACCCACTCTTCTCTGCGCCGCTCTCCTCCACCTCGTCATCATCGTACACAACACTGCCATGAAGACAGCGAGGTGCGGTAGGATGCAGCATCGTAGACATAAAGAGAAGGCACGCAGAGGGGTCGAGGCAGCAGGCATTGTCGTGGACGACACACACAAGATGCTCCAGTACGCCACAGTGGTGCACAGCAGGGAAGGGATCGACAAGCAGCTCTAGCGCTTCGTTGGGCGTGATGGGGCTGAGTCTCAGCTGCGTCTCCAGGTGGGTATACAACAGCGAGGATGTGCGAGTATGTGCAACTCCACTGTCGGAGCTGCGTCTGGAGTACACGCGAGCGGCGCAGTGCGAGCTGCGTGGCGTTGCACGGACGGGGCGGCGCAATCCTGTGTGGTGTGTGTGAGAAGTGAGGCGTAAGAGAAAGAGTACGCGTGTCATTGTGATTGCTTCCGAGAGAAGAGGATCCAACGGATGCAACGAAAACGCGTTCAAAACAGCAAGGCGTGCATCTGTGCGGGAAAAGAGATTGTGTAAAGGCTTGTAGAACGCGACGGAGACTCAACACCGCCTTCGCACGCCAGCCCACGATGGACTATTAGATTGTCTATTGAAAAAAAAAAAAAATGTGTGTAGGCGAATGATGATGAAAAAAAGGCAAGAGTAGAGGAAAAGATGGTTGTTGCGTAGCAGAAGTGCATCGGCGTTGTAGAGGTCCGTGCTGATACTACTCGATGGTTTCTCTGAGAAAGATGTTCACAAGCTTCGGAGAAAACTGCAAAGCTCCAACAGCATTTCCTTCGTTCTCAACATTCGGCGTTGTAAGCAGCAGCAGACGCACCACATATACAGAAATAAAGATAGAACGAGGCGCGTTTGTTCGTTGCCCATGTACTGGTGTTCCGCTTGCCGCATCTCATCTCTCATGCGAGAAAAACGGAGAGGAGGTGCTGCAGACTGCAACATCCCAAACACTTTAATTCATCAGCACTACTTCGTTACTCCCCGTTCGCTTTCATCTCGTGTACGTCCCCCAAGTTCTACGAGCGATCCGCAACGTGTCTTTTCCTTCTTTTGAATACAACTGTATTAAATGTTTTTTTTTTTTTGATTTTAGATTGTTGCATGCGCACGAGGTTAACGGTTATCGATTCAGTTAAAAGGGTGAGTGGCATACGTACCACTCAAAGAAAAAGCACAGGTGATCCTCTTCACACTAAAAAGGAGAAAAATAAAAACGAAGCCTTTTGTCGATTCTCTCTCAGAAGCAGGTTCGTCGCGCTCTTCCCTTCTTCCACAAAGCAGAAGCGTGCGAGTGATGTGTGTGGGTGTGCGTGTGTGTGGTTGTGTGGTTCGCGTTACTCGAAGGTGATTAAAAGTAAACAAAAATTAACGAGTCAATGTGAGAGGGGACAAGAACAAGGGTTGAAAGTCGGGAGGGGACCAAACAAAGATGCAGAACACACACGCAGCAACACAAACAAACAGAAAAAAAAAACACCCTTTTCTCGACCCGCACAAACCAGGTGGCCTCCCGAGTCTTGTTGTCCCAACTACTGCACTCCTCGCCTTCCCAGCTTCCTACCACGAAGCTACCATCGCCTCACTCAATGCGCACCTTCTTACGAATATCCGTCACCTCCTCGTTGCCGTTGTCGTCCTCGTCACTCACAGCCACCGCAGCACCACCTGCAGCTGCAGCACTACTCGCCACGGCCTCCTCGTCCACCTGCAGCTCATCCAGCATCTCATCAGGGTTGATCTCCGGCACCTCATCCTCGTCCTCGTCGTCCTCACCAGCCACAGGCTTAACACCGCGCCGCGCCGCCACCTCCTCGTCCATCAAACGGTAAATGGCAATGTCCTTGCGCAGCTCCGCATCACGCTCGATCTCGTCCTCGAACTCGCCCTCGTCGTCGTTGTTCGCGTTGTTGCCGCCGTCGAGGCGACGGGCCGGACCACCAACCGAGGTCGGCTCCCCCGTCGCAGTGACGATGTCCAGCTTCTTCAGCTTCCACAAGCGACGGTTGCGGTTCGCCCGCTGCGACGGGAAGTGCTTGCGGACGAGGATGACATCCTGCAGCTGCTCCGGCTTGTAGCGGCGCTCGTCGAGGTCGTCGTTGTTGAAGATGCGCCCCTCCAGCAGGTAGCCCTTCACCAGGTCGCCCGGGTGGAGCACACCGCCGAGGTGCGTCTGCGTCACCCACTCCCGGCCCTCGCCAACCTCGGTGGAGAGGCAGACGGTGACGAGGCCCAGCTGATAGGTGCCGTTCGTCACGGGCAGGAGCTGGCACTCCAGGACGTAGAACTCCACAAAGTCACGCGAGGTCTGCAGCGAGGTGAAGGGCTTCTTCCAGTAGAGCGTGCCGGTGATCTCGCCCGCGCGCAGCGTGCGGGGGTCGAGAAAGACGACGGAGCTGAAGATTTTGTGCACGAGGACGAGAGGCCCCATGCCGCCGAGCGTCTTGAGGTAGTAATCCTTGTAGGGGATCAGCACGAGATCCTCGCGGCAGAGCGGGGCGATGTCGAGGGCGAACGTGAAGTGCTGCACCGCCGTGTTGTTCTTCGAGTCGTGCGAGACGAGCTGGACAGCGTCGCGCCGCGTCACGGGGGCCGTCTTGTTCAGAAACTCCAAAAAGTTCATGGCGTGACTCTTGTGCGCAAAGAAGAAGTCCAGGCCGTCGGGCTGGCCCTCGATGCGGATGAAGTTCTCGTGCAGCCGCTTCTTCAGGATGAGCTGCTCCAGGTAGAGGAAGGTTTTCTTGTGGTCCACCTTCTGGCGCAGCTGCACACAGGCGTCCCACTGCGGCTGACCGGTGGCCACCTTCTGGCACGTCGGACACTGCTGCCACGTCACCACGTACTCGACGACGCAGGACTGCTGGATGACGATGTTGTTGAAGACCTCCTTCTGCACCGTGAGACGCAACTTCACGCGCTTGCTGTGCGGCTCCGTCCAGAGGAACTTCGCGTCAATCAGCTTTGCCTTGTTGGCGTTGGTGTTGCTGCCGGCACTGCTGTTCAGGCCCTTAATGCGCTTCAGGCAGAGCGTGAGCAGCTCGCGGCTCTCCAGCTCCGCACGGGCCCAGTACTTGGGTGGTTGCAAGTAGCGGTTGCACTCGGGGCAGTAGATCAGGATGTACTCCTTCTGCAGGTCGTCGGTGATGTCGACGTGAGCACGGAGGCAGTTGGGGCACATGTTGCTGGGGTTGCTGTCGATGACGAGGCCACAGATGCAGCACTGCACCTGCGGGACGGCGTTGCGCTCGGGGTGCTGCTCGTCGAACTCCATGTTTGCTCTGTGTGTGTGTGTGTGTGTGTGTGTGTGTGTGCGAGATCTCCAATTATATTTGGGAGGAAGGGAATAGAAGAAATGCAGGTTTGTGTGGGGGAGTTTGATAACGCACCGCTGTGTGTGTGTGCGTGTGTCTCTGGCGCTCTCCTCCGCTTTAGTAGCCTGCGGTAAGTGACAGTTGGGAGCAGACGTCGAGGCTGCTTCTGTGTATGTTCACTGGTCCACGCACACAAACACAAGCAGAGAAGGTGCGAGCAAAGCAAACAGAAAGAGCAAAAAAGAAGGACGTAACAGAAAAGACACGAGATGAGCAGAGGACAAAAGAAGTGGAGAGAGCTGAGAAATGCGCATTCATCTTGAAGCTTTTACACGCTATGCATGGCAGCCACGAAAACAAAGCCCACAGCATCGTGAGAGCGACTCAACGGCTTCTGCCTTAACTCATTGGGTCGAATGGCGTGGAGCGTGGTAAAACAGATCTACCAGTGGCCCTTTCCACACGTCCCCGTTTTCCTCCGCTTCACAGGACTGCCGAGCGCTTTCAGCAGCTACCCTCGTTTTCGTTACTCCGCAATTCTTTCCATTTTTCCTCTTTTCCTGTATTGGTGGGTGAGAGGGAGAGAAGGGGCGGCATGCAGTTGTGAAAACAACGCGCCACGCCGCCAGCATAAGTGAAGCATCATCACGACAATAAAAAAAAAGTCACACACACACACACACAGAGACAGCGAGAGAGAGCAATGGAGAAAAACACGTTCACATACAGAGCCCAAGGAGAAGGCACGAAAGCGAGCCAAACGCCTCTGTCTCTCACCTACGCCGTCCAACAGCAGGAGAAGGGGAAACTGAAAAAAAAAAACGCACAAACAACAATACCGCCCAATGAGGGCCACCAGTAAATGAATAAAGTGGAGAAACACCGCTAGCTCCACATGAAAAAAAAATACTCACACAATGGGAGAATGGGTTGAAGAATGTCGAAGGACGCAGCTTCCCTCACATCAGCAGACACACACGCACAACAAAACAAAATTAGCACAAACACCAGAGGGAAGCAAAGACACGCCACGCACGCACAGCGCCGTCGTGCGCATGGGAGCTCAAGAGTATTTTCTTTTTTGGGAGGAAAGACAGGAAAAAAAAGAGAGGGATGGGAAAACGGGAACCGAGAACCGGATGGTGACGGGGGAAAAAAAAAAAGAAGATGAGGATCAGAAGCCGGGAAGATAACAAAGGTCTGGGGATAAAAATGGAAAAGGCCTCTCCGCCAGAAGCAACACAGAAATGATGCCAAGAGAGAGAAAAAAAAGAAAAAGGTGTGTCGATGTGTGTTTGTGTAGGGAAAAAAATCTAAAAAATAAACACAACGCAGTCACGCAGAAGCACACAGAGAAAGGAAACAAAAATGTTGTCAAGAAAAAAGGATTACTTTTCCTATTTTCCCTTGAAGGAAAGTCATACACCTCATAGCCTGCAAGACAAGCACGTACGCAGAAACGCCAGAAAATAATTAACAGCCAGAGGTGATAAACGAGAGAACTAGATAAAAATTGCTGCACGGCACACCCAATGCGGCCCTTTAGACGGGGTTTTTTCTTTGCTTCTTCTTCTCGGTTTGTACTCCAAACGACGAGAACTGCAGAAGGCTCTTGGACGCGAAGACACACAGTTTGACCACAGAGATAAGAAACACACAGAGAGAGTGACGCCTACGCACCTCACAAAATACAAAACGAAGAGACAACACATACGTTTGGTTTGTGATGTGAAAAAGCACAAAGTTGAGGGGAAAAAGGGGAAAAAAATAAGCTCACAGCAGGGGAAAAAGCGAGAGAAAGAAAGGGGACAAGGAAAGAAAGGATTGCGCGGGTACAACAAATTCGATACTGCTCAAAGCGGGAAAGGTGGCGCTGAGACAACAATAAAAGTAAAAAAAAGCAGTTTATTCATCTTTTTTTTGTTTCTCGTAGTCGTGAATGGGTGTGCGTGTGGGTACGTGCAACGCTTCTTACGTGGCGTTTAGCGCTAGGTGGTAAAGACGGGGAAAAAAAAAGGAACTCAAAAGAAGAGAGGAAAAACAGAGCGAGAAAGCGAGAAGAAAACGGATCGAATTAGTGTGACGAAGAGAGAGAGAGAGAGAAAATGAGGGAAAAGACAGAACGAAGAGCGGACAGTCGATTCGTATTCCGAGACGCTAAACCTTGTGATGGTGCCAACGACCCAACTCAGCAAAAAGAAGAAAGAAAAAAAGCATTAAGAACGAGTTCGAAAGGGAAGCAGTGACGGAGCGCTGACAACAACAAGCGGCCACGCACCGAATCGATGGACAAAAACAAACACAAAGCAAAGCGGCATTAAAAAAAACACAAAAACCAAAATACAAAACAGACCGAAAGTATCGAAAAAAAAAAAAGAGAGAAAAGAGAGAAAAACAAGTTCGAAAGAAGAGAGATTATCCAAGTGCGTTTGAGTTTGTCAGTTTGCGTATGCACACCCCCATCACGCCGACAGCCAAGCCCCTCCCTTTCGGACTGCTATCCGCCGAAGAAAGAGATTGAAAGAGACCTAGCAAACACTCTGCGATCAACAGGAACACCTCTCTCACCCCCACTGCAACTGTCACCACTAGCGGGGGCCAGACCGATCCTTGCCGGGCGTCCCCACGCCCTGGAACCACTGATGGCTGAGCAGCTTCTTCGCTGACGGGCGGTTCTTCGGGTCGTAGCAGTACAAACATGACAGAATGAAGTTCGCGGCCAGCCGGGCCTCGCGGAAGCCGAGGTAGGGCTCCAGCTCCATTTCCAGACTCCGCCGCGGATAGGCGCGATAGCGTGAGGCGTAAATAAAGTTGCCCTCGCGGTCCACAAACCGGTGGAGGTACTCCGGTGGTGACCGCGTCGGCGCCGTCGTGGTCGCTGCTGCTGCTGCTGCTGTCGCACCGCTGCTGCGTGGCGGCTGTCCGCCGCCGATAAGTGCGTCGTAGTAGTCGTTGTTGCGCACGCGGATGTTCGTTACCTCGGGCGGGAGCGGGCCGATGAGCTGCATTATCATCGCCAGGTGCTCCACGTCCATTTCTCGCGCATCGCGCGTCTTCTTCTTTGGATCCATGAGGAAGTTGCCGGTGATGAGCTCAAAGGCCATGCAGCCGACACTCCAGATATCCGTGGCGCACGTAAAGTCCAGCCCCAGGAGCACCTCCGGAGCACGGTACTCGCGTGTCTGAATCAGAGTGCCCCGCACGTTCTCCATGACGCCCGACTTGGTGACGTTGAAGTTCTTCTTGCAGCGCATGAGCGGGGCGAGAAGGGAGGGCTTCACGTTGGGGCACAGCGCCGTCCACTTCGCTGCCGACCCTGGTGGCTCCAGCAGCGCCGACAAGCCAAAGTCCGCGAGGCAGACCAGGTGCTCGCTCGTCTGCTGCGCCACGGCCTCGCGGAACTCCTCGGTGCTGATCATGTGGCTGCGGTCCTTGTTGTAGCTGCAGAACTTCTCCATCGCAGCGACAAGCTTCGTGTCCACGGCTCCGCACAGCACATTCTCGGGCTTGATGTCGGTGTGCACGACGTTCAGCACACTCAGCTCGTGCAGCGAGATCAAGACGGAGATGAGCACCTCCTTGACAAGCCGCACGTCGTCGGCGCTGCGGCGGCCTCGCAGGCCCTTCACGCGGTCGATCACCGAGAGCAGGTTTGGCCCACAGAGAGGCATGGCCATGCAGGTGTGCGTCCCAAACTCCCCCTGCACCTCGAAACAGTCAATGATGTTCGTCACCGCCGCGTAGGGCGGCAGGCGCGCCTCGATGTAGCGCAGAAGGCTCACCTCGTAGTGGGTCGCCTCCTGCACGCTCGTGCGGCACTTGGCCACCTTGACAGCGACAAAGGCCTGCGTGGCGCCGCGGCCCAGCGTGGCGTGCTTTGTATCGTAGGCGAGCCACACCGTGCTGAACTCCCCCCAGCCCAGCTTCTGAATAAGAACGTAGCGCGAGTGCACAATCTTGCCAGGTGTGACGGTGAGGTAGCCGCCTTCCTTGTAGGCTGTCTTGTCCTCCTCAAACCGGTCTCGCCACTGGTCGATGTAGCGCTGCAGGTGTGCACGGCTCGACACAAAGACACAGCTCGCCAGAGCAGGGGCGGTGGACTTGTTAGAGCCGACAGACGTGGCGCTTGCGCTGCTGCGCCGCCGCTCCCCCGCGCTGTTTGTGCGGCTCGGCAGCAGCTCTGCGGAATTGGCCGACACCGCAGCTGCTCGCGTCAGGCGTACGGAGTTGTTGCCCGCGCTGCCTGAGTAGGTCGCACTCAGCGCAGACGGACGCTGCTGCTGCTGCTGTTGCGGTAGCTGCTGCTGGGGCTGCTGCTTAAGCGGCCCTCGTCGCTGACGCGCTACGCTGCCCTGCAGGCTACTCGTCGTCTGCGAAAGCCGTCCCCCTGCGCGACCGGAGGAGAGAGGGGAGGCAGCGGCGGCACGCACCGATGACTTGGAAGAGGTGGGCGACGATGTGCCAGCGTGCAGGCGACTGCCTGAGCTGCTGCGCTCCGTTGCGTCGGTGGTGGTGGAGCTGTGGCGGGCCTCCGCCTCCTGCGCGGCGACGGGCAGGACGGTTTCGGGGGTGAGCTGCGGGGCCGTCACACCAACCGTGCCATGTGCCACACGACGCTCCACGCGACGTGCAACATCAGAAACCGGCGCAGCAGTCTTGGCGGCGTCACGCCCGCGTGCAGCCACCACCGCCGCAGGGGCGAGCGTTGCGATGTGCTGCGGCTGCGCTTGCTCTTGCTGCCCACGTCCATCCTCCTGCGCAGTCCCCTCCGCTCGCCCCGACAGCACCAGCTCGTCGTTGCAAGCCACGCGCTGCGGGGAGACGAGCGTCATCGGCGACGGCGGCGGCGGTGTGGAGCGTGGGGAGGCGGCCGCAGGCGTCTGCTGCGCCTTCGCGTTCTGTGCAGCGTCCTCGCGAGTGCCGTTCGCAACGTTGCGAGCGACAGAGCGGCGGTACAGCGAGGAGACCTCGCCAGAGCCGGAGCGTGGGTGGGCGGTGATGGGGACAGCAGCAGCAGCAGCAGCAGCGGGGTCGGCGTGTCGTGTTGCGGTGGTCGCCGCGGCTGCCTCCACCGTGCTTGGACGGGCATCGGCCCGCATCTCTGCGCCGTGGGGCGGCTGCTGCGCCGCAGCAGTGCGTGGCTTCACCACCGCCGGTGCCTTGGAGGACAGCGGCGAGGCGTGGAAGGTGCTGTTGGGTGAGGTCAGCGTGGTGCGTGCCGCGTTGCTGCTGCGGCTGCTACTCACCGACGGAGGCCCGTTCGCCTCGGCACGAGAAAAGGGAAGACCAATCACGCCGTACATGGCAGGGGAGCGGGAAGGAGCCTGCAGGAGGGGCACGCTCGTGTTCGCGCTCGGTGTCTCGCACGAGGACGACGGCACCGAGCTTGGGGACTGGAAGCCGTCGGACGCGTCTGCTGAACCGGTGCGGTGCGGGCGCAGCGGCGACACCCACCGCCCTGCCGAGTCTGTTTGCGGGGCTGCCTCGCGTGGCGGGGAGGAGGGGACGGCCACCGCAACAGCCACGACGTTGGCGTGTGGGGGTGGAGTAGGAGAGCCGGTCGCCCGCTCTCGCACCTGCGGCCGCTGCAACGGCGTCGCTGATATCGCTGTCGCTGCTGGTGCTGATGGTGCTGCCATGCCCGACACTGCCGCGGTGGACACTCTGCGTTCATGGCTGCCGTTCATTGAAAAGAAGACGTTCTCTGCCGACTTGTGAGGCAGAATGGTGGCTCCCTCGGCAGTGGCGCCAGATGCCGATGCCGCCTCGTTGCCTTCACGAAAATCGCCCGCTGCCGGAGGTGAAGCAGCTCCCTGTAACGGTGCGAAGTGTGTCCGACCACCACTCGTCCCCTCCGCAGACATCTGCAGCCCTACTGGTGCCGCCGACGCGCCGGTGCGGTAGTGCGACCCACCCTGCGGAGCATTGGTCGCGTGGGGGGAGTTGGTGTTCGTCAACACCGCCGTGAAGCCCGACTCCGTAGCAGATGCTACTGCTGCTGCTGCTGCTGCTGAATGTGTGGCGTCACCCACACTGCCACCCAGCGGCGCACTCGAGTCAGTGGGTGCGATGGCGTGTGGCAGACACAAATTTTGCTGGGAAGCGTGCAGCACCGTTTCCGGCGAGTGCAGCGACGTGCTGGACTGCGGGGAGGCCATCATTCGGCGGTAGTGCGGCGGCGAGGCCGAGGACGGGGTCGGCGAGGCGCGGAAGTCGTGCCCCACGTTGCGATACGTCTGATCATTTGGGCTGCTCAGTGTCTCGGAATTGAAGTAGCGGCTCTGCGATGGTGCCATGCTGCGATAGGGGGACTGGGGATTAAAGACCGGCAACTCGTTGTTACTCTCGCACGTGATGGGGGAGACCTTGTACAGCGTCGGTGAGCCGGGCTGCGAGGCAGAGATGGCGCGGCTCTGCTGGTGTGGGGGGTAGAGCGGGGACTGCTGCCGCTGTGGTGCGAACTGCTTGGCTGGCAGCACGGGCGGTGACAGACTACGCGGCAGGGGAGTGACGCAGCCATTGGAATGCTGCTGCTGTTGCTGCTGCTGTTGCTGCTGCTGACGTTGCGTGTTGTTGTGTTGGTAATAGTAGTGGTGCTGGTCGCGGTCACTGCCATCGCCACTGCTGTAGCCTCCATTTGCGTTCTGCATGGCGCAGTGCGTGCCGTTGGTGTGCACGCTCTCCGTCACGCCGGCGTGCTGCATCGAGCCAGACACGACACGATACTGACAGCGCGAGTATAAAGAAAAACAAGAAAAAGGGAAAAAGCCAAACAAAGTCTAGATTCTTTTCTTCTAAAAAAAAACGTGAGCGAAAAAAAAAAAGGTGTTGAGCTATGGGGAGAAGGAGGCAAACCGGAAAAAAAAGAAAAAAAGAATTGACGAAGAACAGTGAAGCGGGGAAGAGTGAATAAAAGTTCAGAAACTGGAAAGTAAAAAAAAAAAAATGACGAGAGGAAGACAAAAACAGAGAGCGAGAGCGAGAGAAAGAGGTCTCAATTAGCAGAAATTGTTTTTTACCGACAAGAATAGTAAAAAGAAGAGGGGAACACAACACACACAATCACAATCACAAACACAAACAAATGAATCAAGAGAGGCAGGACAGAAGTAAGACAGAGGGAGAAAAAACGTTGTTCAGTTTTCAGTTTTTTGATGCAAATCTCAGCTTGCTTTTCGACTAACTTTATTCTTTTTCTTTTTCCTTTCTCCTTTTGACCCTCTGTAACAAAGAACACTGCTCCTTATTTGTGGACCTCTCAGCGATACGGGATACAAAATCGACAAAAAAAAAACACACAGAATAAACTGAGGTAGAACGGAAACGGCAGTCTTAGTGCTCCACGGACTCCGCCCTCTTCCCTCTTTTGGTTTAAAATCAGATTACTTTCTTAGTTAGTCCTGTTGCACTGTCAACGCGCTTAACGTTGCAGAATGGGGAAAATGGGGAAAAAAAGAAGAAGAATAAAAGAAGAGCGAGGGCAACGTGGAAAAGTCTCAATGCGAGTAAAACGCCGGCGCCTGTGCGTGCGCGTGAGGCGGTGTAATACAGCGTAACGTGAAAGAAAAAGAACTTCAACGACTCGTGGTATAGCGGCAGAAGGGAAAAAGAAGAATCGAGACAAGCAATGATAGAGCCGATGAACGGCAACCAATAAAGGCAAAGGGAAGAAAAAAAAAACAGCAATTGCCAAAATGAAGGTGCTCTTTGCGATATGAGCGCCACCAAGAATTGCGTTTGGCGTGCAGAGACAACCTCGACAGCCGACGACAGCTACAGCGTATTATCCGATGCTCACACACACTGCACTTTTTCTGTTTCTTTTTTGTTGTTGTTGTGAAAGTGTTGCTTTTTCTTTGCTAGTGCTTAATGGAAAAGAAAAGACTCGTTTGTCTTTTTCCCTCGACGCGGTAGCCCCTTCTTGCTTGTTCCTGAAGGCGTTACACACTCTCAAACACACATACACGCACACAATGGAGTCCTTCCCGTCACAAAGAAGAGGAGAACACACAAAAAAAAAACCGCGCTGTAACTAAGTGGATGTGAGCAGCAAGAGGAAGGAGAAGGATGATTAAGTAAGATAGGAAGAGGAGGAGAAGGGAAGAGACAACACGGGGCTCCGTGAAGCAAAGGAAACAAACAAAACAAAAAATAGGCTTGATTTGCTGTCGTGTTTGTTTCTCTTTCTTTTCTTATTTTTAAGGGGTAAGCAACTGCTGTACCACACAAAACACAAGTCACTCCTGAGCGGCAAGCCCTTTAAACTTGGTCACTCTTGTTGTTGTTGTTGTTTTTTTAGCTTTTGCTCACGTCGATGGTATTGCAAATCTTTTTTTTCCCTTTCTTCGTCACCTCTTAGTTACTGTGATTGCTTTGTTTTCTAGCGTTTTCTTTGTTTGTTGTAGCAGTTGCTGCCTTTTGTGCTTCCTTCGCTCCTGTTGTTTGGGTCGTCGTGAGCGTTCGTCAAGTCAGCTTCTCCCTCTTCCTCCGCGCACAGTGTCCCTCTTCACCAGTTTCAATGAAGTAGGGTAGATGCAGTGACGCTTCGCTCAACCACGGTGCAGACGACGGAGACGACACTTACTCGCGCAGAGACAAAGAGGCGTTTCAGCAACTGGGAAAAAAGCAGAAAAAAAAAAGAAATGAAGAAGTACAAACGACCTTGGTTTTTTTCTCTTTTATCCCAGTTAGACTTGTTGTGAAGGAGGTGGAATGGGAAAAAGAAAAAGCACACTTTTTGAGATGGCAGTACAGGAGGGGAGGGTAGCAGAAGGAGACGACAGAGAGCCGACGGAGGACAACAGGAAGGTAGCTGGTGAAGAAAAAAAAAACACGCACCTGCACACAATCACCAGCACGTAAAGAAACAAAGACAAACGGTTTAAAGCAACGCGAGAAAGCGCAAAAAAAAAAAGAATAAAAGTGAGACAGACTCGAATAATAATGAAAGCAGGAAACCCGAAATTGTTTGGAAGCACGTCGTGCGCTTGCACCACCCTGTCAAACACGGCTGCGCACTCACGAACCTGTGGTAGGATGAGCACAGCAAATTGAGGGGTAGAGAGAGAGGAGGGAATTCAATTAGAGCACACACAAAAAAAAGTCAGATGAGTTACGTGGTGAAATTGGCTTGCTCTCCTTATTTGTTTGTATTCTGTTTGTCTGTGCGCGTAGGTGTGTGTCAGCGGTTGTTGTGACGGACGCTGTTCTTGCGGTCTGCGTTCGGCGTTCTTAGCGACGTTTCAGTGCTGCTGTCGTTTTCGTAAATGAGAGAATGATGGGGAGAGAAAACAGATACTTTGAAGCCTGACGAGCACTGCAATAGATGAATTGAACGGCAACGAAAGGACAGAAAGGGAAAAACACAAAAAAAAAGCACGCAAATACACAAAAATACACAGGTAAAGGGGAGTATAGAAGAGAACCAAACGTACTTGCTTCTCTCTTTTTCCCCGTATTTGCGCTTCCAGCAGAGAAGTCGCCGATGAGGGACGTGAACGAGCAAAAGAAGAAAAAATGAATTAATATCGACGTGCAATACACACAAAAAAAAGAAGACCACGCATGTATGAGAAAAGAAATGTGTGTCTGGAAATGCAGTAGCTCTTGCGCGCGTGAGCGCAGCAAACAAGGATGAGGAAGAAAAAATAAAAGAGAAGAAAAAGTGCAGGTTAAAGAGAAGAGTTGGAATGAAAGAGATGACAATAATAGCGAAGGCGATTGAATAGAAGGAAGGCGGAGAAAGAAAGAAATAGCAGTCAGCTTCGTTTTTTTTTCTGCGGTGATAACGACTATCAAGTTCTCCCTCTCGAGAGACCAACGGAAGACAAACTTGCCAAGGCCTTCCTAAGAGCGGAGAGACCGCTGATGAAGCAGAAAGCGTGCCGCCACCAAATCTACTGTCGTCTCCTTCTATTGCGTCGATAAGCGGAACAGCAGTGTCCACCACCCAGCTCTCATGATATACGTAGTGTGCGGTATCGATAGAAGTGCAAGCGGAGCATCACGTTGACAAAAAAAAAAGAAAAAAGGAAGAGAATAGCATGAGTGTACAGTTGTGTATGTATGCAAAGAAAAAAAGGGAGGAAGAACGACCAGGGCCAACACGTTTGCACCTTCAGATTACAACGAGATCTTGTTCAGGCGGCGCAGCATGCGCTCTACCTCGGACGCCTGGAGCCGGCCACGCCACCGTAAACGGCGGCGCAGCTGCGGCGGCGGCGGCGGCTTCAGCAGACCACACTTAAGACACTCCTCATTGTCGTGCGACGACATCGACACCGTTGCGCTCGTCGCGGCAGCTGAGCACGCACAGACGCCCTCGCCCTCGCTGCTGCCATCGCCGACGTCGTCGTCGTTGTCCCTGTCCGACGCAGTGGAGCTCTTCTCCGTCTCACTGCCGTTGTCATCATCGTTATAGTGTGGTGCAGAGGCGGACCGCGACGGTGGGGTCAGGCGCGCCGCCTCCTCGGCTGCCAGCATGCTCGCATACGACTTCTGCGCCTGGCTGTACGAGTCTTGGATGATGCTGTGGGCGATGTTGAGAATGTTGCACACGAAGAGCGCCATGAAGGTGATGAAGAAGAGCCGCGCGAAGAAGATCTGCAAGTGGTACGGGGACTGGTCCATGAGAAGGAACGTGTCGATGAGGTTGTCGCCAAACATGGTGCACAGCATCGTCACAACAGCGGCGGGTATCGAGCGAAAGTAGGCGCTGTTGCTGAAGCCGCCAAAGACCGCCGTGCCGCACACGGCGAAGCCAATGAGCACAGGGAGCACACCGACGGCCAGCACGAAGAGCTGCTCCAAGGCAGTGGCCAGGCCGTCGATCAGCACGTACCACGACGGGAAGAGCTTGAGCAGGACAACCACGCGGAAGCTGCTGAAGAGGGCTGCAAAGGCCAGCAGCAGCGTCACCGCTTCCTCCAGTGAGTCGCCAGTCTGTCCCTGGTGCTGCGCGACGAGAGCTGTCGCAGCGAAGGCGAGCACCGCGCCATTGGAAAGGTAGCCGAGCCACTTCCACCCATTCTCCTTTACACCCGGCCTATCCAACCACAACCGCGACGTCGTGCTGCCGGCGGAGAGAGACGTCGACGGCGGCTTGCGGAGCAAAGGGTGCTTGCCTCGCGTCGCCGCTGCGTCCTTCAGCTCAGTGCCGAGACGCACGTAGAGGTCGGTGAGGGCGGCCAGCACGAGGAGCCAGCAGACCAGCACCGGGCCGCGCTCCCGCTGCCGGCGCGACACCGAGGACAGCTGCGTCGCCATCGTCACGACCGCCTTGTGGCCCTCGAAGCCAAACTCCACGGCGACGTCCCAAGTGGAGGAGACGACAGCCATGGCACCGTTACCCGTCCACCTCCGCCCGCGGGAGAAGAGAGAGAAGGTCAGCCGCAGCTGCACGAGGCGGTCGAGCAAGTTGCCGATGGCCGACACTCTGCAAGGAATGAAAGTGCCACCCGCCACGGAGTCCTCCTCTGGCACACAGGACTCGCTGTAGTTGCGCAGCAGCGCACTTGCGTTGGCGAAGGGGCCGATCGGGTCATCAAGCGTTAAAGGGTAGGTCCCGGTGAGAATGTTGGCGAAGGCCGGGGAGGAGCTGTCGCCTTCGTGGTACTGCACGAAGAGCTCCGGCGGAGCAACCGCCGCATCATCGAGCCTGTGCGACGCGTTCCAAGACGTGTAGTGCATGAAGAGCCCGCGACTGCGCGTAGGAACGGCGTAGTAAGCCCGCACGGTGCGCTCGAGCGAGTTCACAAACTCATCGATCGTTTCAATGCGGCGGTCTAGGAAGACCCCACTGCGGTCGCCGCCGGCGAAGAGGTAGTAGGCGAGGGTGTAGCGCGCATCTGCCACCTCGCTGTTGCGCACCACTTGGTACTGGAAAGCAAAGAGGAGAAGCAGCGCCAGCGTGGCGATGTTCAGGAGAGAGTGAAAGAGCACCATTGTTCACACTCCTGCCACGTGCGCTTTCGTGCGCCGAATCCGTTCACCACAAAAACGCACTCCTCTTCTTAAGTAGTAGGGCGGTGGGAAACGTGCAGTTGCTAACCTACCAGTGCGCAAAACAAGCAGGAAATTGAGAAGAGGTGAACAGCTTTAGTTGTCACCGCTCTTTAAGAGACAAAAGAGAGCAAAGAGTGGCAACAAGCGGACAGGAAAGCTCCAATGTGAACAAAACAAAGGGGAGAAGCAAAAGCAATCGCGGGAATGAGAGAGTGAGAGAGTGACGCGGCGATGGTTGCCGAAGTACATAAGACAGAGATAAGGGGCGACATCTTGCGCAATCTTTCCGATTGGTGCGCAAGCATTTGCACTGCGCTTTCTGCAGTGAGTCGTAAAAGCACGTAAACTGTGGTGCCTGAAAAAGTCCTCAGGTGTCGCGAAAAAATAAGAGCCATTTCGCCTGAAGGCCTCCACACTCGGCAGGCGATGGCAAAAGATGCCACCCTGCTGCAAACACGAGAAGAAAGGCGGGCGGTCATTTTGACAGAATGGACGTTGTTCTCAATAAGTGCAGTTGGCCATTACAGGGACTCAGGCAATACAGAAAAAAAAGGAATAAAAACAGAAGCAAAGAAAGATAGGCTGAGCCGGCGCTTACCGAATTCAATACGCTGAGACGCGGTGGTAAATCCAGCGTGGTCACTCATCGCACAATGCAGGCGTTTCAAACACCATGCGGTAGATACACATGGCAGGCTCTTCAATGTGAGAAAGCTTGTTGTCGGGGCCGCAAACCAGCTGGATATCCGTCTTGCGCGTCACGCCGTTCCAGCACCTCTGCCCGTCATGGTAAAGCATCTGAGTCAAGTCGTAGGCGTCCTTGGCCCACATGGCATACGTGTTCTCGGCGAAAGACTTCCAGTTGCCGAGCAGCGTGCCGCCGCTGCTGTCACCCTTGTTGCGCTGGTGTACGTTCCTAAACATCGTCACGGCGTACGTGTAGTCTTGAAAGTCCATTGTGAACGTCTTGCCGTCTAGCGTTCGCAACAGCTCTTCTGTAGAGGGGACGGTGGACTCTAAGGTCTTCGTCGAAGTGTCGATGATTTTTTCCAGCGCAGCGAGCCTCTCCTTGCGAGTTGTCACCGCCTCCTCCGCGGCTGTTGCCTCCGGCGTCGAGTATGAATCGGGGTCCTGCGGCTCCTCGAAAGCGGCGCCGACGGCTGCCTCACCGTTGTGATCGCACACGTGCATGCAAGTCAGCTCGTGATGACCGCACGGGAACTCATACTTGACAGTTTGGCTCTCCTCCTCCTCATTCTCCTTTTCCTCTACATCGCTCGACTCGACCTCCTCATCGGCACCCGCTTTACCGCACTCACAGTAGCCGGAATCCCTGCTGGGAATGACGGCGCCGCAGTCCTTGTCCCTTTCGTGCTCCCGCGGTCCGTCGGCTTTGCACCTCCCTGTTTGGCGCCACTTGATGCACGAGCTCGCATCCTCCGCAGCCTCCCTCTCCTCCCTAGCGGCGTCCCACTTCTCGCGCTCAAGTCGCAGCTCTTCGCGGACCGACTCGAGCGCTTTCTGCAGCGCCGCATTTTTCTCCTCCAGGTCAGGAAGCTCTGCACGAATTGTAGCGGCTTCTTTCTTTTGGCCAGGAAGGGCTCGGGCCAGCTCGTCGCGGTGCTTCACAAGCTCGGCGCGCATGGCGGCTTTGTTGGCAGCGGCAGTCTGCATCCGCTTCTCCTCCTCCTGCTCTTTGCGAGCTTGTTCCTTCTGCACCTCTGCGCACCGATTCGGGCACGCAACACCGGACAGCAGCTCGTCAGAGCCGTCGCAGCAGTCGCAGATTCCGTCGTTCACGCGGTTGTGCGGAATCATTTGTACCAAAAAATCCTTGTTGGTGCACTGAAAGCGCCACTTCTCTGGCAGCTGCGCCGCGACACCGTTGTGCATCGCCGCGCAGGCCGACGTACCCGGCTCGTCGCTCCCGTCTGCGCAGTCGCAGACGTCGTTGTTCACCGCGGAAATTGGAATGGACTTGGAGCCGTCAAGACACCGGAAAGATTTCGAAGACTCCGCGGCATCGTAGTAGCTCGCGTGGGCGGCCTGCACCCCGAGCAGCCGGCCGTGCACTGCCCTTGTTGTGAGGCACAGCAGCACTAGGAAAAGTAGCGCGCATCGCATCATTGCTTCGCAGAAAAGTGGAGAAAAAAAGCTAATGGCCGCAAAGGCGATTGTTGTTGTTGTTGTTGTTGTTGTATGTTGATTTGTAAAGAAAAGTCTGGCAAGTAACAACGACTCTCTCGAGTCCTTTGCAGTGTTGCATCGGTGGCAGAAAGGAGAAGATGTGGTAGGTGAGTGGCGTTGCGGTAGAAACTATGTGGGGAAGTGTGCATCGCTAGTGCTGCTCAGCCGCGCTCCTTCATGAGGGCGACCATGCTCATCAAATAAAACGCTTCTGACTCGTGAAAGAGGATACTTGTAGGTCACGTCTTAGAGAAGGAACCCATTCACAGACTATTCACAAGCAGGCATTTAAACCTCACCTGCTCATTCTCTTATTCTGCTTCTTACTTTACGGCATTTACAGGTTTGGTTGTTCATACAAGATTAGAAATAGCGAAGAAAAAACGCTCAGTATAATAAGCTCGACCTTCACCTCGAAAAAAAAAAAAAACTGGCAATAGTAGCAATGAACAAAAAAAAAAAAGCGAATTTTCGTACGAGCGAGGAGAACAAAAAAACTTCTACCTGTAATGATGGTGGGGACAGAATCAAACTTCCCATTTCTCGCATCGATGCACATTTCATTCCCTCTTCTCTATGCTCAATACGTTGAGATACTCCAGAGCGCTATAAGCGACAGCACGCCTCGGGAAAACAGAAAAGACCAAGTTGAGAGGGGATCATAGAGCAATAGAAGCGAGAAGCCAGAAAGGAAAAATACGGTAGTCGGAGATGCGTGCTGAGCGATACAAGACAGGAAGATGAAAAGAAACCAAACAAGAGGGATCAATCACACAAACTAATGGCAATAGTCGTATCACACAGAGTTTGGGGAACCAAAAAAAAAAATACTGAAGACATTGCCGCGGATAGAAAAAGTAAAGGAAAAAGTCTTTCAATAAGCGCACCGCGCGAGAAGAAAAATGAGATAAACCTTGTGCAGAGAAGGAATAATGTCTAGGGCACAGGGCAGCCACCAGTATAAGTGTGGTTTACCAAGCAAATACAGAAAAATGTAAAGCCAACACGTGATTGCAGTTTCTTCGTATGATTGTCTGGCTGCTCAGGTATAGAAAAAAGCCCGTGGCCACGGACCAACCACAGATTGGCACCACAGAAAATTGCAGCACGCGCGACCGCCACTCACAAGGACAAAAAAAGTAACAAGCTCTCAAACGCAACAAACAAAAAGAACAACGGGGAGCAACAGCACGATTTAATTTTTGGGGGACGTCATAGTAGTATGAAAAAAGAAAGGAAAAAAAAAACGATAGTGAAGCATTATAGTAGATGAAGGGGAGAGGCCACGGCAACAGAACGGTTGTCTTTTTCGACACAGAATGCAGAAGTGTAGCTCTGACTTGTGCTTTCAGGGAAGCTGAGCAGACTCAACGAAAGTGTAAAGCTGCCAGCTGCCTTCAGCGCTGCTCACCTGAGCATAACATCAGACCAAGTAAAGGTGTTGCGGGATAGGCGGCACAAAAGCTACCTCTGCAAGTCTAATTCTGGAGCTCCTATGTGACCTCTTCAAACGTTTCTCCGGCAAAACAAGATGAGCTGCTGGGGATGGCGATAACAGGGTGAAATAATAATAATAATAAAAAGAAGCTACGTATTGTATGGGGTTCAATGTACGCGCTAAATCCGTGTTTCGCTGTTCATGGAGGATTGGCTACTGTTGAACGCGTAATTATCGAGTTCGTCTAAAAGCGGAGTCATTCGCTCAGAGGTGGAGAGCGGCGTTCCGGTGACCTTTGTGTCCTGGAGAGTGCGCAGCAGTGACTCGTCCGCCTCGATTTGGGGGATGCCAGACTGCCGCACGTAATCGCGCACGGTATTTCTCCACAACTCCGCGGTCGGCGAGAGGACGGAGTACGGCGACGCCAGCGACATCGGCGGAGGGGCCTCGGGAACAGCCTTGGCGGCCTCGATGGCGTTGACAATGTGCTCTGCCTCCTCCTGAAGCTCGGTGGCAACTTGCTGGGTATTGTGCAGGTCGATCGGCTTCGTAGACGGGGGAACGCGGCGGTCCTGGGGATGGATGCCCTTGCAGTGCTCGTTGACGCAGTTTAAGTTTTGGCACGAGTACATTTGGTAGCGGAACGCCTGCTCGAGGCGGCCGTCGGTGTACAGCGTCTTGAAAAACGGAATCCAGCTATTGTGGCAGCGCACCGTCACCTTGTTGCCGTAGCGTGCAAAGAAAATAGAGTCCTTCACGCGCGTGATAACCTCCGCGTGGGGCTTCTCCTCCGCCATCATGATCTCCGCCAGTCTCTGGAAGAAGTTGATGCGGTGGCGGACCGGCCCGGCCTCGTGTAAGTGCAGCTGATTGCACGAGAATTCTTGGTAGCACTTGTGATCGGCTAAATGCAGGTTGCAGAACGCGCCTTTCGGGTCGCGTGGAATTTTGCGCTGCGACGGGGCCTGAGGCCCACGAATGCCACTTTGGTAGTCGAGGAAGGCAAGCAACCGCTCCGTGATGACACGCGTATCTGGCGTCGAGCCGGTACCCAACTGTGCTGCGATAAAGTCCCGCGCGGCTTTTGCATACTTCGCACCGTCAGTGTCTAGGTTTCCTTCCTGTTGCTCTAAAAAGACCTTCTGGATGGTGTCGTACGTCTTCAGCCACGTGGTAGAGGCACTAGCAGTGTTGCTTTGAGAGAAGAGATGAATGATCGTGACAAGCAATCCGACAGTCGGCTCGAAGATGTCGGCAACCTTCGAAGCACCGTAGGGAATAACGTTTCCCAGAATGGGCACTCCATTCTCGTCGACGCGAGACAAATACGATCTAAAGTCTAATCCCATGTCCAGCACCTGAAGTGTTTCAGGCACGGAAAGCGATAGCTGTGGTCGCTTCTGGCTCGCCATTGCGCTTTCTGTTGTCTTTACTCGAAGAGACCCAGAGAAATAGGTAGATCTACGAAACTAAAAGAGGTAAGAAATAATTAGACCTTGAAACGTGCGTTGGAGGGTGCATTCTTTTGGTATTGTTTGTGTGCGTGAATTTGGGGAAAGACAGGGCAAAATGATGAGAAAAAAAAAAGGTGAGCGAGAGCAGCAGGGGATGAAAAAAAAAAAGTAGATACCGGAGCAAGTTGAGTGGAAGAAGAGCACAATAGAGACTTGCAATAGTCACATGATCGGTGCATAAGCAGCCTTAAAAGCTATGGAAAAGACATCTACAAATTTTTGGGTATTATCGATTACTTGTATGCGCGTTTCAATAATTGCAGTCATAACGATCACATGCCTTCTACAACAGCGCACCGTTCCTGAGATGCGTTCGTATTTTACGCTGCATTCGAAAAAAAAAAAACTTTATACAACACCGAAACAAGGTTTGCCGGCCTAGCAGTGGAAATCGGAAATGTTCGGTTGGCGAAAGCCTAATGCACCCTCGAAGTTTCTGATGCGCATCGTAGCCATATCGCCTACAGCTGAACTGGTGCTTTCGACATTTTCTTTACGAGAGTCGCAGTAGCGGAATGACAGAGAAAAAAAACATTTCTTTTTTGCGCAACTGAATTCACAGTGGCAAGTGCGTATTTCTCAGTCGACACTCAGACTCTCCGCGACTCATCCTCGAGTAAAATGCTCTTTTCGCTCACTCGCTGGCCGACATCTGTGAGTGCCAATTGAACCTTTATGAGCTGCAAAACAACCTGCCTCACATCACCATTTCCAGTGCGCTCTGCCTCATCTAAAAAGCTGCGAATCTCCGCCTCAAGGCTGTCTACTGCAGCGACGGCGCTCATAATTCGGTATTGACCTATTGTGATTTAACTAGCTTCAGTTTTTTTATGTGGTAATTTAATGAGAGAGCTGGCGAGTGTGTTTTTGCTTTTAGAAAGTCTAAGTATGCGTGTGTTTGAACGAAAAGGAGATGTAGGAGATATGAAACGTTTTTTTGTGAGCGAAACTGTAGCAATCGTGAACAAATTCTCAAAAAGGTTCAACATTGCTACTAAAAACGGTTCTAGAAAACTGTCGTTTTAGCATGCCCATGCATCGACCAGTGCACCTTAGCGCATCATTTCGTACAGAAAGAAAAATCTTCGAAGTTTTGCAGATAGTTGGTGCTTTACAAGTTGTATTCTCTTTGTTTAATATTTCAGGCGCTTGCGATAAGTTGAGGAGACCAAAGAAAAGATGAAGAATGCGAGTGGTACAGCGCCTCTCAAAGGGGGGAGATAAAAACCGTCCTGGTTGAAAGAAACAAGCTGCACTTAACAGCGGAAGCGGTGCAGACGCATAGTGCGATGTGGGTGCCTATTTTTAAGGGAAAAAGATGGAAAAAAAAGGAAGGGGGGGGGGAGACGCAGTATTAATGAACGCAGTTTCAACGGAAGCAATTCTCTGACTTCGCGGAAATTCTGTAAAGAAGGACGACTGCGGCGCTGCAGCGGTTTCGGCGACCACAGTTTGCTGTCTACCGGACATTGCGTAGCGGCTCCGCTGCGAAGTACGCCGTTGGCTTCGCCACAAATCTATTATAACTGTTTTTTTTCATTCAGTTAACGTGTGTTGCTAGAATGGCTACCGGCAACTGCAGCGTCGCGTTGCAGCAAGTTGACGTCTTGGCTCAGCAGCGATGGTGGTTCGTGCGCACAACGGCTAGCGACAGGAGGCGGTCGAGTGCGGCGTGCTTGGCAATGGGAATCTATCGCGCCTGCATTGTGCTAAGCTGGCGTTTCACTGCATTCTCACAACGGCGCGCGTGACTTCGAAGTGCCGCGAATGGCATTTCTGGGAGTTGGAGTGCTCTTCGACGCGGCTAGGGCAGAAAGCCTTGGCTACAGTGTTGGAAGCGCTTACCTGTATGGACACGGAGAGTAACTGAACGGCGCATGCGCGTCTCCAAGCCGGCTCTTATTTGTTCCAAAATCAGGTTTCGCGAGGGAAGCAACATCAGAGCTCATCGTAGCTCATCTGTTCTTCACACAAAAAGTGCTTGAAGAGAAGCGTAAAACGAAAAAAGAAAAAATGAAATGTTGAATTTTTTTACGTGATGCATTTTTCCAGTGGCGTTGGCTCCCTCTCAGCGCGCACCGCTTTGAAGTGCGCAATCACTACTCTACTGCATAAAGAAAAAAAAAGTGGTACCTTTTAATGACACTCAATTGCGAGCGCTTTGTTTGTCCTTTAGCTAGTGGCGTCAATACATTGAGCGGATATCATTTAGGGTTCAGAACTCTCTTTCACTTCCCCTTCTACATCTCCTCTGCATTCTATCTTTTTTATTTCTTTCTTTTTTTTTGTACGACTACTTTCAGCGCATTAGAGGCAAGAAAGGTAGTCAAAGACCTCGTCTGAGGATAACACAGTGCTCTTCCACTCGCTCTTTCTTCGTTATCTCGACGTGTTGTTTTCATCTTTTTTTTTGTACCTTTTTTTCCCCTAACACTAGAAAGCACACTGCCGATGAACCCAAACAACTCTTCTTTCCGACGCAAGCTGGAGGAAAGCGCAAAGCCCAAGCCCGTCCCTACCTCGCAGCTGCAGGCAAATGTAAATACTGGTCTGGCACGCTCCCAAGACGCGCCTCAGCTGTACAGGTTCCAAAATCCATCCACGTTCACATTCCTAAGCACATCCGCTGCTGCTGAGAAGCTTACTCAAACGCTTCGCCGAAGCGAGAGAGGCGTTGCGGCAGCGGAGCGTGACGGCGCCGCTGCGTTAAGTGACGAAAAGGATGTAGAGCTTTTGCGCATGATTCAGAAGGCGAGTCGCCGACCGGCAAAAGCGGCCGAGCAGCGTGCGGCGCCTGACGATGAGCCCTTGCTGCGCAACATTCACACCGCAGAGGATGCCGTTGCCTTCTTCACCACCAACGGCAATTCTACCAGCCTCAAGCACGTATTTCTCAACTGTGCGCCGAAGGCCTTGGAGTTCCGGCCATACGACTTGGTGGTGACGAAAAAGGGCTGCGAGGACCCTGAGCACTACATTCTAAGCGCGACCGGCATCGTGCACATGCGTCCGGGGCGGCCGTCGGAGGTGATGACGCTGGCGGATCATATGAAGGAGTCCTCCCTTTTTAACATTTTGCGCAAGATCCCTTTTTTCAAAAACTTCCTTCTCTACAAGGCATTTTTGCGACTGCAGATGAAGCTGCGTCAGCGACGGTACGCGGCGGTGCGCAAAGCGTTGTCGAAGGACCTGCTTATTGCGAAGCCGACATTTGCCTACCCTATGCTGGAGCTTGTGAAGTATTCGCACACCATATCTGATGCGAAGCTGATCGAGTATGACCCGCAGGGCAAGCACGATTACGTAGTGGATGATTTTACCATCACCCAGGCGCGGCAGCGACAGAGAGCCTCCGTGTTCGTCAACAGTGTGATTGAGCGGATGGAGGAGAAGGTGACAAAGCTGGTCGAGACGCTGCAGCATCGCGCTGACGTTCCCGACATCAACACACGCGAGGCTCTGGAGCAGTACTTGCTCACGGTGGCGGCGGGCGAGGGTACCGACACGCGAGCGAAGCGGAAGGCCAAGTCGATGATTGACGCGCGTGAGGATCTGGAGCGGCGGATGCGCGAGCTAAAGCGCAGCTTGGTGGAGTACTCGAAGCTACATCTTTTCATCAGACTCGTCGATTTTCTGGCCTCCGAAGAACTGTTCCGGCGTGTGCTCTCGGTCGCCCAGACGTTTCTCAACACTGTGCGCGGGCAAGTGCAGAGCGAGGTTCGCAAGGTCGGATTTCAGGTCCTTCTGCACCCCGAAGACTCCACCATCGTTTTTGATCCGAAAGAGGCAATTTTGCGCGACGTTTTCGCAAATCTTCTCTCAGGCTGCACCGACGCCGTTACGATAAGTCCCCGCCTCTGCGCTCAAAAGTACCTGAAGGCGCTGTTTCCAGCGTCCCCCAAGGTCTGGAATATCGGGGATGAGTTGCGGTCGAACGCGAGGGTGGACTACATTCACTCCGCGCTCTTGGAAATTTTACACAGCGACTACGAAAAGGCAGAGGGCCGTCTGTCGACTTATTTGACGACAGTGCCGCACATCCAGTTTTTGCAAAAGTCGTGGGAGGAAGTGGAGAACGCGTACAAGCAGGAGAGCGCCGAAGTCGTGCTGTCGGCAAACAGCTTGGCAAAATTGTACCGTCGCCTGCAGGAGGCGCAAGACGCGCTGCGCGTGCTGATCGCCTCCTACGTTGGGTGTCTGCTGTGGATCAACGCGTCGAAGCTGAAGTCCGAGGTCGAGCCGCGGATGGTCGTTTTGCGTGACGGAATTAACTCCACGCTCCGGACTACTGCGCGGAATTTGATTCGCGAGCTGAATACGTTTTTCAAGCAGAAGTCGCAGGCGATGAACGAGCGGCCACAGACGTTGCGCGAGTTTGCCGAGTTTACGGCGGAGTACAAGGAAATCATGGCGAACGCAAACGCAACCGATGCAAAAATTGCGCAGACCGAGGCTCTGTGCGAGCTCATGGACCGTCAGCAAGTCGAGTTCCTGGACGACGAGGACAAACAGCTGCGCGAGCGCACGCTCGGAGGCGGCTCCACGAACGGGTCTCTGCGCGGCGTATTCGACTCCGCCAGAATGCACGCCGACGAGTTTATAGAAGAAAACATGCCCACACACGTCGACACGCTGCAGGCTGAAGTGGCCAGTGTGGAGGAGGAGTGTGTCGGTCTCAACGAAATACTGCTGGGAGAGGAGTTTGCGGCGCTGACGGATAACACGGAGCCGCTGCTGCAGTACTTGTCGGACGTCAGCACGAAGCTGGCCGAGGTCGACGCACGCGAGGTGCAACTGAGCCGCTATGCGAAGCTGTTCAGCCAGCGCTCTTTCGACTGGTCGTTTGTCAGCGACGTGAAAACGCTCTTTCAGGCACGTGAGGAGGCGTGGAATCTGCTGGAATCGTTCAACAAAAAGACCGAGTACTGGTTCGAAACGCCAGTCAAAGAGCTGAACACGCTTGAAATGGAGGAGCAGGTAAACTTGCTGGTCCGTCGCGCCGCCGTTGTGAATCGCACCATGCTGGAGCGCAACTACGAGGACGAGGTGGCGCCGCACCTGATGGAGGAGCTGCAGTCGATCCGCACCAACATGGCAGTCATTCACGACTGCGGCAACAAGCACATGTCAGCGGAGCACTGGAACACAGTGCTAAAGCACATCACCGGCAATGCGTACAGCTACCACGACGACTTGAACCTCAATGCTTTGGAGGAGTGGGACATTTTTGCCTACAAGGACGCACTTTCCGAGCAGGCTGGCCTCGCAACGGGCGAGTGGAAGATCTCGAACGACTTGAACGCGGTGAGGCAGGTCTGGGACGACTTTTCGTTTGAGACAAAGCCGTACAAGAACCGGGATGGTGCCTTCATTCTGGACCAGGTGGAGGAGATTATTCAGCAGCTGGACGACCACCAAATCGAGTTGCAGACCACTATGGCGTCGCGATTTGTTGCACCGGTGCGCGACAAGGTGGAGAAGTGGATTCGTGACCTCCGCCTTGTCGGCGACGTCATCGACGAGTGGATCACCCTGCAAAAAAACTGGATGTACCTCGAGTTCATTTTCTCATCCGACGACATCAAAGAGCAGCTGCCCGAGGAGAGCGCCATGTTCGACAACGTGGACCGCCTTTTCCGCTCGCTGACCTCCAGGGCACATACGCAGAAGAACGTGTTCCAGATTTGTACGGAGGAGGGCGTGCTGGAGGACCTGCAGACGAACAACGCCAACATCGACCACATCCAGAAGAAGCTGGAGGACTACCTGGAGACCAAGCGTGTTGCCTTTCCGCGCTTCTACTTTCTCTCCAACGACGAGTTGCTCTCGATCCTGTCAGACGTGCGCAACCCGAAGGCGGTGCAGCCGCACCTGCAGAAGTGCTTCGACTCCATCGCATCGCTCATGTTCTCTGACGAGGAGTGCTCCGAGATTATCGGCATGGTCTCCGGCGAGGGCGAGCGCGTTACGTTCGAGAAGCCGGTGTACCCGGTGGGCAATGTTGAGCAGTGGCTGGGCGAGATCGAGCGGATGATGAAGGCGTCGCTTTACATGCACATGCAGCGCGCGTTGGAAATGGTGGTGCAGCGGAAGCGCGAGGAGTGGATCTTCCAGCACCCAGCGCAGTGCATCCAGGCGGTGGACATGATTATGTGGACGGGGCAGGTCGAGATCGCCATCGACGGCGCGACGCTGCCATCGTACTACAAGGAGTACCACGGCCAGATTCTCCGGATGGTGGAGCTGACGCGCCAGTCGCTTTCCAAGCTGCAGCGCATGCTGGTCGGCACGCTCATCGTGCTGAACGTGCACAACCGCGATATCGTGCAGAATCTGACCAGCGAGGAGGTGGCAAGCGCCGACGACTTCGCCTGGTCGCAGCAGCTGCGCTACTACTGGGAGGACAGCGGCCGCAAGACGCCTGGCGGCGACAAGAACGTCGGGATCCACCACTGCAGCGCACACCTTTGGTACGGCTACGAGTACCTGGGCAACCAGGCCCGCCTCGTTATCACCCCTCTCACCGATCGCGCTTTCCTGACGTGCACCAACGCGCTGGCGATGAATCTCGGCGCCGCGCCGCAGGGTCCCGCCGGCACGGGCAAGACGGAGTCTGTGAAGGATCTCGGCAAGGCGCTGGCGCGACAGGTGGTCGTCTTCAACTGCTCCGACGGCATCCACTACAAGACAATGTCGCGCATGTTTGCTGGCTTGGCGCAGGCTGGTGCGTGGGCGTGCTTCGACGAGTTCAACCGAATCGAGCTCGAGGTGCTCTCTGTCATTGCGCAGCAAATGCTGGACATCACCACAGCGCTTGGCCTGAAGCAGAATCGCATGGACTTCGAGGGGCACCAGATCCAGCTCAGCCCGAACTTTGGCGTCTTCATCACCATGAACCCGGGCTACGCCGGCCGTACGGAGCTGCCAGACAACCTTAAAGCGCTCTTTCGGCCGATTTGCATGATGATCCCCGACTACGCGCTGATTGCGGAGATCATGTTCTACTCCGAGGGCTTTGCGAACGCGCGAACGCTGGCGCAGAAGATGGTGCAGCTTTACAAGTTGAGCTCTGAGCAGCTGTCGAAGCAGGACCACTACGATTTTGGCATGCGCGCTGTCAAGTCCATCTTGGTGATGGCAGGCTCGCTGAAGCGGCAGAACCCCAACGAGAGCGAGGACACGCTGCTGATTCGTGCGATGCGGGACGCCAACGTGCCCAAGTTCCTTCGGGACGACACGACGCTCTTTACCGCGCTGGTCAAAGACCTCTTCCCCACCGTGGCGATGGAGGAGAGCCCCAACGCGTTGCTGCTCGACTACATCACGCGCCAGCTCGAGGCCGACGGGCTGCAGGTGGTGGAGGGGATCGTGACCAAGACGATGCAGTTGTACGACACCCTGGTTGTCCGCCACGGCGTGATGCTGGTGGGCCAGACCTTTAGCGGCAAGTCCACCGTGCTGCGCACCGTGCAGCAGTCGCTGACGCGCATTAAGGAGGACGGGCACGGGACCGGCGACACGACCCCGCTCTTCAACCGCGTGCACCTGCTCCAGCTGAACCCGAAGTCGGTCACGATGGGCGAGCTGTACGGCCAGGTGAACGACATCACGCGGGAGTGGACGGATGGCATTCTCAGCAGCATCGCACGCGGCATCACCCGCGCCGCGCTGACGCTGCCCGACCGCCAGTGGGTTGTGTTTGACGGCCCGGTCGATGCGGTGTGGATCGAGAACATGAACACCGTGCTGGACGACAACAAGCTGCTGTGTCTCTTCAACGGCGAGCGCATCAAGCTGCCGAACACGGCGACGTTCATGTTCGAAGTGCAGGACCTGCGCGTGGCGTCGCCGGCCACCGTGTCGCGCTGCGGGATGGTCTACATGGAGCCCTACTACCTCGACGGGCACCGCGGCTGGATCCCTGTCGCGCGCAGCCTCGTGGAGGCCAAGGCGAAGGCCGACACTCGTCTGCAAAAGGACCGCCTGCTGGAGCTGCTGCACCTGCTGCTGCCGGACACTCTGGAGTTTGTGCGCACACAGTGCCGCGAGTGGATCCCCTCCGTCGACGCGCAGCTCGCCGTGAACTGTGTGGAGCTGCTTCAGGGCTTGCTGGCGACGGCCGACGACGCCAAGGTGTGGCCGCGCGACGCGGTGCGTTCTGCGGACGCCGACGGCGACGACGCCGACGCCGAAAACGGGCACACCGACGATGAAGTGCTGGCGGTGACACGGCGTAGCTCGTCGGCTGCCGCGGCGATGCCCATCGCGAGCACGCCCGAGGAGTTTGCCCGTCCGCCCATCACCAACGCCGCCGCCGCAACGCTGGACGACAAGCGACTCTTTGACATGTACTTCTTCATGGCCTTCGTGTGGGCCGTCGGCGGCAACCTGCGCGACGACTCGCGCGCGACCTTTAGCGCGTTCCTGCTGGAGAAAGTCAGCGCTGTGCTGCCTGGGCTGCTGCCGCCGCAGGCGGATACGACCGCTGATGCCGCTGCCGTAGCTGGCGCGAGCGTGTACGACTACGTGGTGCACCGCCCGTCAATGCAGTTCATCACGTGGAACCACCTCGTGCCGACTTTCATGTACAACCGCCGCAGCGCCTACTTCGAGCTGGTCGTGCCCACTGCCGAGGGCATCGCCTTCAACACGCTGCTGAGTGTACTCACGACGTCGGCGCAGCACGTCTTGGTGAACGGCGTCACCGGCACTGGCAAGTCGCTTGGCGTGACAAACTTCCTGACGAACTCGTGCCACGTCGAGGACGCAGCGAGTGCGTGGGAGTCTTTCAGTGTTGTGTTCTCTGCTCAGACGCGCAGCAAGGACCTTGAGGACCGTCTGGAGAGCAAGCTGTACAAGATCCGCAGCACCGCCCTCGGCCCCACGCCGGGCAAGAAGGCCATTCTCTTTGTCGATGACATCAACATGCCGACGCCGGAAATCTACGGCGCCTCGCCGCCGCTGGAGCTGCTCCGCCAGCTTATCACGCAGGGTGGCTTCTACGACACGCACAAGAGCCCTGCGGCCTTCAAAGAGGTGCACGATGTGGTGATGCTCGCTGCCTGCGGCGTGCCTGGTGGTGGCCGCAGCGAGATGACGCAGCGCCTCACCTCTCGCTTCCACCTCATCTGCCAGCCGGCCCTCTCTGAGGCGTCGACCCGGCGCATCTTCGGCTCCCTCCTCTACGGCTTTCTCCAGCAGTGGAACGAAGAGGACATTCGCGGGCTCTCGTCGAAGCTGGTCGCGGCGACGCTACTCTGCTACGAACGCATCACACAGGAGAAGCTGCCAACGCCGACGCGCTCGCACTACACCTTTAACCTGCGTGACATGGGGAAGGTGATCCAAGGCGTCATGCAGACCTCGCCGCGCGTCACCACCTCCGTTCCTGCCTTCTACCGCCTCTTCCTGCACGAGGTGTCTCGCACCTTCCACGACCGCCTCGTCGACGCGGGTGACCGGGCGTGGTGGTGGGCGACGCTGTCGGATGTGTGCGAGAAGGTGCTCGGCGAGACCTGGTCGCCCGCCTGGAAGGAGCTGGTCTTCGGCGACTTCATGCGCCGCGACCGCGCGCACTACGAGGAGGTCGCTGAGCCGACCGACGCGATTGCTCAGGCGCTGACGGAGTACCAGAACGGCTACAACATGGAGTACAACAAAGAGGTGGAGCTCGTCTTCTTCAAGGACGCCGTGCAGCACGTCGCACGCCTCTGCCGCGTTTTGCGCCAGCCCCGTGGTCACGCGCTTGTCGTGGGTATGGGCGGCACAGGGCGGCAGTCGCTGTGCAAGCTCGCCGCCTTTATATGCGACCTCCCGGTCAACGAGGTTGCGATCACCCGCACCTTTAACATGACCGAGTTCCACGACAACCTCAAGAAGATTCTGCTCGACAGCGCCTGCCACGACAAGCCCGTTCTCTTCTTCCTCTCCGACACGCAGCTCGTCAAGGAGGAGATGCTGGAGGACATCAACAACCTGCTCAACACCGGCGAGGTGCCGAACCTGATGCTGCCCGAGGACGTCGATCAAATCGTGGAGGCAGTTCGCCCGTACGCGGTGGCGGCCGGCAAGCGAGAAACGCGCAGCACCATCTTCTCGCACTTCGTCAGCATGTGTCGCGACCAGGTGCACATCGTGCTGGCTATGTCACCGGTGGGCGAGCAATTCCGCCGCCGCCTGCGCATGTTCCCCTCGCTCGTGAACTGCTGCACCATTGACTGGTTCGACCAGTGGCCGCGCGACGCCCTCTCTTCTGTGGCGCAGCGTGTCCTGGCGAACCTGCCGATGAGTGCGGCGGACAAGACGAACCTCATCGAGCTCTGTGTGTCGATCCACGTCGATGTGCAGGAAGCCTCCGAGGAGTTCTACGGCGAGCTGCGGCGGCGCACCTACACGACGCCGACCTCCTACCTTGGCCTCCTCACGAGCTACCAGCAGCTGCTGGAGGAGCAGAGCAAGGTGGTGTCGGCTCAGGTGGAGCGCTACCAGGGCGGCCTCGACACGCTCCGCAGCACCCAAACGATGGTGGACGAGATGAAGGTGAAGCTGATCGACATGCAGCCGAAGCTGATCGAGGCGGCCAAGAGCACGGAGGAGATCATGGGCCGCGTGGAGAAGGAGCAGGCGTCGGCTGAGGTGGTGCGGAAGCAGTGTGCCGAGGAGGAGGCAGGTGCGAGCGAGATCCAAGCCGAGGCGGACTCGATTCGCGGCGAGTGTCAGGCGGAGCTCGACAAGGCGCTGCCGATCCTGAAGGCAGCGGAGGAGGCCCTGGCTGACCTTCGCCCCGACGACATTCGCGAGGTGCGCAGCTTCCTGAAGCCGGCGTCGCGTGTGGTGCTCGTGCTGGAGGCGGTGCTGCTGCTGCTGGGCGAGAAGGACCTGAGCTGGGACCGAGCGAAGCTGGTGATGGGCCGCATGGACTTCATCAAGGACCTGCAGAACTACAAGCGCGATGACCTGACGGAGAAGATGATCAAGTCGCTGCAGAAGTACATCAACAACCCCGACTTCCAGCCCGACGAGGTGGCGAAGAGCTCGAAGGCCTGCAAGTCGCTCGCGATGTGGGTGCTGGCGATGAACAACTACTACGAGGTGGTGAAGGTGATTGGGCCGAAGCGGGCCCGTCTGGCGGAGGCGGAGGGGAAGGTGGCGGTGGCGACGGAGGCCCTCCACGAGGCCCGCGGCCGTCTGCGCAACATCGAGGAGAAGCTCGCGACGCTGCAGGCGGAGATGAAGGAGAACGTGCGCAGGAAGCACCAGCTGGAGGAGGACATCGACCTCACGACGGTGCGGCTCGAGCGTGCGGAGCAGCTCATGTCGGGGCTGAGCTCCGAGCAGGCGCGGTGGGTGCAGGCGGTGGCGCAGCTGTCGGCCGAGAAGGCGGGCCACGCTGGCACGATGGCGCTGGCGGCGGGTGCGGTGGCCTACCTCGGCCCCTTTACGTCTCCCTACCGCGAGCGCATGCTGCACGCGTGGTACGAGAAGTGTGTCGCCCTCGGCCTGCCTGTGGGGAAGTCGCACTTCGAGCTGTCTGGCATCATGGACCCCGTCCGCATCCGCACCTGGTCGCAGCAGGGCCTGCCGTCCGACCACTTCAGCGTGGAGAACGGCGTAATGGTGAACAAGTCGCACCGGTGGTGTCTCTGCATCGACCCGCAGGGGCAGGCAGTGAACTGGATCCGCTCGATGGAGCGGGAGCGCAACCTGCGCGTGGTGAAGCTGACAGACCCGAACTACATGCGCACGCTCGAGAACGCCGTCCGTGTGGGTCTGCCGGTGCTGATCGAGAACGTTGGCGAGTCGCTGGACGCGGCGCTGGACCCGGTGCTGCTGCGGCAGACCTACCGCTCGCAGGGCCGTCTGCTGATCCGGCTCGGGGACAGCGAGGTGGACTACGACCCGAAGTTCCGCCTCTACATGACAACGAAGCTGCCGAACCCTCTCTTCTCGCCCGAGCTGCAGATCAAGGTGACGGTGGTGAACTTCACGGTGACGCAGACGGGCTTGGAGAACCAGCTCTTGGCCGATGTGGTGCGGGTGGAGATGGCAGAGCTGGAGCAGCGTGCCGACCAAACGGTGCTGGACATCGCCCACGGCAAGGACGAGCTCAAGGCGCTGGAGGACAAGATTCTCCGCCTGCTGGGCTCGTCAACGGGCAACATCCTCGACAACGAGCAGCTCGTGAACACGCTGCAGGAGGCCAAGGCGACGAGCGAGAGCGTTGGGGAGGCGCTGCGCGTAGCCGAGGAGACACAGCGCGACATCGGCATCGCGCGTGACCGCTACCGCCCCGTCGCGCGGCGCGGTGCCACCGTGTACTCCGTCATTACCGAGCTCGCTGGGCTGAACCACATGTACCAGAACTCGCTCGACTTCTTCAAGCAGCTCTTCGTGCTGACGCTGAAGCAGACGGAGAAGAACGACGACGTGGTGAAGCGGGTGGCGACGCTGCTGCCTGCTGTGACGCTGCGTTCATACAACACCATCTGCCGCGGCCTCTTCGAGACGGACAAGCTCATCTTTGCGGTTCTCCTCTACGTCCACGTCGCGCGCCAGGAGGGCACCGTGGCGGACGACGAGTGGTCGTTTATGCTGAAGGGCAGCGAGGGCAAGCGCTACGTGGACGAAGAGGTGGACCCGCCACCGACGTGGCTGAGCCTTGTGTCGTGGAACGAGCTGACGGCGCTGTCGGCCACCATCCCTGCCCTTTCCTCTTTGAAGGATACGGTGATGATGGACGAGGCAGAGTGGGCGGCGTGGAGCGCGAATGACAAAGCCTACGAAGCTTACCCGGACAGCCTTGCGAGCCACAGCGGGTGGCAGCGCCTGCTCGTCTTGAAGGTGTTCCGCGAGGACCTCCTCAACTACGGTCTCTCCCTCTTGATTGAGCAGGAGATGGGCAAGGCCTTCACGGAGAGCCCCGCCTTCGACCTTGAGGGCTGTTTCCAGGACAGCACGCCGACCGCACCCATCATCTTCGTGCTAACTCCCGGCACGGACCCGACGCAGCTCTTCACCGAGTTCGCCGAACGCAAGGGCTTTGGCTCGCGCAAGATGATGCTGTCGCTCGGGCAGGACCAGGGCCGGAAGGCGGAGGAGATGATCCGCACCGCCAGCACCGAGACCGGCGCGTGGGTCTACTTGCAGAACTGCCACGTCTACTCGTCGTGGATGCCGTCGCTGGAGCGCATCCTGGAGGACCTCACCCGCCGCGACGTGCAGCGCGATTTCCGGCTGTGGCTGACGACGATGCCCGTCGCCTCTTTCCCGGTGCTGCTGCTGCAGTCCGGTGTGAAGGTGGTGAAGGAGCCGCCACAGGGGTTGAAGGCCAACATGCGCGACACCTTCGCTGTGGCGGTCACGCCGGATCTGTGGGACGGCTGCCCGCGCAACCCGACGACGTGGCGCCGTCTGCTGCTGTCGCTCACCTTCTTCCACGCCGCCATCCAGGAGCGCCGCCGCTTCGGCCCGCTGGGCTGGAACATCCCGTATGAGTGGAGCCAGCCAGACTTCTCGGCGAGTGTGCAGGCGCTGCAGACGTACCTGCGTGACGAGGGCGACGCCGTGCCGTGGAGTGCGCTGCGGTACATCGTTGGCGTCATCAACTACGGCGGCCGCGTGACGGACTTCCTGGACAGCCGCTGCTTGACGACTATTCTGGAGAAGTTTTTCAACGAGGATGTGGTGGCTGCCGACACGGAAGTGGCCTTTTCACCCGATGGTGTGTATCACATCCCTGCTGACACGACGTCGCTGGCGGACATGCGGGCCTACCTGGCCGATCTGCCGAGCTTCGAGAGCCCCGAGCTCTTCGGCCTGCACGCCAACGCCGACATCACCTTCAACAAGACGACAGTGCGTCGCCAGCTGGCGTCCATCTTGTCGGTGCAGCCGCGCACGAAGGCGGCGGCGGGACGCAGTCCGGAGGAGAAGGCACTCGAGCTTGTCGTGGAGTTCCAGCGGCGGCTACCAGCGCCCATCGACAAGGCCAAGGCCCACCCCGATACCTACCGGCTGACGGAGGACGGCACGATGATCTCGTTAGGCACCGTCGCTGATCAGGAGATTCTTTTCTTCAACGGCGTCCTTGCCAAGCTGAAGCGCACGCTGCACCTGCTGGAGAGCGCCATCAAAGGCGAGGTCGTCATGTCTGCAGAGCTGGAGGCGATGTTTGACGCTATTCTGCTGGGCCAGGTGCCGAAGCTCTGGCACGATGGCGGCTACCTCTCTCGCAAGCCGCTCGCCTCGTGGTTCGACGACACGCTGCGCCGCATCGAGTTCTTCCGTGAGTGGAACGATCACGGAGCACCGACGAGCTTCTGGATCTCCGGCTTCTTCTTCCCGCAAGGCTTTCTCACCGGGGTGCTGCAGACCCACAGCCGCCTGCACAAGATTCCGATTGACGAGGTGAAGTTCCGCACGAACGTCACGCGGTACGAAACACCCGATGACGTGTCCGAGACGGTGGTGAGTGGGGTGTACATTCATGGCGTCTTCGTTGAAGGCGCGAGCTTCGATCTCAGCACCCGCGCCTTGGTGGAGAGCAAGCCGGGTGAGTTGTACACGTCCATGCCGGTCGTGCATCTCCAGCCCATTCGCAGTGGTGAGGCGACGGCGACGGCGGAGACGTATGCCTGCCCCGTGTACAAGACATCGGCACGTGTGGGTACGTTGTCGACGACGGGCTTGTCGACCAACTTTGTCACGTCGCTGGATCTGTTATCCGCTGCTGGGGTGCCCCCGAAGCACTGGATTGAGCGCGGCGTGGCGCTGCTGTGTATGCTGGACGATTAGCTCGCTCTGGAGGTGTGTGAAGAGTGTCACGTGTACGTTATCATTATTTTTTCTGTGCTTTTTCTAACGGAGATGGTGCCGCGCTTCTGCATGTTATTGCTTTTTGGTATTGTTATTGTTTGTCTTCTGGGTTTATTCTCTATTTTTTACGTCTTCTTTTTGTTGTCGAGGCTTCGCACGCCGTTTTTTTTTCTCTCTCTCTTTCGGCTCTATAACTCTTGTTGTCCTTGTTCTTGTTTAAGAGAATATTTGAAAGAAAACTCTTTTTTTTTTTCCTGAGAGAGCACTGGTCTCTGTGTCCATAACCCTTTTTTATTTATTTCCATATGTATTATAGTGGAGGCGGGCTGAGAAGAGCTGCGTTCCACGAGACTGCTCGCCTCACGTCAATAGAGTGGAAGTGCACAGCTGCCTCGCCATTTCGCAGCTTCAATGTAAATTTCGTCACATAAAGCCGATGCTGTACGATGTCTATTAAAACCTATGAGTCCACTTTTTTAAAACGGAAGAAAAAAACAAGTGAACTTGTTGCGATCCCAATCGCGCAGCGGGAGCAACGCCGAGACGAAGCGCTTCACGGTGCTGTCAAGAGCCGCGGCAACGCGTGTCGCGCAGGCAGCTCAACTGGGCTTTGAACAAAAGCCGTGACGCCACTCACCTTTGTTATGCTAAGAACCTTCGCAGTGATGGTGCGATTTAGAGAGAGAAAGAGAAAGAGAGAGAGAGGTTCACCACTAACCTTTTACGAGAGCTCTCTGCACGCGTGACAAGAGATGCGTTGGCGGTGCTTTGCGAGCCAGAGACCAACTGAGCACTGAGGGTCTTCGATACCATGTCTGCTCGCTTGCATATTTGTGCAATTCTCCTCGTCTTCTCCCTCTTCATGCTTTCTGGCTCATTCTCTTTCCTTTGCTATATTTGAAATGGTGTTGCCCTACCTTCGATGTGCTCATTTATTGCGCTCTCTCGGCAAACTGCGGCAACACAACAATAACAATCAACTAAATTGACGCACCAAACAGCACATTGTAGGCGAAACTGATAGTACATAGGGACTGTGTGCACGTGTGTGTGTGCGTGTATTTGATTCTGTGGTACCTGCGGCCGCTTCTGCTCTTCTCTCTTTCTTTATCTCACTCGGTTGGTCTCGGATCACTTTTGGACTGAAGAAAAGCAGGGTATTGTCTGCAGGTTCTCGTGTGCGTGTGCGTAGTTGGAGCGTCCGTGCGATTTACTATCTGAGGTGGAGAACTGCAAAAATCACATTTAGGCTTTTTTTTTCATTGCGCACCAGAAAAGAAAAAAAAAGAACAGAGCGTAGGGAAGAGAGTAAAGAACGTTTAGGAGGCGTGTAGTGTAGTGCGGGTATAGGTAGAAAAAAGGCGTTTACTATTTCTTCGTATCTTTCTTATTCTCCGCCGTCATTCAAAACCCCATTTTAAACGTTTTTCTCTCTTTTCCTCTTTTTGTGGTTTCGAAGCGTGTCAGGGGCTATTCATTATCTTCACACTTATTTTTCGTCTTTTTTGTTGTTATTATTGTAGCGCTTTCCTTACTGGTCTCCCATATTCACAGGTTCTGGTTTTCTCATTTTTTTTATCTTTTCTTCTTTGCAACGCGTTAACGTCTCGCTTCGCTCTCTCTTCCCCCCGCTCTATTTTTTTTTTCCATCCACCTGTCTCCGCTTTTTTGCCGGTGCGTGTGGTGAATCCAGACACCGTGCAGCATGCTTCGCAGTCCACTCGTCGCGCAGTGCGGCTCTGCGCTGCGCCGCGCCGTCACCTCTGTTGCCGTCAGCACCACCGCCGCCAACTCGTCCACCGCTCTCTGCGTCTCTGGCACCCACTGCAGCAGCAGCAGCAGCAGCAGCGGCGGCATCAACGCAGCCCTCTGCACCCCGTCTCGCTGGGTCAGTCGCAAGTCTATCGAGGACCAGCTCCCCTCTAACGTGAAGGTGAATCCTCACACAAAGGCTGCCCAAGAGAACGAGGGCCTCGGCCGGGACGCCTTCTCGTCCGGCATCAACGGCATCTACGGCAACCGTGCGGAGTCGGCAATGCGGGGCATGCTTGGCCCACAAGGTCAGGCAGACGCACGCGAGACCCGCGCGGTGCCGATCCTTGGCCGTGCCACAGTGCAGGGCACCGAGTACACGCTCGACCGCTCCACTGTCTTCGAGCACTGGCGCTTCCGCTGCCCCGAGCCGGTTGGGTGGCACATGTCGAAGCTCGGCTCCGCGACGTGCAAGATGGTGAACAACGTGAACGAGGCGGTGGAGTCGCTGCAGCTGCAGATCATCAAGGGCTGCAACGTCTTCGAGATCGATGGCGCTGCGTCTGAGATTCACCAGAGCATCGCGCGTGCCATCTACGAGGCGCTGCAGGCCTTCGAGCTGGACCGCAGCGGCTTCGTGGTTGTTGCGCGCTGCGGGCTCATCAAGCAGCAGCCTTTTCAGGAGGAGATCACCAAGGTGGAGACGTCGAACACGGCGGCGGTGCGCAACCGCATCGTCCCCCTCTTCGAGCGCTACAAGGCCTCCTCGCTGCCTGCCATGTCGCTCAAGTCGGGCTTCCGCATCAGCGAGCTTGATGATAGCCAGCTGGCGCGTCTGAACCTGCGTCGTGTCAACCGCAACACCGCAGCCGGGCTCTCCCCGGACTGGCTCGACGCCTTCTTCACCAACGTTGCCTACAACACGCGCTTTGAGTGCTTGGACGTCTTGCTGCTCGAAGGTGTGCACACGCTGTTTGATGGCCGGCCAGACGAGCACGTCGACGAGGACATCCTCCAGCTCTTCGTCTACCTCGAGGCACAGGTAAAGCAGGGGGTGCTGCAGTACTACGGCATCAGCTCGCCCCACCTGGCGCCGCCGGTGCCGCGGCAGTATCCTGAGATGCCGGCCGACGCCTTAGTGCCTGATCATCTGCGGCACCCGCCCAAGGAGCCACCGACCATGAACCTCTATCGACTGATGGCCCTCGCGGAGCGGGCGGGGGGCAAAGATCACCACTTCCGCTTCGTGCAGTACCCAATGAACCTGACGCAGCACCAGGCGATGAGCTTGCCGCTGCCCTACGACGGCAGCCACACGCTCGCGACGCTGGCCAAGTCACTTGGCCTCACGACGCTCGGCTACAGCCCGCTGGAGACGACGAACCTGATGCAGCTGCCGGAGCGCTACCACAACTTTGCCATGGAGGCCGACCTGAAGGCGATGCGGATGAACTTTGTGACGGTGTGCGAGCGCTGCGTGCTGAAGGAGATGGAGGTGAAGGACTCGATCGAGAAGGGGCCCGACACGCTGCCGCCGATGGACCACTTGTTTGTTGCGAGCGTGTACATCTCGGCGCAGCGGCAGTTCACGAACCTTTTCTTCTACTCGCAGTGGGCCAACTACTACATGGTGCCCCGCTTTCGCCGTGCGATGGCGCGCTTCAAGGAGGCCTCCGGACCTGACATGAAGGAATGGGCTCGGCAGTACGAGCAGCTCGTGAGCGACCTCATGCGGATTCGACAGCGCATGTTCGAGCACAAGCACGGCAAGCGTGCCTCGCTGGTGAACATGGCGATTGACCACGTCAGTCCGACGCTGGCCAAGTGCCCGATGCTGAACCAAAAGGCAATCAACTTCGCCACCTACGGCTGCGATGTGCTCATGTGCGGCTTCCACGTGTCTCGCTACTTCCACGAGGCAACGGAGTTGAACCCTGCGAAGGATGGCAACCTCCCTCTTCCCGAGCACGAGTTGATGACCTTGTGCCACACGGATCAGGTGAGCTACGCCAACACCTCCCCTCCACACCCTTACATGCTGGAGCCCGTTGTCACGACAGGCAAGATCTCGAAGCAGCAGAGCAAGAGTGCGCAGTACGAGGTGCCGGTGGATGTGCAGAACCCGAAGTTCCCGGACATTCCGGAGGAGTTGGATGAAGGCGTCGACAACGAGAGTGGAAAGCCGGCAGCGGAGAAGGATGAGAAGGCGTCGGCTACGGCACAAAAGTGAGTTGCATGCTTCCCTGCGGTGCCTGTTGTTCGTGCCTGCAAGGAACAGCACGTGTGTGTGTGTGGTACGCGAGAGGTGGAGCCATGTTGCATGTTGTCATCTGCGTCTTTTACTCACACACACACGGTCTGCTTTCCCTTTTGTGAGAAATTGTTTTCTTTGGTGTTGCGGGGCTTTATGTGCGTGTTGGCCGCGACGGCTTGCGTCGGTGTGGTTGGCTGCATTGCGGCCTTTCTTTGATGAAATGGTTGGTGAAGCTGTTGCAAAAGGGATGAACCTTTTATTGTTTTTGGCGATCTTGCGCAGCTGCCGCGATGCTCTACTACTATTCTAGTAGCGACACGTACACGAAGAATAAAAGTCAAACGCTAACACACAAACAAACAAAAGAATACGGAGTCGAGGAGTGGCTACATGGCAGAGGAATAATACGCGTTGGCGGAGTGACCTCTACGCGGTGCTGCACCCACGAGGCACCTCAAACTCAGCTTCTATCTACGGATTTGCCACAAGTTGTGACCGCTTTCGCGTGCAAGTCACACGAGCATTCTACAGTGATAACGCATCAGTAAAGAGAGTGTCTCCGCGGTCGAAGATGTACCGATGGCTTTCCCCGGTTGCAACCGAGCTGACGCCTCACTGCTCCTCTGCAGCTATGCTCTCGAGAGTAAAAGAAGGAAAGTGCTGTTGTCTTCAAGAATTGAGCGGAGGCGGGGATTGAGAGAGAGAGTGGTTTTTCGTCATTGCCATCAACTTGCCGTGCTCTTCAGCAACGTCACTTGGCACCTCTAACACTGTTTGTACTCTCTTTCTCTTTCTCTTTATCACTCTGTATCTCTAACGGTTTTTTTTTCTTTAAATTAACGGTAATCTGCTGCGACTCTGCCTTTAAAGTTTTTTTTCTATTCTTTTTTCCCCGGTTGGTGGTAGTGCAAGCTGCGGCTCACTCAGATCTGCAGACTTCTCTCAAAGCTTGTCGTCGCCATCCGTGATTCACTTCTGGCAATCCCTTTCGCTTTTCAACTTTCCCCCTTTTACCTAATCATCCTGTTGTCGGTAATTCTTATTTTCCGCGCAACGCGTTCTGGTTGCTCAGTTTTATTGTCTTCTTCTTTGTTTTTCCTTTCCTGTTCTGAGAACAAGTGATTGTCACGTGCTTTCTTATCGTTTTCTACTTACCGTACCGCCATCCAGCTAAGCAGTCTCACACACACGTCGCTCTAAGTGCCCATTAGTTAAGAAAGAGAAGCAAACGACAGCGACAGTAAACAAAGAGATCAGCCACACACCCACAAGATGTTCTCTCGTGCGGTTGTTATTGCCGTCGTGGCGATGGTGCTGAGCGCCGCCTGTGTCACGCACCCCGCCCTGGCCGGCCCCATCATCGAGACGAGCGTGGACCGTGCCATCATGTTCAATCGTCAGTTCGGCAGCCAGGAGGACGTTCCGTACGGCAGCCGTGCGGTGCTGCTGCGTGGTGGGATGGTGCGCTACACCGCCGGCAACGCAAAGCTTTACCCGGGCCACACCGTCTATGTGCCTTGCCACGATCATCTCTCCAAGTCTGCGCTTCAGCAACTCGCCAGCCCAACGCGGTCCACGGCGGCGAAGGGCATCGTGCTGGAGCAGTGCGACGGTGACACAGCCAACGAGGAGGCCCTCGCCCTCTTCTTCGCCACCAGCGCTGCTGAGATGCCGATCTACTTCCTTCGCGAGGGCAACGCGTCGCGTCAGCTCGCACAGGCGCTGACCGCCGCCGCCCAGCCCGGCTCCTCGGACCGCGTTGTGCTCTCGATTGGCAAGACAGTGCGGGCGACGGCCCCTGCGGCGAACGTGACGCTGCCCTGCGTCGTCATTGAGAGCACCTTCACCCACCGCGCTAAGGAGGCATGGAAGCAGACGGCGGCGAGCGTCCCACACGTGCTCGTGACGGCGCACTTCGACTCTCTTGGTGTGGCTCCGGCCTCACTGACCAACGGTGGAGCCACCGGTGCCGTCGCCGCGATGGAGTTGTGGCGCCGTCTCACCGCTGCTGCCACGCTGAGGGAGGACGGCTCCGCTGCGGGGGCGTCGCCCTACTCTGTCACGATGCTCCTCGGCAGCACCGCACGCTTCAACTATGCGAGTACGACGTCGTGGACAGCCGGGAAGGCGGACGCGAGTCTCGACCGCTTCAAGGTGGTGGTAAGCCTTGATGAGCTGCTGCCGGCCCCCGACGCGGCGAAGGACGCTGCGGAGCTGTACCTGCACGTGCAGGACTCGCTGATGAAGCGGCCGCATGGTCAGCAGGTTGTGGAGCAGGCCGAGGCGGTGGCGAAGGCGCACGGCATTGCACTGAAGGTCGTCTCGGCCAAGACGAACTACCAGCACTACGATTTGAAGTTTGAGCACGAGGTGTTTGCCAGCCGGCAGATGACCGCCCTCACGCTCTCCTCGCGGCGCACGCACCACGTCGACCAGATCTTCCGCGATGTCCGCCGCCCGTCCTTCACGGACGCCGACGCCGCCGAGCTTGTCCGACGCGTCGACTTCGTCGAGGCCCTCGTGCGCGCGCTTGCGTCTGCTGCGCCGGCGGAGGGGACGACGAGCTGGCCCGGCTCCTCGGCGTACGTGATGGGGATGCTGCAGTACGCGAGTGTGTCGCACCGCTCGCCGGTGTCGCAGCAGGCGGCTGGTCTCCGTCAGTACGCGACGGCGGTGGAGCATCAGATGCGTGCACAGGCGGCGGTGGCGCAGCGCACGGCAACGAGCACGGCGACCTCCTCGCTGAACCTGCTGCGTCTGCGCATGCCTGGCATTACGCTATTTGGCCCGTATGAGGAGACGATGGCAATCTTTTTAGCCAAGTCCTACGTGTTTGAGTGCGTGATGGCTGCCGTGGCGCTGACGGCGGTGCTCTCGTTCCTCTACGTGGAGCTGGGCGTCAGCGGCATCAAGAAACTTGTGATGGAGTAGGTGGAGATTTTTTTTTTTTTTGAGGGGAGCGAGTAGATGGAGTTGTGGCTTCGTTGTTTGGAATCTTACTTTTCGTTGAAGGTGGGAGGCAAGGTGCTGTCCTCTTGTGTGTGCATTGATATGTGTGTGTAGGTGCGTTGGTCGCATAAGTTGACAGCCGCGCACTGTTGGTTTTTTTTTTTCATTACTGGTGCGGTGGACGACGAGTCATCTAAGCAAGGGAAAAAAAAACGAAACAAAAAGAAAAGCACACAAGTCCTAAAAGCGACAAAGGAATATATCGGAAGAGATTAGGAGAACAGCTTGGTGGGAAGCGGCGACGAGTTCAATGAGCAGCGGTAAGAAGATAAGCTGCCTGATGATGTCGCAGCGAGTTCTCACACTCCATTTGTTCTCAGTTGTACTTTCCCTTACCCTGATTTATATAAGAGGAGCGGGGCGAGAAGGGCTTTTAGCTTATGATGATGGCGTCAGTGTGAAGCTCATTGCTGCTAGCGTGATAGAGCTTTTTTCTTCTTCCCTTTTTAGCGGTTTTTTAACGCAGGCTTATCTATGAAGGAGAGTGTTGCTGGGAACTCTCTCTGATGCCTTCCTTGCGTCGCCGTATTCCTACCATCCTTTACCGCTTAAACCTTCTCCCTCAAACCTTACCAACTATTCAAAAAAAAAAACATTATCCTTGTTTAAAAGGCGTTTTGCTGCTTGTGACGCGTAGGCGCGTCATACCCACAGAGACACATACACACGTAAGCACACGAACAGCAGCCCCGCCAAGCAGAACATCACAACTCCTTGTCGTGTCTCTGTTAGCACTCCCCCCCTCGCTCTCCTTCTTCTTCATTTAGCCACATCTTTTTTTTTTTTTAGGACTCACTTCATAATTGTTTTTTTAGCTTTTTTATTCTTCTCTAGCGTGTACTATGAACGGAGGATGACTCGGCACGAAGAAGATACGGGCTTCTCCTGCCTGTCGTGCACCTCTCCCGATGGCCTTCCGATATGGTGAGTGTGCCCGTTGCAATTTTTTTTTTCCAGGGTCAAGTGTGCATTGTAGAGTGAATGACGATCGTACGCTTGCTCCCACCTTCTCTCTCTTTGTATGTTGCAGTAGGCTGCACAGGCCCCGCTCTCGAATTCACACCGAAAAAAAAAACTTTTTTTTTACCACTACAGCACACATCCCAATTCCCCACCTCAAAATGGTCAATTTGGGTGCTCTTTGCTTTTGGTCGGTTGTGTTCGCCTGCCGGATTGGACCCTCCCAATTGAGCTCCGGTGGACGTCGGGTGAGCCGTCGCACGGTCTCATGAACTTCTTTATGGCGGACAAGCGGCTGGAGTTCGCCGAGTTTAACGCCGAGTACACCGCCGCCCGGACATACACAGTCACCCCCACGAACTGGGGTGGCCAGCGTGAGCCCAATTACATCGAGTTCCTCGATCCCAACGAAGCAATTACCACCCTGCTTCGGGATACGCTGCACGTGCCGGAGGCGTACCTCCAGGATCTGGCCGATCCGCAGTACCGGGCCAACATGTTGCGTGTCGTGGAGAACTTTTTCGCGACCGCAACGGCCGAGGGCGCGACGCGAATGCTCACCGAGGCGGAGTTGGAGGAGATGTGGAGCTCCCACAACTTTCTGGCAGTTAGGCAGACTCCGTGGGAACTGCACGCCACGGAGGAAAACCTGCAGCGCCTCTCCGCCAACACCGAGACCGCCGTGGCCTCGCTCGAGCAGCGGAAACTGGATGTGAAGGATGGCAATACATTACTGGTGCAAAACCAGGCCATGCGGGAAGAGATGCAGAGTCTCCATCAGATGGTTCAGTCCCTCGCCACGGAGCTGCGCAGCTCGCGTGGCCCCGCCCACCCCCAGACCCTCGACGGCATTTTTCCGGGGTCACGGCCGTCGCGGCACTTCCGACGAGCGCTGTCATCGCCCCCCAGCCGTACAATCCGTCCGCCGCCCTGGGCTCGCTGTGCGCCGAGTGTTTCGCCGCAAAGTGTTCAGCCGGTCCCATGGCTGGCAGATCATCTTCCCTCGTCACTGCTCCGTCGGACAATCAACGCTGCTGCATACTCTCTGTAGTTCCATCCTTCCACGAAAGCACCGCACCCCACCCGGTGCGTGATGCATCCGTGAACACTATCAGGTCGTACGCACTGTCGTCCATCGGTCTCGCGATTCGGGGGGCGATGTCCCACCAATCATTTCGGAGTAGCTGCTCACCTAGTGCCGCCAAAGCCAGCTTCGCCTTTTCAGACACAAAAGCCAACGGCTCGTCCCACAATCTCCCTCTGTCTACCTGCGCAAAGATACCTCGGTACACTGCCATCAGGTGGTACGTTACCGCCGGGTTCAGCCTCGTCGTGTGCAGCATATACATGATCAACGCAATCATGCTGACGAATTGCCGGTTCGTGTACTCGGTCTTTTGCAGCGCCAGCTTGAGCTTCGCCACCGACTTGATCGAATTTCGAACCATGCGGCGGTTCTCTCTCCACTCATACTCCTCACCCGGAAAAGTGTTCGGGCCCTTCGCCAACTCCAGCAGCCTCGCGTCCGACAGGGATTCCAGCTCCTCCATCGTCGGGGTGGTCTTCAGCCTCGCCAGCTTGATACGCTCCACGATCCGTCGCACCGCACTGCAAAAGGCCTCCTCCTGACCAACCCTCCCCGCTACAAGAATGTTGTCAATCATGGAATGGATCGTAACGGGGGTGTCGATGTCGACGATTTTGGACGTGATGGCCTGCCCCACCGCCACGCTCCAACGAGCGCCAGTTGGCAGGGTGCGACACCGGAAGAACTGTTTCCCTACTCGAAACACAAAGAAGTTGCGGACGGACTCAGGTAGCGGTATCGCGTCGTAGAAGGCATCGAAATCCACTTGGACCATGTAACGCGCTTCTGTGAGGTCCTGACGAATACTGAGACGTGATGGCCTTAGGATCTTCGGCACAGTTTCTTTCCGAATGGGCCCGTTCAGAGCTGGCTGCGTGATCAGCCGTCGTCTGCCTTTGTGCTCCGGCACCCAGAAAACTGCCACCGAGTGCGTGTCCGCCGTCAGGGGTTGCCCGAATCCAATGGGGCACATTTCAAACTTCCCCTTCCGCACCGCCATCGCAAGGTCACCCACCTGCAGCTTCGTCGACGAGATTGTACGCGACGTATGGTACCACCGAAAGATATCGGCTTCGAGGTACTCTAGGGCTCGGGTCAGGTCCTTGTGTGTTGAGGGTCTAGCTGACGGTAACGCTCGAATAGCGGCAATGTCGGCCAACGTGACGTCCTTCAAGTGGAGGGGCCATTTCGAGGGGTCGCCTCGAAGGTCACCCGGGGGCAGTCCCTGCATGCTCCGGATCTCATCGTACAGCTCGCCGATCGCTAACCCCATCTCGTGCCATGATGGTCGGGAGTGGCCTAGGGCGTTGGGTCGTGGAGGAGGGCTGAGGCGCTGTCCTGCGCCATTGCGGCCTCCCGGGTGGGTTGCTCCGAATAGTTGAGGTATCGCCTCGGTGTTATTACGGAGGTGTGCCCGGTGAGGCGCATGATGTCCGCCTCTGGCACCTTCGCCTTCGCCAGGTGGTGCACCGCACCCTTGCGCAGCGACGCCAACTCCAGCGCTGGGTCTACCGACTTCAGCGCCGCCCTCACCTTCTTCTTCATGGTCGGAGGGTCCCTGAACAGGGAGCTGTCCGGCGGCCGCTGCGAGAGCAGATGCACTAGCTGCGATCCGTCCTGTCTGCTGAGGTGGGAGGCTACCGGATACGGGCCGCGAAAATGCGTCGCCTTCCCTCGCCTGTATGTCAGGCCCACCGGATACGATTCGGGTATGGGAACCTGCACGTGTACGTCCGTTGTCTTCAGTCCTCCGATGTCTCCTGGCCTCGCCGCGAAGCTCCACATCATCATCAGGAAGAGCCGCGCCTCGGGGTCGGACAGGAGCTGGTGTGCGGCGGCTTCGACCTGGTGCTTCAGAACGTAAGGGGGTGGATTTGGGATCTCGCTGCTCATCAGCTGGAACCACCGGCCGTACGCCGCGGTCCACTCCGGGGACTCCTTCAGGTTGATCGGCCGCGGCTGGTCCGTGTACAGCGGCAGGTGCATCAACGCACCGTGCATCGTCGCGAACTTTGACACGATCGTCGACGACTTCCACTTCCTCAGCTTCGCCGCCCTGTGGATCAGGCGAATGGCGGCCGCTGCCAGGTCCAGGCTGAGCAGGTCGTGCGGCATGTTGGTCAGGTCCTCGATGGCCAGTCGGTGCTGCCTGCGGGTGTGCGGCGAGAGTTTCTCCCAGGCTGCTTGCGATATCTTCGCGGGTTTTCCAGCGTAAACACGCCAGTGACGGGGGCAGACGTACCCACGTTGACGGCTGCCCCTCCCGTTTAAACCCGGCTCCTCTTCATTGAGCAAGCGCGTGCGGTCTAAAATGCTCTCCTCCGTCGGCACGGGTGCAGCTGTGGGCATGTAGAGGCCCCATGTCGCCTGAGTAGGGTCCGTCGTCAGAGTAAAGTACTCCGTCGTACGCGGTTCCCTCCCACGTGGCGTGTGGGATTGAGACCTCGGCCGGGAGTTGCCTCGCTGTGTGACCTGCGTGATCTCCTGCGCTTTGGTTGTGATACCGAGAGTAAACCTGGCATCGCGCAATGTCCGAGGTAGCGCGTCGTCGCCCGCCTTCTTCAGTATGTAGGGCTCATCCTGCGGACGAGCCGCTGCTTCTTCTTCTGCCACCTCTCCTCGGTAAGGGTACATCTTTGTAGGCAGCTTCTCCAGGTATGAGTCTGGGTCGTCGGCTACTATCCCCATACGCCTCTTCCGCATGTCGAGTGCGTCCACTGTGAACGCGATTCGTGCTCCCAAGCACCTATTGTGCAACGCAACAGACGTCATGATACCTGTCAGGTCCCGGCGGATCAAATAATTCAGGTGCTGCTCAGCCTCGCGCAGAATCTCTTGGGTGCGCTCGTCGACAACTTCACGGCGTGGCGCATTCCGCGGCCCAACCAAACCCAACTCCCCTAGGAGAAAATCATCCTCGTCCGAGTCTGAGGTCGGAGCCCCGCCTTTCATGATGTGTGCCGCTTCGCCCGTCTGCTGCTTCGTCTTCGTCGTGAAGCTAGGTAAGAAGGCGTTTCTGGACAAACTGCTCGAGATCATGAGCTCTAACTTCAAAGCTTCGTGGAAAAGAGGTCGGACGCGAGCAGGGAACGATGTCGGGTTAGCAATGCGCTGCTTCGTCGCATCAGAGAAGATGTGGGCCAGCATAAAAATGCCGCAGTCGTTGCTGTACCTTTCTTGGCGTGTGCGCTTGACAAAGGTGATGGGGAGTTGGGGGGCGAGTTTCCCGAACGTGCTCCTCACGTCTTTGCGAACGGCGCATGACGGGGCCGAGTCGAACACTCGGAGTCTCAGCTGTGTGCTGTCCTTATTCACCGTCAAAATGCCCGCCAGCCAATGGTGCCTCGTGTGGAGTGGAAAATAGAAGTTTTTCTTCGTCTCCCGCACCTGCCTCGCGGCTTCGTTTACGTGGTCCGTTGTGACCTTGCCCATTTGGGTACATCTGATGTAGCATTTATTCGGCATGTACGATGTCAGCAGCTTATCTAACTTTAGGTTGGTCGCAGTGCATTCGAGTAGATCTCCGTCGCACAGTACATCTTCGGTTTTTAATACTTGTTTATTTAAAGGGCTGCCGCCGTGACAGCCCCGCTTCGGTTTTTTTTTTCTGGCCAATGCATATAAAGGAGGGGAGAGAGGAAGAAAGCACTTCTTTGATCCAATGCATTCGCTGGTTTTTTTTTTTTTTACGGTAGTCATTTAAACTGCGACCGTTACCAGTTAGAATAGTGAAGCTTAATTACCAAGAAAAGACAGTAAAATACTCAAAAGCTCGCTTTTGCACCACACTTTACTCAACTTGAAACAAGGCTTCACTGCTGCGCGCTGCCGCCAATGGTGGATGTAGCTTTGCAGGCCTACTATTGCGACCAGTTGACACTAATATGCGAGCTGTGGTTGCTGCTGTTGTTGATGATGCTGGGACTCCTCCTCCCCTCGTGTGTGCATGCCGTCCTTCCTTCCACTCTAACAAGAATGCTTACAGGAAGAGAAAAAAAAAAAATTAGGCACGACCCTTGAGTCGATCTTGAGCATGGATACGTCAAAGCACCTTCGACTCGCCTGTGTGTGTGTGTGTCTCTCTCTCTCTCTACTTTTATCTCTCTCCTCGCCATCGCCTGCTATTCAGTACTATATGAACTCTTGCATCTTTCCCTTTTTGTGATTTGCGTGTTCACATCAGCACTCTTCTCGAAGTGCTTTTTTTATTAAGAAGACTTCGGCTTAATTTTATTCTTCTCTAAACGCCTTTCTTCGCATCTGTTGTTTTGCTTCTGCGGACCACACTCGGTGATATTTACAAACTCGTTTTCCCCCTCTTTTTCCAGACTTGCTGCTCTCTAATTGACACTTGTCTTTTTTTTTCCCCCCTTTCGCCTTTCCACTTACTCTCTCTCTCCTTGTCTCGGTGGCTTCTTCGGTTTTAGTGGTGAAGCACCTATTTTAAGCGCTATCCTACGCAGCCCGCTCTTTCAGTGAAGAGTGACGAAGTTAAAAAAAATTTTTTTTTGTTTCCTGCGGAGACGCCCCTCCATCTCTCCATCTCTCTCACACATACACCTACACATATACACACACACTACGATCTTAAAGTGCGTAGAGGAGCCATGTACCGCACTGCCCTCCTCTGTGCACCGCGTCTGGTGCGGCCCAGCTGCCTCGTCCGTCCCGTCCAGCGACAGGCGCTCGTCTTCTCCTTCTCCGCTGCGGCACTGAGCTGTCAAGCAGGCGTGGCGCTCGCACAGCCCCGCCGCTTCCACGGCGACCACGGTGATCGCGACAAGCCGGTAGAGGTCGAATTCACCCTCCCTGACGGAGAGGTGAAAAAGGTGACGGCCTACGAGGGGCAGACGCTGCTCGACGTGTGTGCGGAGCAGGGCCTGCCAATGGAGGGTGCCTGTGGTGGCTCCTGTGCGTGCTCCACCTGTCACGTGTACTTGGAGGAGAAGGCAACGGATCTCTTTGAAGAACCGACGGACGAGGAGAACGACATGATTGACCAGGCCTTCTTTCCAGAGCCGACCTCGCGGCTCGGCTGCCAGCTGCGGCTGAAGAGGGGTGTGCATGATGGATTGAAGGTGAAGATGCCGCGGGCGACGCGCAACATGTACGTGGATGGCGCCAAGGTCGTCCCGCACTAAAAGCTAGTGGCGCGCCACAACTCCTCACGCAGGGGGAGAAGAAGAAACAAGAGGAGTGAAGAAATTTACTCCTCTTTTTTCCTGCTGCCGCTGACGCGTTTTCTTCACAGACGATGCATTCGGAAGCAGAACACTTCGACACCCAAAAAAAAAAAACTAATGAGAGAACAAAAAGGCTTCATCGGGAAGCCTTAAACTCTCGTGTTTCTTGGTTGCTGCGCTTCGATTTCAGGGGCAAAGCTCTCACCTCTTATTTCATTCTTATTCGTATTCAACATATCCAATTATTCACTCACGTTTTGTTGGCTGCTGAGGGTTGGTGTTCACGTGTCGCGTTGCGCGTTGGCAGCGAAACGATGAAAAAAAAGGAAAAATTGTAGCAGAAATAGTTTTTCTTATGTGTTTCTTACTCGTGAAGGGAATCTTCATGTGGCTGTGTAACGGCGCGAAAGTGTGAGGGAAGTCAAGGAAAGCTTCCTGTCGCCTACTCGCGAGCACATACGCCGACGTCGACGCATAAAGGTAGTGTTTGCGGAAGGCCGGCTGCCTCTTTGTGGAGCGGTGTTGAGCTTGTCGAAATTTGGAAGGATGGCGCCGCAGCGGGGATGCCATGTATGGTGTCTTCTTCTCACTTCAACCAGAAAACAGCGTTTTGTTGGTACAGGCGGAACTGCAGAAGAAGGGATGAGGGCAGCGTGCGAAGGCACACCATCACTGAAATAACGAAGGTTATTGGTTGCACATTGAATACATATATTTTTAGAGACCATTGTACTCTTCTTTCTTACTTGACTACCTCATTCAATCACGCCTCAAGCAGTGGTGCACACACACACAGACTCACACACTTACCAACAACAGCAAGTAGCACAGCACAGGATAAAAAAACACGGAGACATCCATTCAGTATTTCTCCCCGATACACAGACACACGCACGATGGCCTCTTTCTCTCCCCTCGACAACTACCGGTCGGGCCACCGTGGCATGACGCCGACCGGCATCGTCATCGACAAGTCCTGCCGCGTGTACGTCACCCAAATCCCCCTCGAGCGCATTGAACGGGACGGGGCGAACGCCATGAAGGCCGAGTTTGAAGTCTACGGCCCCCTCGAGTCCTACAAGATGTTCACCGACCGCTCCGGTCGCTTTGTTGGCAGTGCCCTCTGCACCTACCGCAACCCCGCGGATGCCTCCATGGCCATCTACTGCATGGACGGCGTTGAGGTGGAGGGGACGACCCTGCACGTGCAGCCAGCAAAGGAGCACGGCGTGGTGCTGCTCTCCGGCAGCAGCAGCAGCGGTGACGGTACTCGGCGCGATCGCAGCCACGGCTTCTTGCCGGATACCCGCTGGCAGTCTGTGCGTGGTGGACACGGCGGTGCGACGTGGCTGAATGCGCGACGCGGCAGCGATGCCCAGAGCACGCAAGGGGGCACAGGGGCGGAAGGTGAGGAGGGCTCGGTGCACGGTCACCCGCACGGCAGCGCCACCACCGCAACCGCAACCGCCACGTCGGAGGAGGAGCAGGCGGAGGCCCTTCGCAGTGCAGCCGCCTCTGCGGATGACGGGAAGTGGAGCCACGACAAGTACGAAATGATCGCGGAGGGGAGGTCGATGGATGAGGTTCTCGGTTTGCGCCGTCCCAAGCGGGGGATGGCACGTGGCCGTGGCATGGGTGGTGTTGGCGGTATGGGCCGCGGCGGCCGCATGGGCGGTCAGGGCTCCCCCGATCACGTCTCGATGGCTTTTGAGAAGTACATTTCTGAGCGAGATGCAACGGTGGACGGCCGCTCCTTGGCGCCGCCGCCAGCCTACGGTGTTGCCACCGGTGAGACGGCGAGTACGGCGGTGTCTGCCGCGGAGGAAACGATCAATGCTGCCTCCAATGCAGACATGATGAACGAGCTGGCTTTCGGCGAGGACCAGTCGACGGAGCCGGTGGTGGGGAAGGAGCTGGGGGCACTGGAGGATGAGGCAAAGGCGGAGTAGAGGAAGAACGGTGAGTGAGCGAAGACGCACACAAAATAGAATTTGGTACGTGTCACGAAAAGCGTGCCTTGTGGTGTGGATGACGGTGCGGTGGCGAGCAGCTGTGCTTTCCATAAGAATTTCTTTTTTTTTTAGTCGAGCTGTTCGTTTAACTTTCGGTGTTAGAAGAAAGTAAAAGAAAACATGTAGAGCGCTGCAACAACACTTTCGGTGCTTCTCTGCATGACAATGTCGTACACGGACGCTCCAGTGGTTGATGATGCCAACGAGAGCGATAAACAAGGGGGTAGATTATAGACTCCGAGCGTTTTAAGTGATTGAGTGCGTGTGTCTGTGGTGTGCATTCGCAGCAAAGGCTTTACTCTTTGCGCGTGTGTGCTCTGCCACCTTCGTGGTGTTGACCACGGTCGCTTTTATGCGTGCAGCTTCTTCACCTTTGCTATTGTGCGCTGCGGATAGACGTGCCGATGAACATTTCTTAACAAAATGTGAGAGGCCACTATGGACATCAAATTCGTTTTCTCTACTCGATACGTCAATCGGGTAAAAAGGCAGGTCATCTGACAGCCGCAATCTTCTTTTTTCTTCCTATGGTTTTTTTTTTTTTTTTTTTAGTGCCAAGGCACCAGTTGCCTGTGTGCCTGGCAGAGCGCCTTCTTTTTCCCTGCCGCAACGACATGCTCACCCGACACTTTACACCTTCGAGGTATACGTTGCCACCTCTTGTATCCTCACTCACCACACCCTTCAGGTTCTTTTGCCAGAGCCCAACACTATATGCAAAGAGAAGGCCATCGGAGAAGCAACGCGCGCACGCCAAGCGGAAGCAGCACAGCACTCCACACGCAGCGTCACAGGCACAGCACAGGACTCCCACGCCACGCGTACTTTCTGATCGACCCACGCCATGCACGGCAAGCATTGAGGAGAGAGAGAAGGAGCTGCTGCGGTACTTTGGCCGTGCGCGCCACCACTACGACGTTGTCCCATTGCACGAAGCAAGCGCGGCGCTGCAGGGTGCCTCTCGTGCGCAGGCCTGCCGTGTGCCCTTCGCCACGCTCTTTCCCGCCCCTGTGGGCTCTGCATCTGCACTACGATCCAGCAACGAACACCCCACAGAGGCGAACGACGACGGTGATGACGGGACGCCATCACATGCGAAAGCTGCACTGCTTGTCGAAGACGCAGCTGCCGCGTCAGCAACCGATTTGTTTGTCGGCTACAGCAAAGCCCTCAGCAACGTCTCTGACTTCCACATGTCTCGCTCGCTCAGCTCCCGCCTGAACAGCTCTGTAGACGGCAATAAGGAGTTCGGCACGCGCGAGGTTCCTTTGCGGGACATCGCCGTGGATTCATCCCACCTGTGGTCGTCTCTCTGCGGCTCCTGGGAGTCGGTGGTGGATCACTGTGCGTCCTGCAAGCCGCCGCTTTGGGTCCCGTCAGCGCAGTCCGTCTGCTTCGTCGTGTGTTTTGCGCAGACGATGCAGACCTACACCGTGGGAAACTCGTTTCGTGCGATGGCGGCAGAGGCGGTGCGTTTGTGCCGGACAAGTCGTTCAGCGAAGGCGGCGAGCGTGTTTGCCGTGGTGCCGGTGTACGTGGGAGTGGAGCCAACCACCGCTGCAGCTGCGGTGCGTGTGGGACAAAATCTCTCACCTGAAGTCGAAGACGGTCACGCGGGCCGCTGCAGTGGCGGCATTGCGTACCCGACAGGTGGTCTGTACACCTGCGCGGCTTTAACGCAGTGCCTCTCCCGCTTTGCCCCGCACACACGCGCTTCTACCGCCACTGCGGGCTCTCATACTCTCACCCCGCAGGTGTTCCTCGTCTCGGATGCGTGGCTTAATGCGCGAAGCGTTGCCGACTTATGCAGCAAGCGCGTGCAGCCCAGCACGAGGCAGGTGCAGACGACGAAGAGGGCAGCGAGCAGTGCGGACAACCGTTCCCAGCGACCCCTCAGCTTCATTCCGGAGGCATCGCGGCGACGCGTTCACGTCTTTCCAGGTGTGATCTCTCAGCCCCTCAGCGAGCGGGAGCGCTGCGCCTTCGGCACCTCCCTCTGGAGCACGATGGAGCGCGTGTGCTCGGGAGAGAACAAGAGCAGCAGTTAGAGAGCACAAGGGACGTGGTACGTCGTTGCAGAATGGACAACATGACAGAAAAGCTCAGTTGTAAAAGAAGTACTCCTGAGTGCGTGATGACATGTTGTACTTCATGAGGGACACTGCTGCTGCGTTCACCACCCCGCATCTTACCTTGTTGTGTGCCGAAGCATTCCTCGTCACAGTATAGCACAGCAAACAAAAGAAAAAAAAACGTATTTTTGTGCGACGTTGAGGACACGCTGCGAGGGAGCTGACCCTAGTGCTAGGGGATTTTTCCGGCGCCTTCCCTCAAATATCTACAGCGGAATGCTCAGTTGCTGTCTAATTGCGCGCACTCAAATTTGAAAAAAAAAAATCGGACACTTCGTGCGTTGATCAGCCCCGAGGAAAAAATTCCGGATATACAACTTGTTGCTCTCTCGTATTCTCTCCTCTCTCTCTTTCCCTCTTTAGTACGGTACTTCGGTTTTTTTCTTTTTTTTTCTTTGGAACACACACGTGTGCAGCGATTGCTGGACTCTCCAGAGCTGCAAGAGAGGCACCGATTCTGTTGTGGCTCTTCACCCAACAAATTTACCACCCGGAAGGCACTCGGCAAAATTCATATGTATAATAGTTACCAGCAATCACGAACTCACCTGTTCCGCTTCCATCTTTTTTTTTCGTTGAATCACCAAACCTGCTTATCTTCTTTCCTTTCCTTTTCTTCTTTGCGTACTCTCTCTCTCTCTACTCCGCTCTTCTTTCTCTCCTGCGCAGAAGAAGGCCAAGCCAATTCTTTTCTGTCTTTTCCCCATGTACACGTAGCACGTGCGATACCGCAGACATCTTCTATTGTTTATTTATCTCATGTAATTTCACACAAACAAACACTTTCTTTTTTAGTCTCCGAGTCTTCCGCTTCGAGACACAGACCGGCACTCACACACCTCTTGTGTGTACAGCTGAGGGGCGATGCACGGCCCACATCGCAACCCGCCCCTCCCACGGGCCGATGTTGCCGCCAGCGCCACCCTCGAATCCCCTTTTCACCCGTCTGACGATGTCCCACCATCTCCTCGCACGCCACAGCGCAACGCACACGGCAGCATGCGACGACTTCCCTCCTCTGCCGCTGGCTCTTCATCCTCTTCCTCGGTGGCTGCGGTGCCGCGTGTGGCGGAGACGCCGGAGCCGATGATTGCGGCACACAAGCTGCGCACCGAACGCCTTACCCCGCGGGCCATGTGGCGAGCACCGGCACCGCGTCCCGTGCCGCTGCCCTCGCTGCTGCCCGCGCTGCCTGCAACGCACACCTCACGCCTCTCTCGTCCGATTGGAGTTTCGCCACAATCACTCGGTGTCACTCCGGTGTCTTCACGAGCGAACCCTCGTGACAAGAACAGCAGAGGCGCTAAGCGAGGTAGTTCGGACGGGTACGGCGAAGAATACGTGCGGCTGGTGTTTGACAACGATGCGCCGCCGGAAACGCTGTCATCTGCTCCACGTTTTGCAACCGATGCCGCTTCACCATCGACCGCAGTGAAGCCTTTGGCCCCGCAGCGCCTCCCGCCGGTGCGTACGAGCACGACAAACACGATAACCGATGCCGAGGCGGCTGCTGCGCTGGCTGAGCTTCCCGATCGCAACACGCTCACCGTAAACGCAGCACCTACTGCAGGTAAGGCAAAGGCGCATGGGGTTCGTCAACAACACCATCCAACATCTTCTCTCTCCGCGTCTCCGCCACCAGTGCGACCCGATCCTCCCCCTCAACACGGAGACTGGTGGTCCACCCTCGATGGCACCCTCTCTTCTCATCAAGGCCCTCCCTTGGGAATCCACAGCAACGATGGCGTTCTCTTCTCCGGTTCTGCACCTCCGCAGCAGCAGCAACTGCTGTCAGAGCGTCCCCCCACACAGCAGCAGCAGCAACAGCCGCAAAATTTGAACGACACACTCGGTCGTGCGGACCGCGCCGCGATGGTGCTCTCGATGAGCTACCCGCAACACAGCGACGAGGCGGTGCGCACACCAGAGCGCATCTCTGGCGTTGGTGGTGAGTCCGCGGTGGACAGCGCGATGGATGCCGCGCCGCACGATCCCGTTGCCATGGCGGTGGCAGCGCTGGCGGAGCGTCTCTCCCGCGCCGCCGCCAAAGGCTCAGCTGCTGCAACCCACAACAACAATACCGGCAACGCCAACGCTTTCGGTGGCAGCTTTCTCTCCGATGTCGGGGCAAATGGGACGGGTACGCACAACACCATTCAAGAGCTGCGGGACACGCTGCGGATGACGGAGGCAAACCTGACGAGCCCGCTGCAACGACGCTGGCTACGAGCCGGGTCGCCAGTGGGGCTCACCGAGGACGCTGGTGAAGCAAGCCTTGACATGGAAGGACAGCTACCTTTCGACTCCAACCGGGTTGTGCCGTCCCACACAGATCAGAAAGGTCGTCCAGCTCCTCTCACATCGATTGTCAAGCAACCACAAAGCGCAGTCGGCGCTGCAGGACACGGCAAGGAGACGGGCCGCGCTGCTGGGCTGGGCGGTGTGGGGACGAAGCGCACTCGCGACGCGCTTGCGCGTTTGTACACAACGTCAACAGCGACAACAACAACAACATCAGCAAAGGGTGTTGGTGCTGCGTCAGCTGCCCCCTCTCTTGGTTCGCCATCGTCGCTGTCGTTCCTGAGCCGCCCTGGACCGTCCTTCGCGGCTCCGGCCCCGCCTGTCTCAACCGATGCGGCGTCACGCACGTCTCCCTGGCAGTGTGCGGCGCTCTCACTCGATGCCATTGTGCGCCGCTTTGGTGACATGGAAGCGACACACGTGGCGCGCACTCGCAAGTCACGCCATCGAGAGCCGCAGGCGGACCCCCTACACAAGAAGAAGAACGGTGGTGGTAGTGGTGCAGCTGGTGGCGTTGCCGCACGCGGTCGTGCAGCACGCGGAGGTGATGCAGCAGCGGCAGCGGCGGAATCTTCGCTTTCGGTCTCGTCTCTCGCTATCGCCGCGCTGTCTTGTGTGTCACTCACGAGCACCATCTTTGTCCGCGAGCTTGGCGACGGCGAGATGCTGCGTAAGTCTTACATGGCCGCCATGAACAGCAACGGCGTCGCGGCAGCACACACGCGCGGCGCCTGCGACGAGCTTGCACAGACGCGCGGCCTAGACGGTGCGTCGCCACCGACGTCACCACAGCTGCCCCATCACGCCGCCAAGTCCAAGAAAGCCGCGAACGGCGCGGATGCCGCGGCGGTGGCAGAATACCGGCGGGAGCAGCAGCGCCTGTACGCGAGCCACCTCACGACCCGCTCGCCCGCCGCGGTGGCCGGGGATGTCTTGCATCCCCACCTGGATGTCGATTACTTGTTCTCCGACGTGAAGCCGCGTCCACGCAAGGGGCGTCTGCGGCACGACGTCGCGCCGTCTCGGGAGGAGGTGCGGACGTGGGCAGGAGACGAGACGACCCACACAAGCAGCAGCACGAGCAGCGGCTCCACCGCCAACGGCAGCCACCACCGACGCGGACCGCAGCAGCATCACCTCTCGGCGGCAACCGCAGCTCCGCACGTGGCGGAACAACGCGATGCGCTGCAGGAGGCCATGCAGGCCCGACAGGCGCTTTTGCGGCGGCACGTGCAGCCGAGCCCCGGGTGGGGGCGTCTGCTGCACACCGTGCGGCAGTGGTGCGACCGCACGCAGGTGATGATCCGTCTTGAGAACGGTGAGTGTGTGGAGCAGACAGGCGTGGGCCCTGTGCCGTGGCAGACGCGTCGAGCATCACAGCAAGTGCAGCACGGAACACCTGGTGTGTCGTCTGCGCAGGAGGAGATGCAAGGAGCTTCTCTGTTCCCAACGTCTGCGTCTGCGGGCAGCGGCGAAACCAACGGTCATTATGGCGACGGGTACTCTCCGTATGTCGATGACCCCGCCCTCGCCCACGATCTTCTCAAGCAGCAGGTCGCACAAGAGGGCGAGGACGTCCAGCGCAAGAACGCGCTGCAGCAGGTCCGACAGCGGCAGCAGCAGTGGGAGGCCACGATGCACGAGTCTACGCTCGTGGTGGCAGCCAAGGAGGGCGATTTGGAAAGACCCTCCAGCAGCAGCGTCGGCCCGGCAGAACACTTTGCCTTGGGCAGTCGCCGGTCTACGGCTACGGTGACGTCGGCGTGGTCAAGGCATTCGCTGCGAGGCGACGCAACAATTTTGTCTCACGAAAGCGCGAACGTGTTGCAGGCAAGGGATGTGGCGGATGAATCGCCGCAGACGGAAGTTGCGGATTTGTCGAACGTCTCAAGTGCCCCACGTACCACACGCTCGAGTGTTTTCTGTTCGCTAAGCGGCGGTGGCGGCGGCGGCGCGGCATCGAGGAAGGGTTTGGAGAGTGGAACGACCCACGCGAGGCTCTCATACATCAATAACAGCAACACGCCTTCCACAAACGGGCTCTACGCGACAGCAGCGGTGCGGGGACCGGTCTCGCAGCACGCGGCTTTGTGCGCCAAGCTGCAAACGTGGGGAGACCCGGTAGAGGAGAGTGACGAGGACGAGGAGGGGGAACGCGGCGCTGCGGACTTCTTTGCCGGTGCGCCACACGCGGTCGCAGCGCAGCGAGCGAAGGACACCGGCCCGCTAGTGCTGTGGCGCAGCGCCGCAAAGCGTGCCTCCAGCGTCAGCGACACCGGCCTCGCTCCACGGCTCCGCCTCACCTCCTTCCATCCTCAGGAGGCGCAGCCCCTTTCCACGCCGCCCCTCGCCGGTGCACCACGCGCGTCGTCGTCGTCGTCTGCCTCTCGCCGCGGCTCGCGCGTCACCGCCTTCCGCCTCTCCAGCGCAGAGAAGGACCTGCTGGACTACGTGCTGACGTGCGCGAGCAGCAGCCGCACGAGCAGCGGGGCAGCTGACAGTGGACTTATGTCGCTGCTGCGTGCAGTGGGGCGTCGCCCGTCGTCGGTGCTTCGCGGTGGCGGTGTTGTCGCGAGCGAGGGTGCGAGCACGGCGGCCGCGCAGATGGCACAGGAGGCGCTTGCTGCGATGGAGACGGTGCTGCGAGAGGGACTGGGGGTGAAGGACTCAGCGCACTGTTATGTGGAAGGGAGCGGAGCCTTCGACTCAGACCCGCCGCTGCAGGATGGTGGCGGCGATAATGCTGGTGAGAAGGGTCCTCCTTCGTCGTCACTGGCGTGGGCGTCACTGTTGACCGCGCAGCTGGAGGGCTACAACGTTTTCGACTTTGTCTTTTTGCACCGCTTGCACGCGTTGCTTTGGCGCTACGAGACGTGGCGTGCGTCGCAGGAGAAGGCGAAAAAGCCCACCGCATCAGAGGTTGGTCGGCGACGACCCGATGTGACGATCTTACCCGCAGCACCACCACAGCAACAGCAGCAGCAGCCAAGAGCACCTGCATCTTCGTCACTCGAAGAGCGTCCACCGCTCGTGTGGCCCATCACGCTCTTCACCGCACCAACACCCGACACGTCCACGATGAGCCCCGTGCCAACATCACCACCAATGCAGCAGCAGCCGCGACTGGGCGTCACGGTGGATGCTGCGGAGCTCTTCGGCTCGCTCGCAGCGACGCCGACTTTGCTGATGTGGCTGCTGGAAGCCCACCGGTCCAGCCCGACCAGCAGCTGGATCGAGATCACCGGCACGATGCCCGCCATGCAGCAGCTGGAGTGGCACACGGTGCTGTCGCGCCACGTGGAGGACGCGATGGGTGGTCGCGATGGCGGAGAGGATGCTGCTGCTGCTGGTGCTACGCGGCCCTCTCTCCCTCGGTCTTCACTCTCTACTGCGCAGTCCACCTTGCCGGTCGCTTCCACCCGCTCCAGCACCTCCACCACCACTACCACCGTAAATAGCGTGTTGGGCAGCGCGGTGATTGCGGGATTTGCCGCCGATGTCACTGCTGCCGTGTCATGCGCTGTGTGGCGACAGCGCGTCGTACACGTTCTTCTCAAGCGCGCTCTCAGCAATATGGAGGCCACAGCACAGCAGCTGCCGGCGCCGTCGGTCCTTAATGTTGGTGCGAGCACTCCTCCTACCGTGAGTGAAGCACCGCCGCCGTCTGCACTGGTAGAATCACTGGGCTCTCTGCCGCGCATCGGCACCACTCCGTACCTCCCCGATGAGGAGGGCAGACTCAACTACCCGCTCGACATGCGAAACGGTTACCTCTTCTCCTCCCTCGCACGCGAGGATGCGGAGAGCCGTGTGGGCCCGCAGCTGCGTGAGACGCGGCGCCAGTTCGCCGAGGCGCTGCGGGCGGCACGGAATGCTGCTGCTGCCGCTGCATCCGCGGACAAGCAGGTTGGTGTGCCGCCGTCGTCCACGACCTCGCTTGCTGTTGCGCTGCAGCAACGCGTGCACCTGCACCGCCTCGCGCAGATTGAGCAACGCTTCACGTCGCTGCTGGCCTCGCTGTGGAATCAAGAGGACAGCATTCGCACCTTCAACCACCACGTCGCGGACTTCAACGCGTTCACCCGCGCGGAGCAGCAACGGTGGGGCCCGCTTTACTGCAGCTCGCTCACGGTCGCCTATTGCGTCTGCGAGGAGCTGGCGGAGAAAAAGATGGAGAACCTGTCCCCTGAGCTCCTTCCGTTTGTGTCGGTCGTTGCCACCTTCATGGGTTGCCGTGGCGGCCATCGTGAGCTGCGTGCGAAGTTGCCGGCGATGATGCTGGAGCTGGTGGAGCGGGCAAAGCGGGTCCAGGTGCATCTTGACTCTCTAACGTGGCAGGGCCGACGTGCGCAGGTGCTGGCAGAGGCGGTGACGGCGTCGCAGCTGTCCCCTCGCCGTGCCGGGGCGGTGGTGTCGTGTCTGGCGACGGAGGCGGACGTAGTGGGCGTGCCGCTGACGGAGGTGGCGCTGCCCGCCGTGCAGCTCAAGACGACGCTACCGTTGCCACCGTCAGAAGAGTAATCCCGCAGCTGCACCAGACTGTATGTGTGTGCATGTGTAGTACATCTGGGATGACTGGTGGCGGAGGAGCGCTGACTCTTCGCCTCAACACTTTCCTAGTTTAGTTGTCTTTCTGCTTTACTCTTTTCGGCGTTTTCAAAGACCCTTTTTTTAAAATGGATTTTCGCATTTTTTTCTCGTTTACCCTCGAATGGAGAAGAAAAATTCTCGAGTGGGGAATATGTAGTGCGTGAGGATGCTCCAGTCAACAGGCGCTACTTCTCGGTCATTTGCCCCCACAGCTACTTCTCCTGCAATAGTTTTTGTGATGGGTGTTCTTTTGGTCACCTCAGGTGCGTTCACTGCGTCTTGTGTCGACAACACGGCCTCTGGATTTTTTCATGTATTTTTTTCCCTTTTACGCTAAAAATTTTCTCTCTGTCTCTCTCTCTCCGCTTCTTTCCTTCCTGCGCTCTTCCTTATCCTCGCCGCTATTTAAGATCTGGTGGTCTTGACCAGTCACAGCAAGTGTCGACTTTACACGTCGGTACTCAGACTCACCACCGTTCACCCATGCTGCTGTGGCGTAGAGGCACGTGGCGCACCGGCACGCCCCTCCTCACTCCCCACCGCAGCGCAGCGTCCTCTTCTTCTTCTTCCACCTCCACCGTACCGCTGTCCACCTCATCGACATCTCCACGGCGTGCGCAGGAGGACTCGCCTACTAGTGTAGCAGCCCGAGATGAAAACTTCACCCGACTGCGCGAGCTGCTTCAAGAGGCAGGCCCACAGCACAGCAACGCTCTCTTTCCGCATCTCTCCCTCCCGCGAAGGAGGGAGGTGTGGCCGACGAGCTTTCCACCACCACCACAAGAGCTCTCTCCCTACTCCTCTTCTTCTCCCCCCTCTGTGCCTTCCACGTCGGCGAAGGCCGGTGCTGCGCAGTACAGGAGCGCAGAGGCCATCCGTGCGCTCCAGTCGCCGCCAACAGCCGTCAGCGAGCAAGATGGCGCGTTCGGCCCCGCGCGCTGGTACGGTCCACCGCCGGGAGTGGTGCAGGATGTCGACTACTTCACGTCAACGCTTGCAGCGGAGTGGAACACCCACTTCCAGACGCGCTATTACCTCAACAACAAGCCCACCGCGCCGCTGCTGCGGTGTCCGGCGTGTGCGGAGCACGTGCTGCGTTGCGAGGCGGAGAAGGATGAAGAGGGGAGCGTCTCTGCTGATGCCTCGGCAAGGCAGCTCTCCTCCTCATCGCTGCTGCGTCGCTCGCCCCGACTGTGGCTTGACCCACCTGCTATGGACCGCCATCTTAGCTGGGCCCACGCCGATCAGCTCTACACGCCGCAGGAGTTTGCCGCGTACAATGATCAGGTATTAGCGGAGCTGATGCATGCGTGTGGACTTAATGCAGCTCCGCCCCGTCACGCGACTGCGCGCCTTGTCTTAGCTGTGGATGTGGCCAACCTCGAGCTCGCGTTGACGAGGAACCTGCTGGACCTTCTCACAATGAAGGAGATGCGTCGCATGTTTTCGCAGGTGCCCGTCGCCTTCTGCGCCACCCACGAAGTCTTCCTTCCCTTCTCCTCGAAGGTGCTTCACGTACTCTACCAGCTCGCCCTCCTGCACCCCGCCTCCACCCTGCACGTCTTCGCCGCCAACACCTCGATGGAGTCGGGCGACTTGATGACGGCGCACTACCTGAACGAGCTCCTCCTCACGAGTGCGAGCCGGGCGGTGCCACCGATTCTGCTGCTCACCCGCGACGGGCAGCAGCGGCAGGTGGCGCAGGAAATGCACGGCATCGGGCAGCGGACGGCGTCGCCGCTGGGGGTGGTGCGGTGCGCCTCGACCGTCTCGCTGCCGCACTTGCTGGATGAGGTGCGTGCTGCGCTGACGAGCGGGCTGTGGACGGTGTGAGTCGCACTGCCGAGAAAAGAGAAAAAAAAAGGAGAGAGAGAAAACAAAGATGTGCAACTCTTTATTGTTTTCCCCTTTGCGCTGCGCCAAGAGGCGAAGCATCACAGACGGTGAGGGAGAGGTGCGCTCACTCAATAACAGTAATGCGCCGCCTTTCTACTCCTTTTTGTTGTTGTTGAGACGCCTCTCTTCTCGTTGCAGAGGTGCACTACACACAAACACACTCGCACGCATGGACACCGAAACAGAGATGACCGTGTTGTTTTAAGGGGTACAGTACGAGATCTAGATGCTCAGAAGATCATCTCTTCATTGCCGCTGCAAAATGCTTTTACCATCGTTTTTAGAAAAAAATATTTTTTTTTGAAATGTCGCGCAGCAGTGTTGCATTGTAGACTGCTGACGGCGTTGCGTTAAGTGTCCTTTGCTTGATTTTTGCAAAGCCTTTAAATTCCCGTATCTCTGTGCTGGTTTTTCTGACTCCTCCCTATTTTTCCCTTTCTCTCTCCTACGGCTCCGTCGTCTTCTCTTCCGCTCATTGTTTGCCAACCCCGTGCGTGCCTCTCTGGCTGCTGTACACGTGGCGCTTCTCATGCGCATCTCTCCCAACACTCTTAACATCCTCCACTGCCTGTTATTATTTCAACACAACGAACTAATATAGCAAGCTAACGTCTTGGTTCTTGTCGTTGTAGACTCGTTGACTCAACTCCCACACACAAAATCACACCTCACGCGTATCCCTACTCCTTGACACGATGCTTCGTCGCACGCAGGCCTCGCTCTTCCGCCGCACCCAGGTGCGCCTCAGCGGTGGTGAGCTCTACCACCCCCCGAAGCTGGAGGACATCCCGGCCACCACGGGCACCAAGGGCTTCTTTGGCGCCTACAACGGCCCCCTCATGTTCGTCCGCCTCATCGACATCAAGTGGATGATGAACCGCGCCGTCGAGCTGGGCCGCGAGTACTACATCTCCGCCCCAACCCTCTACCTCTTCCTGTGGATGTTCTGCTGGAAGGGCTTCGTGATTGTCCGCTACGGCGACGGCAAGCCGCCACGCACGGTGGACTGGAACTCGGAGGAGACGGGTTACCTGCCCCAGGGCTTTGAGCAGACGAAGGTCACTCGCCAGATCTAAGCGCAGCCATGAGGAAGGGAAAACACAAGACAGGAGGGAGTGGAAGGAAAAAAGGAGGAGGAGTGAGTGATGATGGCGGCGAAGGTGCTTTCTCTCTTTCGTTTGTATCGATGTCATTTACCTCCTCTCCGCACCAAGGGCCCCTCGTAATAATTTCTATCCGAGGCGCTGAGTAGTTTAAGGAGGATGGCGCACTTTGCGCTACCGTCTCTCCGTCGCTCTTCTTCTTTTTTTTTCTCCCTCTTTCTTTTTTCCTTCGAGCACACGCTCATCAGCATATATCTCTCACTCTTTACACGCGCTGTGTAGGTGCGTGTGTGTATGTGCTAGTGTTCTTGTGGGTGAGTGTGTTTTGTTACATAGGTGAAAAAAAAAAAAAGGAATTTTAGGAAGCAAACAGGAAGTTGTATTCTTTTCTCTCTCTCTCTCTCTCTCTTGAACTCTCACTCGATCGCATGTTGGTGCCATGTTCTTCATCCCCCTCCTTTCTACATCTGTTCATATTGTTATTTAAATTAGCCGTCCTCCTCTGCTGCCTCTTCTGCCGTTCAAGCAGGGCCTCTGCGTGTGTTCGTGATCGTTGTCGTCTGCGGTGTTGGTCCAGAGCATCTCCTACTTGTGCGTCGTGTCTGTGTACTCTTCCCCTATTCCCTTTTTTTTGTTGTTGTTGTTGTCATTGAGAGGAACGGGAAAGACTGAGCGCACTTTGGGTAGAGCGGTACACGATGCAGGAGAGGCGCAACGGGACGGCGGTGCATGTCAGGAGGTGGGTGAAGCAGAGAGGAAGAGAAGGAAAAAAGAGGAAAAGAATCAACCCAGTGTTTGCCACGTAGCGTACCGATAACCAAACAAACAAACAAAAAGAATAAACACAACTGAGTACGAGGCGGAGACTCAAGTCAAGGAGTGGTACGTGGTAGAGTAGAAAGCAACGCGAAGTACCGCGACTCCCCACCTCTCCACTGCGGCAGTGCACAACGCTCGTGCTCCTCTTCAGCTTCACTCCCACTTGAGGGCGTCGAGGCACAGGTAAGTTGCCTCTGATGCTCATTGTGTTGCAGACAAAACGATAGGTCTGCCTTACTTGTGGCGCAAGGCGCACCGATAGGGTGTTGTGGACCGGCACGCCTTTTACGCAGTTTTTCACGTCTGGTTCACTCGAACCAGACCGTCGTGACACGCTAGCAGAAATGATAGCTGCGCGTTGGCGTGGTCAGCTGTGTGCTACCGTCTTACCCGCGTTCTGCTACACAATTTATCTCTCTCTCTCTCTCTCTCCTTCTCACTCTTTCTCCTCTTACGCCCTCGCTTCCCGCACCTACCCGATTTAGCTGCGCCACTGCTCTACCATTTTTTTATTTTGTGCGCACTGGTGTACTTAGCGTGGTATTTGTCTTGTTCTGTTTTCTGCACACAACACGTGAGCGCTTTGCACTTTGCTGCTTTGCTGCCGCCGCTTCTTTAGTATCGGAGTACTTCACAGCTATTTTTCTCCACCTTCACACACACACGCACACACACATACGCAAAAGGAAAACAAAAGAGGGGAATCGTTATTTACCTTCTCCCTCTCTCTCTCTCTCTTCTTCTCGTCTCTTTTTTTTCTTTCTTCCCTCTGTACAGACATTTGGTTCCATTTCCATTTTTTCTTCTCGGTCTCGCACAGCACTTTAACACTCTTTTTGTCGTTGTTATCGCTGCTGTTGCTGCTGGTGGTGAAGAAGAGTTTATCTCTTCGCTGATTCATTTACCTGTCTTTTGCTTCATTGTTCCTTTCATTTGCCATTTTACACTCACTCCTCTAACGAACGCCTTCTTTTTCTTGACGCCTCCTTCCTACAGCAGCTGCTACCATCAACGACAGCCACCACCACAGCTACAGCAGCAATAGAGGTACTTCTTGTTTCCCTCCTCCTTGCATCGAGGGAGTCTTGGACCCTCTCCGTTCTTCTTTTTTTTTTTTCTGCACTCTCTTCCTCTCTCTTTGCCGCTCGGTGCGTGCGCAGCCGACACGATGGACTTTTTCTACGCCGTCAACGCGGCCGACCTCACCCCGCTCAAGACAGAGCTGGTGGACTTGGTGTCTTCCTGTTTAATGAAGGAGCCTCCCTTCGAAGCTGTCCGCTCCGACCAACTCTCCTTCCCTCGCGCAGAGCAGCACGTTGCACAACAGGTGAACGATGGTGTGGCAACTGTGTCGCACATGCGGGAACTGGTCCACCTCATTTCCCGCCAGGATGGTGAGTTCGTCTTGAAGCTTGCCCTTCACACCCGTCGCACTCTTCACCTACGCAGCTCCCCCAACTACCTTGTCGCTCTCTGCGCACGCGAGCCGAACTGCGTCCCCTTCCTGCAAGCCTACATGGAGCAAATTGTTCAGATTCCATCTGACTGGCTGTCCATTGCAAACTTTGCGTACTTTTACGATTGCGACGCCGCGCACGACTTCTCTCGTTGCCTCGTACAACAGGACGCGGAGGAGGGGTCGAGTGTGCGCTCTTCAACGCGCAAAACATTTCGCGCAGCCAGTCCAAGTGGCTCGGTAGCGCGCGGCCACGGAAGCCCGTCGCGCGCAAGCCGGGAAACAGGATCCACTGCAAGCGCCACGGCCACCACAACTTCACGCCACGCTACTCCGTTGCCAGAAAGCAAAGGCCGCGCTACGTCCAAGAAGAGAGGTGCCGCTGCCGACCCAACGCGTGCCTACCTCCCAACTGTACTGCGCACCAGCCTCGTTCACTGCTTTGCAAAGTTCACCCCTTTCAGCCTCTCTAAGGCGGACAACGAAGCTGCCGAGCACCGCGCACACCGGCAGGAGCGGCGGCGTCAGCGGAAGGCGGAGGCACGCGCGTCGGTGCTGCCCTTCACCGGCTGCTCAGACGCCGATGACGAGGACGGCTCTAGTGACAGCGGCGAGAGTGATGCGACGGAGGACGATGAGGAGAAGACTGCGGGTGCAGAAAGCCCATCGTCAGCCCCTGCTCCACCGCCGCAGCCGCCGCGCCGTCGCAAGCTCACCTTCACCTACAAGCTGCTCATTCGCAAGCTGCACATCACCCAGCCCGCCTTTGTGGTGTGCTGTCTGCTAGGGAAGCGCTACCCGGCCACTGCGCAGGAGTTTCGGCAGATGGGGCTGCACCTGACGGATCCCTCGTGGAAGCCGAGCCAGAAGCTGACCTACAAGGCGCCAACGAAGTCTGCTAAAGGTCAAAAGGGAAAGAGAGCAGCAACAGCAGCAGCAGCAGCAGTGGAAGGGACGGCGAAATCGGAAAAGGAAGAAGGAGAGGAGGCAACAGCGGCAGCTGTTGAGATGCAGCCATATTGTGTCTTTGCAGAGTCGCTCGCCGGCAGCCGCATGCGTCTCCCTGTTGCGCAGACGTGGGAAACGCTCCTCTCCAAGGAAGGCAACAAGGGGCGGGTCTGGGACTTCCTCATCGCCTCCAGAGCGGTGGCTTACATGGCGCTGCTGCGCAATCTGCGCAACATCCTCACCCGTACGTGCAGCGCGGCGACCCACCGTCTCGTGCTGGAGAAGCTGGTGGATGAGCAGCAGGTGGCGCTGAGCCAGCAGCTCCCCTATCGCTTCTACAGCGCCTATTTGGCGGTGAGGGAAGTGGAACGAGCGGTGCAGCTGCTCGCGCATCCCCTGCCGCCCCAACCCGCACGCGAGCGGGCGGGTCGTGGCCGTGGCCGTGGCGGACGCGCTGGTGGTGGTCGCGGGAGAGCCCGTGGCGGTGGTCGTGGTGGCGCTTCTCCCGATCCAGTGCTTCGTGAGCTGCACGAGCGGGTGCGGCAGGCGTACGCGAGCTTTGAGAGTCTGCAGGTTGCCCGTGGTGTGCTGCCGCGGTACGTGCCGCTCTACAAGGCCGCTCTCGACTCCGCCATCAACACAGCAGCCCGCCTCAACGTGATCCCGATGGCTGGGACGTCGATTGTTATCTTCTGCATTACGCAGGCGCTGCTGGAGTCGATGTCCGCCACCGGTGCGGCTGCCGAGACGGCGTCGACGCAGCGCAAGATCGACGTTGCCGCGCTGCTCATTGCGATGCTGATGCGTGGCTGTGAGCACTGCGTGGTGCTGCTGTACTGCTATGACGAGTACGTGGTATTTCGCGAGGCGGACGTGGTGGCGACTGCCGGCGAGGATGGGGTGGCTGCGGAGGGAAGCGAGAGCGACAGCGGCAGCAGCGGTGACGGTGACGACGCGGACGAAGATGACAAGGAGGGCCGCGGGGCGGACGTGCTCGATCCCGAATCACCGAGCACCGCGTCCACCGCGTCGGACCGCCTCGGCACGCCCCGTTCACCGCAACAGCAGCAGCAGTCGCAGCGCGGTCTTGGCTTCATGGCATTGGTCACTGCGTTGGTGCGCGAGAGCACCCACCTTCTCGCCCGCAAAATGCGCAACGCTCCGCTGCAGCGGCAGCAGCAGCAGCAGCAGCACGTCAACACTCCTGTCGCCACCTCTTTCGATATGTTCGCCGATGGCAGCGGGGCACAGTTTCCCTACGCCTTTCTAGATGAGGTGATGGAGCGTGCGATGCGTGTTGAGTCCATATTCGTCTTTGACGAAGGTGAGCACCGCACCTACGCCCACATGAACCGCAACGCGCCGGCGTTTGGCGATCTCCCCACCTACCTGACCCGCCTCCGCCGCACCTGCAGCCCCGATCTCGTCTACGCTGGGGTGAACATCAAAGCTTCGAGTCCGCCGCCCACGCTGCAGACTACCACCACAACAACAACTGCTTCTCCTGCGGCGACAGGAGCAGCACACAGTGCCCTGCAGCGTGCAGTGGTGCGGCAGCGCTTTGCGCACCACAACGACTTGTTGCTGACGGGCTTCAGCGATGCCATCTTGCGCCTCGTGGCGGAGCGGATGGGCGGCGGGGCATTGCCGGTGATTGAGCGTGCCGCCGAGACGTACCACGTCGCGCGCTTCTCTGCGCGTGCGGGGCAGGAAGCGCTGGCGGAGCGGGCGAGGGCGTTTAAGATCGTCAGCGCTCTGCGCGAGGACGAGGCACAAGCAGCGAATTCAGCAGCGGCAGCAACAGCGGTGGTTGCACTTGAAGCGCATCAAGGCGCACCGCAGCACCAACGGGACACACCCGTACGCCCAAATGCATCGGTTCTGAGTGCAGTCACCCTTCCCTCCTTTGACGCACAGGGCAAGATGGTCACCACCGCCGCCTGGGAGGAGGTGGACTGGGGCCACAAGGCACGGCGCAGCGAGCGGCAGCTGCGGCAGCTCACCGGCAGCTCCGCTGGTCTCTCGTCCAGTGCGGCCTCTGCGGCATCGATGAGCGGTCCTGGGGAGCTGCAGGGAATCAGCAGTGGCGGGGACGGAGCTCTCGCTGTGACTGGAGGCAGTGGGCCCGCAGCACTGCCAAGCATTCGACGCCTCTTTTCAAAGCAGTCCACCGTCGAGGCGGAGTCGACGAGGACGACGACGACGCCCAGCGATGGCGCAACGCAGCACCGCAGCCACGCTTCTGCCACGGCTGCTTCGGAGGCCGGTGAGGCGGCTTGGCTGGTGCCAGAGGGAAAGCAAGTGTCCCCAATTTACCACCCCAAGCCGTTTATTTCCTTGGTAAAGCTGCTGTCCACGTCTGCGGCCTCAACGGCAACAGGAGTAACATCACCACCGCCCTCAGCTGCGGCGGAGTCGCGACGAGGGAAGTCTATGAAGAGCCGTACTGCTGCCGGTGCTGCTGCTGGCGATGTCACACCGGCGACCCCGCTGCGTGTTGTCCGTCGCCTTCTCACCTCTTACCGCGTCTGCCGCTTCTTCATCTCCAGCACCTTCCTCGACATGAACAACGAGCGCAACGCCATCACACTCGATGTCTTTCCACGGCTACGTCGCTGGGCTGCCGAGGCCGGGCTGAAGGTGACGCTGCTGGAGGTGGACCTGCGCTGGGGCATCCCCGCGGTGGCGACGACACGCAACCTCTCCACCTCTGTGTGTCTCAACGAGGTCTCCCGCTGCAGCCCCTTCTTCCTTGGCATGATCGGCGCGCGGTACGGGTCGTGTCCGCCAACCCCGCTGCAGCTGGTTGTTGACGAGGACGTGGAGGCGACAGATTACGACTGGATGACGGAGCTGGACGACCCGCACGTGTCGGTGACGGAGTTGGAGATGCGGCACGCGATGTACAACACGCGTCGCCGCCTCGGCACGAGCACCAGCAACGCTGCATCTGCGTCGACGGCGCTTTTCTTCGCGCGCGATGATGAGCGCCTGATGGCGTCTTTCAGCCCGGCTGATGGCGCGGCACGACGTGTCTACGAGGGCGACTCGGCGACGTCGGCGCAGTCCATTGCACGGCTGAAGCAGCGCATCGCTGCCAGTGGGTGCCGGCTCACACACTACGTTGCCACGTACGCCAATTGTGTGGGAGCTAGTCCGGCCGGCAGCGGCGTCGCTGCGGCTTCGAACAACAGTGGAGCCGTCACAGCAGCGGCAGCAACGACGGCTGATAACGGTGAGGGTGTGATTGCACGTCATGGCGGTGGCGCGGGTGCGGCGTCGCTGTCCAGCACGCGTGCGATGCTCGACGACGATCTGGGCCATTGGGCGGTGCGAGGTGGTCGCGCGCTCGACTCTGTGGGGCCGACGAGCCACACTACCGACAGCAACCGCGACACGGCAGGCTCGCTCTGGTCCTTTGTGAAGTCGCGGCTGAGCGAAGGCGACGAGCCGAAGGTGTTAACCTCGATGAACGTCCCGCTGGACATGGGTGACTTCTCTATGAAGGTGTTCCACGCACTGCAGGAGGTGATCAAAGAAGTCTGCGGCGTACAGGATGAGGCGAATGACGGTGAAAAGGCGCTAGCAGTGCAGGAGGCAGATGGCGACGCTGCGGTCGGGGATGCAGGTGGAGCGCGAGGCATGCAGGGAAAGGCACGCGAGGCTGCATCAACGGTGGCCCCGGCCTCTGCCTCCGCTGCATCTGCCGATCTGTACGAAGCCCTGGTGGTGGCGCAGCACGAGTACGCACGCACTCTCTCCGCCCTCTACGCCGCGCCGCGTGGGTTGCTGGAGCAGCTGTCAAGTTTTGCGGTGACCGGCACCGTGGACGCGACGCCCACCACCTCTGCGGCAGCAACCTCGTCCCTCTCTTCTGCTGGGCCGCCGATCGAGCCGCCCAACGCGCAGGAGCGGTCCAGGAGGCGCTCCATGTCTGCGCGGTCCGCTACCGCAGCAGAGACTATAGACATTTCTATTAATGGTAGCAACGCTGAGGATACGAGGATGCGCAGCACATCAGCAGCAACAGCACCACAACGACAGCAGATGCAGAGAGACGGCTCCAGCAGCTACAACCGCACTCGGCGGTACAGCACGCGGACGGCGGCCGCGCGCAGCGAAGCGGGCCGTTCAATTCTTCTCTTGGAAGGCGAAGACGGCGATGGCAAGTCCTCTGCACTGGCGGCCCTCACAGAGCGTGTATTGCTGCCCATGCAGGCCGCCCTTGCATCCGCCGAGGCGCGTCCTTTCCTCTTCTACTCGGCGCAAGCCGGTGACGACTCGGTGCGCTCGCTGCTCCTCTTTCTGGCAACGTCCTACCGTGCGCTCTTTCACCTCTACGCTGAGATGGCGGTGCAGGAGGGCGACTCGGTGGAGCAGCTGCTGCTGGCGCTGGACCAGGCCTACGCCACGATCCACCGTCGATTCGAATCAGCGGTAGCTTCTAGCGCCGACGGCAATGCTAATGGCAATGGTGATGCGTCTGCTGCGGGCCCGGCAGCGCTCGTCGTGTTGCTGGACGGCCTTGACAAGTCCTCCGAGGCCCCAGAGCTTCTCTCCCTGCTCGGGTCGATCCTCCACCCTCTCGCAGCGCCACACATCCGCTTCATCGTCTCGGCCCATCCACGATCGCCGCTCGCGGCGGCACTGCGCACCCGCACCCCAGCCGCGCGTGTCGTCCCTCTCCCGCTCCTGCATGAAGGAGAGCGGGCCCAGCTTGTGCGCCTGCACCTCGCCGCCTACGGCAAGCTGCTAGAGGAGTCCTTCTCTGCTGATGAGTTGAAGGAGTTGCTGCGGAAGGCCGGTGCGGGTCGCCCCAGTCGGCTCATCTCTGCCATTACGTACCTGCGCCTCTTCAGCACCTTCGCCACGCTGCGCGACGACATCCGCTCTCTCCCCGCCTCCGCCACGCAGCTTTACGTGAAGTTCTTCGGGCAGCTGCAGACCCGCTTCGATGCGGCGACGTGCCGACTGGTGCTGACACTGCTGCTGCTGCGCCACCCCGTCGGCGGCATTCTGGAGTTTAACCTGTACCGTCTCGTCTCCAACGTCGCGGTGGCGTCGCGGCTCGTGGCGCTGCTGCGGGGCATCTGCCTCGACTCCCACCACGGCCGTCTCTTTATCACCTCCGCTGCCTTCGTTGCGGCAGTGGCGCACACTTATCTGCCCTTCGCCTCCGACTTCCAGAGTGCGCAGGAGCGGGTGCTCGTGGCGGAGCTGCGCTATCAGCCGGTGGACTTGACGCTGGATGAGCAGGAGGTGCGCCACGCGCTGCGCCGCACGCGTGAGGCCATCGAGAGGACAGCAGTAGACCCGTTAGCGCCGTGTCCTTTCAACCCGGAGCGGTACGCACCGCGTGAGCTGCTGGGTGTGTTGCAGGGCTCCGTGCAAGCCAGCCGGCTCGACGTCACGGCGACGCTGGTGTGCTACCTTCCCTTTCTCGAGTGCCTGATCCTTAACCGCCGGATGCTTTCGCAGCTGATTGGTCTCCTCTCTGGTGTCATGCACGCCACAAGGCGCAGCGGCGCTGCGTCAGCGTCCGACATGACACGGGCGGGCAACTTCGCAGGAGACAGCCTGGATAGGGAGACTGCGGAGTACGCTGGCGATAGCAGCAGCGGCATCGGCGCTACACGCACGGATAGCGGTGGTATGCCGCTGCAGTGGCGCCACTACCGTGCAGAGGTGCGCCGCATCGGCAACGTGGTGAGCTTCTTGCAAACACATTACCACATTCTGCTGCGTCAGCCGTCGCTGCTGCGGCAGTGTGTGTGGAATGCACTGGAGCGAGACAGCTGCATTAGCCCGTATGATCGAGCATCGACAGCACGCCTGCAGCGCTGCTTGCAGGGGCAAGCTGGACTTGCTGCTGCCTTACCCGTCTGTGTAGATGATCGAGACAAATTCATCGCAGCAGAAAGTGTTGGTCTTGGTGGCCTGCCGACAGCATCGACAAGCGCTGACGCTGCGGCAGCGGCGGCGGGAGTGGGCGATGTCTCTGCGATGTGGGTTCACTGGCTGAACCTCCGCCAGCACGGCGGCGACACCCGCCTGCAGCTCACCACGGCCTCTCCGCTTGCGATTCGATGCATGGCGATCAGCCCAGACGGGGCGGAGGTGGCGCTGGGTAGTGACGACGGCTTCGTGCGCCGCGTTAGTGCAGGGGAAGAAGAAGAGGAGGAGCAGCAGCAGCCGAGTGCTGCCGGGTCTGCCGCAGCGACGGGCGGCCGCAACCGTCTCGCCTCGACCCTTCGACACGAGTCAGCGGTGGCTGCGGTGCTGTACGTGTCCCAGCAGTCCAGCGATGCGGCGAAGCCCTCCACACGCACGTTTGGCTCTTCTTCGGCTTCTGCTGCCTCTGCAGCCCCACCGCAGCTGCTGGTCTCCGGCTGTGTGCGTGGTATCGTGTATGTGTGGAACCTCGAAGACAACTCTCTCCTGCAGCGCGGCACGGGGCACCTGCGCAGCGTCAGCGGCCTCGTCTGTCACCCGCTCGACCCCTCTCTTCTGTGCTCGTGTGGCCACGACTCGTATGTGCTGCTGTGGAATCTGTGCGGTGCGCAGACGCAGCTCAGTGATGAGGTCCGCACCGCTATTGCCCTGCGCCTGCCCAAGTACCCAGCAGGCTCACCCGAGCGGCGGCAGCAGCAGCGCTTGCTAGCCAGTGGTGGTGGCGGGACCGCCGCCTACAACGAAAACAGCCGCGGTCGCGGTGCTGCTGCCATCTTTCAAAGCTCTCTGGCAGCGCGCTCCACCGCTGCGCGGGCACAGTACTTGACCGCCCTCACTGCCTTCCACACGGAGCGGCAGCACCGCACCCCGGTTTCCTGCATCGACTTCCACGGCACGGGCGACATCATGGCCAGTGGCAGTTGGGACGGCGTGCTGATCCTGTACAACACGCGTGAGCTGTGCACGCCGCCTGCGGTGGTGCCGCGCACAGCGCCGGCGTCACAGCCAGCACCAGGGACGGCTGACGCGAAGAGATGGCGGGTGCGGCACGGACCGGAGTACAGGCAGGTCGCGTTTCGGGCCTCTGCCTTCCACCTCGGCTCACCCGTACGCGCGCTGAGCTTCTCCGCCTCGCTCGCGGTGACGTGCGTCGTGGGCTGCCACAACGGTGCTGTCAACGTCGTCGACTACGCCTCGCGTGCAATTGTAGCGCGGTGGACGTCGCTGCACACGGCGCCGATCACCCGCGTCCTTGCCTCGCCAGATGGCCGCTGTGTTGCCTCGGCAGACGAGCACGGCGTCGTGCGGCTAACCCATCTCGGCATCTCTGGCTCTGTCTTCGCAACTCTCAACGGCCACCAGGGTGCGGTGACGGGGCTGGGCTTCCGCACACAGGCGGAGTCAGCCGCGGAGGTGCTGCGGGCGCCGCAGCAGGTGCTATTGACCGCCGGCGACGACCGCACGTTGCAGGCGTGGCGCGTGACACGCGGCGGGTCCGCGGCTGCGAAGTCTGCGTCTGCGTCGCGCTGCTTGGCCACGTCGCACAGCACGGCAGTCACGGCGGTGGCCACGTCGGAGGACGGGCTGCGGCTCGTCACCGGATCAGCAGACGGCACCGCGATTGTCTTCTGCGTTCCCGAAGAAGAAGAAGACACAGGGGACAGCATGACTGGGTGGGGAATCGAGACGCCAGCCGGCGATTCGGCGTCTGCGTTAGTCCGTAGGCGAAGAGCTGCGTCACGCTACAGTGGTGCATCCTCAGCGTGGCGCAGTCGGCTGGCGTCGCCTGCGGCCATCACCAACACCACCCCGATGGTGCCGTCCTTTGTACTGCGCCACGATGACTGCCGCATCACTTGCATACGCTTCGCCTTGACAGACACCCGCATCGTCGTGGGCGTCGCCTTTGGGCTGCTCTACGTGTGGTCGGCCTCACCAGGGTTGAACCGGATCGAGGGCCGCCTGCTGCTGCGGGTGCGGGTGCCAGAGTGTGGCCTGTACCCTGTGGTGGCTATTGGCGTGCGGGAGAGTGTCTCGGGTGCGTCGCCGTCCTCCACATCATCTCCGGCCTTCTCACCGGACGCCTCCGGCGTGCTCAGTGAGCACTCTCTGCTTGAGAGACGTGGCCGCAGCGACCGGCATCACCACCACAGCGGCAGCGGGACGGACACCGCGGGAGCACCCGCCGCAGCCGCCGCCGCGAAAGTTGCCGCGTTGGTGACGGCGGTGTGCGCGAATGGAAATGTGGCGGTGCTGAGGCTGCTGGACGACACGACGTCGCGTGTGATGGCGGCGGACCAGAACCGCCGGCGGTACCTGCAGCACAGCGCACAAGCGACGAGGCCAGGTGCCAGCAACACCAGCACCAGCAGTAGCACTGCGCACAACGCGGAGGAGGCGAAAAGGACCGCGGCAAGGACGGAGGACACTCCCTTCGCGCCTCTCCCATTCCCCGCGGTCCCTTCTCAGGTCGACAGCCGTCTACCGTACTTCGCTTTTCCCCCACCGCCACAGCAATTAAACCACCAACAAAGTATGATGCCGGCAGTAGTCAACAGCGGCAACAGCACCAGCTGCAACAACGTCCCACCACCGCCGCGGCCTGCCGTCGTACTGAAGGCCACCACCGCTGCTATCCCTCCTCAGTGCTTCCTGCCACCGACGCGACAGGAAACGGCGGTACGGCGTCGCACGCTGGATCGACGCGCCGCGAAGCTGCAGCGTTTACTGGCGCGGTGCCGCGTCACCGAGGAGGAGCTGCGCGATGGGTTCCAGCTGGAGTTGCATCGGCACCGACTTGTGTGGATGGACAGCGCGGCTGCCGATGAAATCAGCGCCGTCGTGTGGCTTAGCCCACCCTCCGCAGCGTCAGCAGCAACAACGAGCGAGGCTGCAGGCGTGAGCCGTCACAGACACACACTGGCGCTGGTCGTGGCACAGCGGAAGGTTTGCCTGCTTGCCAGCAACGGGCATGAGACGGCTGTCAGTAATGGTTTGCCGGTGCACATACCACACGCCACACCCGACACCGCCGTGGTTGCCCACGATGAGCAGAATGGGCTACCAGAGGAAGGTGCCACAGCTGCGCGCACTCTCGTTAATGAAGAAGAGGAGAAGGAGGAGGCGCCGAGGAGCGCTGCAGCGTTCTACGCGGCTGCGTCGCCGACCACCGCAGTGGCAGCCGCCACGCCGCATGACCGTACGCAGGAGGTGGTGGTAGACTTCGACTATTTGCTGCGGGGAGATGAATACTTTACTACGGCGAGTGCTGCCGTGTTGGTAGCGACAACAGCCACAACGCAGCCGCAGAGCGACAACAGCAGGACCACGGCCACTCTTCAGAAAGGTGAGACAGCAGCAGCATCAGCGCCTGTACTCAATGCGGGAGTTGGCACTGCGCAGGGCGTGACACACGCAAACGTCTTTGCCGTTGCCCTCACGACGAGCCGAGGAGAGGTGCTGCTGCTGCGGGTGCAGGTGCCGGTGGTGCATCGCTCAAGCGGCCCCAACCACCAGCACCAAGGGCAGCAAGACGATCACAGCAGCATAGCGGCGCACCGCGCTGCTGCGGAGTTGACGACGCACATCGTACCGGCCACACGCGTTCACCTCTGCCAGCGACTCAGCTTCGCGAAGCTGTCGTCCTCAACAGCAGCGAATATGGACGCAGCAGACGCAACAGCCGCCGCGGCGGAAACGGGAGGAGCGGCGACCGCGGGGCCTGCAACGGTGCAGCGAATGCCCGTCAGCCCGCTCGCCACCACCGTGCAGCTCAGCGCACTGCCAGGGCATGTCATCACTCGTCATTCCCACGCGCCAGGAAGCATCGACGAGAAGATAACAGCGGCCACACCGATGCTCCGGGAGAACGATTCGAGTAGGATAGTGGAGCGGGTGGCGTTGGTGGCGGGCTGCAGCGACGGCTCGGCGCGGCTGTGGGTGGTGCCGACGTCGCCTCTCGCCTCTCGCGGTCCACGAGGCAGCCACGCCGATTCTTTCCGTGGTAAGGCCCCTGCTGCGACGGACATTCCTGTTGGGTGCTTCTTCTGCACGAGCGCCGTCAGCGTGGTGTCGCCGCTGATGCCACCACCCTCGCTGATGCGTTCGTCCGGGCGTGGAAGGCCATCTTTGCGGCCGGCCTCAGCAGCGCCACCACAGCAGCAGGTGTCCATGCAGCAACAGCCGACGCGGTGGGTGGTGGGAGACAGCCTGGGCAACGTGTATCAGTTGCAGCTCGAACACGACGCACCGGGGGAAGATCTGACGCAGCTAGGGCGTCCTTCTTTTCCTCCTGTTGCTTCTAGAACGGAAAGCTATCGCTTAGGTTCGTTAGATGGTGCGTTCTCTTCCTTCCAGCGAAACAGTTGTGGTGAAGCAGGCAGCCGTTTCGGCGCGCTCGTGCAGGCGGCCGTCGGGGATCGCTCGCCGTGGACGTCCACGCTGGGCCGCTTAGTGGGGATGATGGACCAACCGCCCAGCGTGGAGGTGCTGCAGGCCATGCTCGCAGCCCCCATGCTCTCCGGCGGTGGTGCAAGTAGTGCCGGCGCGGGGGAAGGGCCGGCGCAGACGCCAGCGGACTGGCTGACCCATGTCGATCTCTCCGCTCCCGTCGCTTCAACGCTTCTCAAGCGGAGCCGCCGGACGTCTGCGTCGTCAGCAACAACGCAAGCAGCAGTAGCTGCAGCAACAGCAGCAGCGCAAACGCGAGAAGACAATGCGCGTGTCGTTGGCATCACGCAGCCTTTTCTCAATGCGAATTCATTCAAGACGGCTGCTTGCTTGCCGGCGGAGCAGTGGTCTATTTTGCCAGACCTGCCCACCGCGCTGCGGCCGTCGATGACATCCGCAACTGCAACAACGAAGGCCCATTCCGCGTTCTTTGACGCTGCGTTTGGGAAGCAGCCGCTGATGCATATTTCTCCGCCAGCAGCAGAAGCGGGGGGCGAGCCGTCGATGAAAGCGCTCGCCTCTGGTGCTCTTTCTGCCCCACCAGCACCACTCCCATCCTTTGGCACAGATGCATACCGCACATCCGTGGCCGACGGCGCACGTCGCACCTGCGCAGCAGACAGTGAAGCGGCATCTGCAATAGACCTCGAAACGCCGCTGGCGGATGTGCTCGCCGCATACCGACGCAGCGGTGTAGAGGACGACATGACACGTCTGACCGCCGCGCTTGCGTTAAGCACTGCATCTTCGACACAGCAGCAGCATCAGCAACAGCAACCGGCCTCATCCCTGCTCTCTGCGCGGCTGCGTTCAGCTTCCCCTCCTCCTGCTGATGCTGCTTGTGAAGGTGCGCGGCCATCAGTGCGCTTCACTCTCCCGCCCTCGTCACCAACACCACCGCCGTCGCTGTCGGCGTCAGCAGCAGCGCGGCACTCAGACCCGTTAAAGAATACTTCTCCCTGCACACCTGACGTGCACGGTGGCATCGCTAGTGACGGAGATGGTGAGGAAGAAGAGGAGAAAGACTTCTTTGCCATCTTGTACGACGCGGGGCCACGGTTCGTCGCAGGGGCCGCACCCGTCGCAGCAGCAAGGCGTGCGTGGCTGTTGCAGCAGCAGGAGGTGCTGAAGGAGGCGATGCGGGTACAGAGGTACAACAAGGACGCACGGGCGGCGCTGAAGGCGTACCAGCAGCGTATCAGCTCTGTAGTGAGGCTGTAAAACAGTCAAAGGTGGCTGTGCAGCGTGCGACGTGGTGCAGCTGGGGGTTGAAAAATCACTACTTTGGAGACTAAAGGAGGAGGCGTCTCTCGGTGCATGGGAAGAATAAGGCACATCGGCTTCGTTGTGACGCTCTAGTTGTTGCCGTTGATGGTGTCGTCGTCGTGTGCGTGTGCGTGTGTACTTGTTGTGTCCGCGCGGTGTTTCAACACTTTAGCAGAGCAAAAGGAAAAACTCATGTATTCGTGTTGCTTCATTCGCTCTCTTATGCTAGAGAGAATATACGCTGTATGATTACCGCTTCAACGCTGCTTTAAGAATTGAATATTGCTTGTTTCGCCTCTTTTGCTCCCTTAGATCGAAATATTGCGTATCGTTTCAGCGATCGTGGCGTCGTGCGCGGGAAAGAAAAATCGGAGTTCGTTCACGCTGTCCCTACTCTCACTCCTGCTTCCCCTTCCTTTTTTCTCACTTTTGGACTGCCTCTTCTGCGTGCGCTTCTGTCACACACTTGAGCAGCAACATCGCCGCACTCTTGGCTTGATTGATCGACATCGGTAGTCCGAGACACACACACACGCACACACAGCTAGCATGGCGGCCGCCGAAGCACAAAACATTTACGATGTCTTTGGCACCGTTCTGTACCGCACGGTGCCGGTGAACGTGGCAGCCGACGCCCCAGTGCCGCGGGACCTCGACGACGCACAGAACATCCCTCTCGACTACGACACCGCGCTGCGTCTTCTCGAGGCAGAGCACACCGCCCAACTGGGAGGTGGCGCAGAGGGCGGCGCAACGTCCACCGCAGCAGCCAACAGTGGAGGCCTTAGCGGGCGTGGTAATGCACGCAGTGCCGGGCGAATGTCTGTGTCCGCTGTCGATGCGCGTCTGCCCGCCGCCACCGCTGCATCGTCGCTGAATGCGAGCATGACGTTCGCTGCCCCCTCGCCCCCGCAGCGGTCCGGTCTCGCCAACGCGTCTACCCGCACCGGCCTTCACAGCGCTACGCTGCGGGTAGTTGGCACCGCTTCTGCGAAGAACGGAGGTGCAGCTGCGGCTCCTCCTGGTGCGGCCACACGGCGCATGTCTCGTGTGGTCGGCTTCGACGACGGCCTCTCGCTCTCGCCGGAGGGCATCGCGGCGCGCAATGCACATGTGGCCAAAGCAGCCTTCGCGCGTGGAGCGGCGACCGCCACCACCACAGCAGCTGCAGCTGCAGCCGTATCGCAACAGGGGGCACGCAACGCGGCACAAGGACAGAGTGCGGCTGCGGCTGCTGCTGCTGGCGGCGGTGGTGGGCGTGTACCGGGTGGGCGTCCCTTGACCGTGGCGGATGCCATGGCGACGCTCTTCCCCATCTCGCCCGTCCCTGGCAGTGAGGTGGGTGGCGACGTGGACGGCGCAGACGCTGCGGTAGCGGATACGAACGGTACGCGGAGAAGTCGCAAAGCATCGCTGTCGTCCGCAGCGTTGGGCAGCACCACCGCCACCGCCACCGCGGCTGCTCGCAGTCGTCGCACGAGCGGCACGCCAGCGTCCTTTCCCCGCCTCTGGCAGCGGGCCGATGTCGGCCATACCTCCCGTCTTGACGTGGTGATGCTCTACCTCCACCTGCAGCGTCGCGCCGCCACGGAGTACACGCGTCCTCGCGGAGTGGTCTGTCCAAACCGGGAGAGGCTGTACGGCGACGTCTTGCAAGAGCTGACGCGGCAGGTGACGCTGCTGTGCCCGGAGCGGGGCCTGCTTCTCGAGGAGCTGGATCGCAGCATGAAGCAGGCAACGGAGACGTACGACGTGTTGCTCGACAGCGCGAGTCAGTACGCCGTTCGCAAAAGCACCGAGCGGGATCTGCATCAGCACCTCTTCGTCGAGAAGGCGGACTTAGAGACGGAGGTGCGGCGTCGCGAGCACCGCGTCAGCGAGTGGCGGGCGAAGTACGCGGGCCTGCAGAAGCGCTTTGAGGAGCAGCAGGCCGCTGATGAGAAGCTGCACGAGCAGGAGATCGCGTACGCGCGCAGGGCTAACACGCAGCTCGTGAGCGAAATTAAGCGGCTCGCGTCGGAGGCGGAGAAGTCAAAGGAAGCGTGAGAAACTAAAAGAAAAAAAATAGCATGTAACGTGCAAAAGCGTTTGTGCTTTATTGTGTGTAACGTTGCTGCATTTACTGAAGAAACAACGAATGTCACTTATTCTTTCTTTCCTTGTATTTTTCTTTCCTCCGGTGGGTGTTTGAGGTGTCGAATATTGATGTACCTTTCTATTGTGTGCTGCCCCCCACTCTTCTTTGAACAGCTCCTACGTGCCTCTTGAAGTGGCGTACTACCTGCTCCTCTTTCTCACTCTCACTCACAACAGTCTTCTACTGCTTTCTGTTGTTGACAATCTTGTGATTTTTCTCCTGTGAATTCTCGTTCAGGTGATGCGCAGAGGACAGACGATCCGTCTTTGATGTGGTTCATGTATAACAGTCGTTAAACCCACGCTTTGGGTTCATTTAGAAAAAAATGAGCAGATAAATATGGACGAGAGAGAGAGCACACACGTGACTAGCTTTTGGTTTGAAAGACTAGATCAATACGCTACAACAACGGCAGCCTGGCACGCTTCTGCGCTTTTAGGTTCTCGTGTGTTGTGTGTGTTCACTTCTCCGCCATTCGTGCAAGAGGAACCAACTTACTCGTGCAGCGTAGACGATGAGTAAACGAGTGTGCAGCTGCGCGGTTCGAGAGTCACGGCCACCTTGTTGATGAACGGCCACTACGGCAACATGCATGAAAAAACCCTGCCTAGCGTTGCGTCGATGCCGTGCTTCCGACATAGACAGCTACAAGAACGTTGAGCTCACTTAAGAAAGAAGTGAATTTTGCTTCTACTACTTACATCCCTGTTTTTTTTTCCTTTCTGTTCATTAACGTGCTTGTCAACCCGCACTGATCGACGCGCGCACGCCAGCCCTCTCCCTTCTCCACTAGCGTAAACCAAAACTCTGTGCCACACGTGGTGAAGCAAAGAAAAAAAAAACCGGAAGGGCGGAAGAAATACACAAACCTAAAGCGTTTGCCTCGACGCTGCGCTACCACTGCAGTAATACTGGAGAACACACGGCAGAAAAAAAAAGACAGTGTTTTGTATATATATTTGAGCACTTCTTCCTGTCTTTCCTCCAAGTGGGCAACGGAGAAGTCGTGCCAACGCCGTCCTATTTTCTTCTACTTTGGAACACTTAAAACCATTTTATGTAAAAAAGAAAAAGCAAAACAGAAAAATACTTGTTCTCCAACTCCTTTTTATTTTTTTTGAATAATCCTCCGTGCGGTTATAGCACCCAAGCAGCACGGACTCGAACGCCACACGCAATATCCTAGCGTGACGTACCGAGAGCTAACAACAGCAAAACACTAAGACGTATTGCATCTGTGCAGCATCACATTTCTATTTATTATTCGTGTGTACAAAACTTTGATTTCTGCAGTCGGCTTGGCTGATGTAGAGCAAATACAGCAAATAGCCGCCAAGTACGCCTCTGCACTGTTTTTCCCAGTTTTTCATTGTTTGTATTATCATTGGTTCCTTATTTCTCGTCGAGTAGCTGCTGGTGACGCACACACGCGTGCGACGCGGCACCGCCACCGACAACGGCAGTAGCAAAGTAATAGGAGAAAATGCAATACACGCCAATGCTGCCTCATACGCATCGCAGTTCCGCCGCACGCGCGGACAGCAATATTCTCAACTCTCCTGCTCCACACGAGCAATTCTACCACAATGATCACGATGGTAGCAGACACGGTGAAGGACGTGGCTCGCCCGCATCGAAGAGTGGCGCCTCCAGCACCTACTCAACCACATCCCCCACATCCAGCAAGCAGGCACATGGACACGCGTCCCAATCTTCTTCTCGACACGTAACACGGCGGGAGGTGCAAGCACCCGCAGCAGCAACCGGCTACGCCGTCCCGCTCATCCCCCAGCATTTCTCCACCCCCAACAGTGAACCCAGTGCACCACCGACACGCCCCTCTGCGATCATTGCCACGTCAGCCACGCGTGCCGGCCGTCTGGGCTCCTCGACTGAGTGGAATGGCCTCTTCTCCGCAACGAACACCGTTGCTGCTGCGACTGCGAGTGGTGGTGGAGGGTCGGGGGACTACAGCTCCTCGTCCTTCAACTCGATGCGTGCCTCGAGCGTGGTGCTCACCGACGTGGACGGCAGATGCACATCGGCCCACCCGGCGCGACGGTCCCGCACGGTCTTTGCGCGGCTGCACCAACAACAACAACAACATCATCATCAGCAGCAGCAGCAGGAGCACTACGCTGAGATGGCGCAGCGCATCGACTCCTACCGACAAAGTCCGTCGTCGAGCCTCCGGGACAATCCGTACAGCATCAACAGCGGCAACAGCAGCGTGGTGTACGGCCCCTCCGCGGTGGCGTCGCCCTTCAGTGCCACCCCGCCTGTGCCTGCCTCCCACAGCAAGGCACTGTACGTCCGTCCACGACCGGTCAGTCCCACCACCAGCAACAACAGCAGCAGCACCAGCGCTGCTTCTTCCGCTGTAGGTAGAAGTAGGAGTGACAGTGAAGAAGATGCGTCAGCAGCAGCAGCAGCAGCAGCGCCACTCACCGATGGGTCGGCGAGTCGCCGCCGCCGTCCTACCAACTCCCCTCGTCCTTTTCAAGACTTGGCCGTAGGCGCAGTCGACGAGTATCCACTAGACGACACGGGGCCTATTTCTTCGCACGCCGGGCAACGCGACGCAGCACCACCACGCAGTACATCCCCCGTTATCGCCCCAGCAGCTGTTGATGCTGCAGGCGCCGCAGTGACCTCTCCTCCCTTGAGCTCTTTAGTGTATAAAAGTGGCGAAAACTATCGGACGGAGCGTGCCGAGGAGGTGAGACAAGAGGATGGTGTTGCCAGCGATGGGGAGAGTCACGAGTCGGCGTCGATGAATGTTCCCTTCACGCCACAGGCCGCTGCCGGCGCTGCTGGGATCGAAATTGGCCCTGCTGCTGGGGAGTGGAACCTGCCACGCATCCAGCAGCGCATTCTCGCCGCACGTCTGCAGGCTGAGGTTCATCAACACTTCACCGGTGCGATGGAGATTCTGCTGGCGGTGCAGATGAGCCTGGATGAGGACTATCAGGGAGCGAGCTGGGTGGAGGGACGAGAGAGCAGCTCTCTGTCCATCGCACGCCTGACGCCGGAACAGCGGGCCTACTACGCGGACTTGGTCGGACGCGAGTTGCAGTACGTGACGGCGCTGTGGATGATGAAGCTCCAATCTGGCGATGCTCGCAGAAGCCCTGTTGTTGCTGCTGCTGCTGCTGCTGCGCAGCCCAGTGCATCCGCTGCATCATATCACCACGCAGCCACCTCCACGCACCACAGCTCTCGCTCGATTTCTGTCGCGTCATCGCCACTGCCGTCGGCGGCGGCGGTGTTGTCACATAATTCGCCTGTGGCAGTCGTCGGGCAGGCGAGCCCGTTGCGCCGCAGCGGCTCTTCCTCTCACCGAACTGCCACGCGCCGCACCGAGCGAACATTAACAGCGTCGTCTACGCCGCATCGGGAGGGCGTGGTGCAGCGGCAACACTCTGCAGCACGCCGCCCCACCTCCGCACCGACGCCGGAAGCCCTCGCAGAGGCAGCAGCAGGTACGACCAGGCAGCTCAGCGAACTGACAAACACGACAGCAGCAACCGCAACAGCATCGCACCAGCACCAAAGATCACAAGACGAGTACGTCTCTCACAGCGCTGACCAACGCTCGACCGTTATGCCAGAACGAGAAGCAGGTGAAGCGGTACACACAGCGCCGAGTGCATGGAAGTCGTCGATGAACGCTGTCAGTGAGGACACGACTCGACAGAGTCGACGACGGCCGCAGCGCGGTACGCCCTCCCGCCATCGCCGGCAGTGCCAGATAGACGCAGTGGAGCTGGACGGCGACGAAACACACGATCTGGCCTGGCTGCATGATGATGAAGCGCTGGGTGGTCTTGTACACACTCCCTTCGAGTCCAGCTACGCCAGCGATGGGCATCGCTTCGCTGAAGGAAATGATGCAGCAACGGCAGCAGGTGCAGATGTTGAGCCGCCGTCCTCGACGCACCTCTCCGCAACAGGGCGTCCCCTGTACGCTCCACCGCAGCGACGACGCGAGCGGCGGCCTCTTGCAGCGGCGAGCGACGCGCAGTGGATGTATGGCCAGCGTAGAAGTTCCAACAGCCGACGTGTCTCAACGAGTGCGGCACCGCGTCGGCCTTCCAGCGGCCGGCACGGCAGCAGCCTCACCAGCATCACTACCAGTGCAACGCCTAGTAGAAGTGAACGCCCGGTTTCTTCCTATGGTGTGGCGGACAGGTCAGCCCGTTTATCCCGTGATGCGTCCCAAGATCAGCGTCCGCCACCGCTGGCGCTGCCGTCCACCGTTTCTCGCTCGCTCTCGCGCGATCGCCAGAGTCGTGATGAGCTCCTGCGGCGGGTGACAGAGAGTCTGGACGACGAGACCGACGACCGCTTGGAGGAAGGCGCGGATGCGGCGTGGATGGTCTACGCGATGGACGCAGGCCGTGTGCGGCGCTCCGGCCCCCTCTCTCGCTCCATGCGTCACGCGGGCTCTCGAGCTTCGACAAGAACTTTGCAGGGCGGAAATAAGCGTGGACTAGAAGCTTCAAGGCCTGCAGCGCTGATCTCTACCTCAAATGCCAGCGCAACACTCACGAATGATGCGGAGGAAGAAAAAACAAATTTTCCAGTAGAGAAGCAAAACGAGGGTATCTCACACACCACGTCTCGCAGCAGCAACAGTGTGCCTAAAGTGGACATATCGAGTGACTCCCCGGACACCACGGCTTCCCTTGCTCGTTCTAACGACGCTGCCACCGACCCCACAACCACCGCTGCCACCACAGGGGAAGATGACGAAGCACTGCGGCAGGCTTTGGAGCGCGACATGGACCGCATGCGCTACGCCTCGCCACATCTGCACTCCCCTCTGCAACGCCAGCATCCGCAGCAGTCGTCAAGCTCACCCTTGCGCAGCGACCCGCCCTCCACATCGCTCTTCGCGCCACCGAGCGACGACGCACTTAACGGCGTAGTGTACGCGTCACGTCACGCCTCTGCCCGTCTACCGCCACGTCCACCATCCTCGCCAGGCAGTGCGCGCTCCTTGAGTCCGGTGGGCCGGCCACCATGTGCGCCACGATCGAACGCAGCGACCTCGTTGACGCGTGACGCGCGACTCGCACCAACCTCGCCCACGCAACATGCACAGCCGTCCCCGCCGCCGCCGCCCATCTTCTTGACGGGTGCTGCCACCGCAACCTCAGACCGCCATGTGGAGGAGGTGTGGCACACAGTATCTGAAGAAGACGCAGCTGGAGTACCTCAACAACGCCATGACGCCGATGACCTCGTCCTTGCGACGGACTCGTACGACCACCGCGAGTCCCGCCTTTTTCTCTCGCCGCCGTCCACGCCCTCCCTCCCCTCCACCTCCACCACGCAATCATCGGATCAGCCAGAGGCACCGTCGTTGCAGCAGCATCGTCGCACATCGCAGAACACTTACGTCTACGAATACCGCATTATTATCGACACCGATGGCCTCCCGCGGCGTAGACTCACCCTACGCCGCACAACAGCTGCTCCGCCGTCCCCGCCTCCGACGCAACGCCGCAACACGTTTTCGCCCGCATCTTCTGCAGCCTCGACACCAGCCGCAGAATACCTTCCGCTTCATCAGCCCCTCTTCAACACCTGGCAGCAACACCCGGCCACCGCTGCGGAAGGCCCCTCTCCTACTGCCACCAGCACCGCTCCTCTCCCTCCTTCGAGAGACACGACAGACCACCACCCGATGCACCTCGTCTCCCCTGACACATCCGATCCAACAGTAAACAACGCCACGAAACCTCAGACCACTGGTGTCAGCGAGCAGGTTGACCAACCCGCACAATTCCCCACAGCACCTAACGCCCCTTCTTCACTGCCTAACCATCAGCAGGGTGACGCTATACCAGCACCAGCCCGCCGCAACGCGGAAACTCAGGTGACACCACCATCGCCACATCTCTTTGTTGACGAGCAGGTGGAGCCGACGCAGGCCGCGCGCAAGTCCGTGGCGCTGCCCTCCGCCGCCGGTGCTGACTCGCCGCTGCACGCGGAGCTGGAGGCGCACGTGAGCGCTGACGAGCAGGTCGAGCCGACGCAGGCCGCACGCAAGTCCGTGGCGCTGCCCTCCGCTGCTGGTGCCGACTCGCCGCTGCACGCGGAGCTGGAGGCACACGTGAGCGCTGACGAGCAGGTGGAGCCGACGCAGGCCGCACGCAAGTCCGTGGCGCTGCCCTCCGCCGCTGGTGCCGACTCGCCGCTGCACGCGGAGCTGGAGGCACACGTGAGCGCTGACGAGCAGGTGGAGCCGACACAGGCCGCACGCAAGTCCGTGGCGCTGCCCTCCGCCGCTGGTGCCGACTCGCCGCTGCACGCGGAGCTGGAGGCGCACGTGAGCGCTGACGAGCAGGTGGAGCCGACACAGGCCGCACGCAAGTCCGTGGCGCTGCCCTCCGCCGCTGGTGCCGACTCGCCGCTGCACGCGGAGCTGGAGGCACACGTGAGCGCTGACGAGCAGGTGGAGCCGACGCAGGCCGCACGCAAGTCCGTGGCGCTGCCCTCCGCTGCCGGTGCTGACTCGCCGTCGCATGCGGAGCTGGAGGCGCACGTGAGCGCTGACGAGCAGGTCGAGCCGACGCAGGCTGCACGCAAGTCCGTGGCGCTGCCCTCCGCTGCTGGTGCCGACTCGCCGCTGCACGCGGAGCTGGAGGCGCACGTGAGCGCTGACGAGCAGGTCGAGCCGACGCAGGCCGCGCGCAAGTCCGTGGCGCTGCCCTCCGCTGCCGGTGCTGACTCGCCGTCGCATGCGGAGCTGGAGGCGCACGTGAGCGCTGACGAGCAGGTGGAGCCGACACAGGCCGCACGCAAGTCCGTGGCGCTGCCCTCCGCCGCTGGTGCCGACTCGCCGCTGCACGCGGAGCTGGAGGCACACGTGAGCGCTGACGAGCAGGTGGAGCCGACACAGGCCGCACGCAAGTCCGTGGCGCTGCTTTCCGCCGCCGGTGCCGACTCGCCGCTGCACGCGGAGCTGGAGGCACACGTGAGCGCTGACGAGCAGGTGGAGCCGACGCAGGCCGCACGCAAGTCCGTGGCGCTGCCCTCCGCTGCTGGTGCCGACTCGCCGCTGCACGCGGAGCTGGAGGCGCACGTGAGCGCTGACGAGCAGGTCGAGCCGACGCAGGCCGCGCGCAAGTCCGTGGCGCTGCCCTCCGCTGCCGGTGCTGACTCGCCGCTGCACGCGGAGCTGGAGGCGCACGTGAGCGCTGACGAGCAGGTGGAGCCGACGCAGGCCGCACGCAAGTCCGTGGCGCTGCCCTCCGCCGCTGGTGCCGACTCGCCGCTGCACGCGGAGCTGGAGGCACACGTGAGCGCTGACGAGCAGGTGGAGCCGACACAGGCCGCACGCAAGTCCGTGGCGCTGCCCTCCGCCGCTGGTGCCGACTCGCCGCTGCACGCGGAGCTGGAGGCACACGTGAGCGCTGACGAGCAGGTGGAGCCGACGCAGGCTGCACGCAAGTCCGTGGCGCTGCCCTCCGCTGCCGGTGCTGACTCGCCGTCGCATGCGGAGCTGGAGGCGCACGTGAGCGCTGACGAGCAGGTCGAGCCGACGCAGGCTGCACGCAAGTCCGTGGCGCTGCCCTCCGCTGCTGGTGCCGACTCGCCGCTGCACGCGGAGCTGGAGGCGCACGTGAGCGCTGACGAGCAGGTCGAGCCGACGCAGGCCGCACGCAAGTCCGTGGCGCTGCCCTCCGCCGCTGGTGCCGACTCGCCGCTGCACGCGGAGCTGGAGGCACACGTGAGCGCTGACGAGCAGGTGGAGCCGACACAGGCCGCACGCAAGTCCGTGGCGCTGCTTTCCGCCGCCGCTGCTGACTCGCCGCTGCACGCGGAGCTGGAGGCGCACGTGAGCGCTGACGAGCAGGTCGAGCCGACGCAGGCCGCACGCAAGTCCGTGGCGCTGCCCTCCGCTGCTGGTGCCGACTCGCCGCTGCACGCGGAGCTGGAGGCGCACGTGAGCGCTGACGAGCAGGTGGAGCCGACGCAGGCCGCACGCAAGTCCGTGGCGCTGCCCTCCGCCGCTGGTGCCGACTCGCCGCTGCACGCGGAGCTGGAGGCACACGTGAGCGCTGACGAGCAGGTGGAGCCGACACAGGCCGCACGCAAGTCCGTGGCGCTGCCCTCCGCCGCTGGTGCCGACTCGCCGCTGCACGCGGAGCTGGAGGCGCACGTGAGCGCTGACGAGCAGGTGGAGCCGACACAGGCCGCACGCAAGTCCGTGGCGCTGCCCTCCGCCGCTGGTGCCGACTCGCCGCTGCACGCGGAGCTGGAGGCACACGTGAGCGCTGACGAGCAGGTCGAGCCGACGCAGGCCGCACGCAAGTCCGTGGCGCTGCCCTCCGCCGCTGGTGCCGACTCGCCGCTGCACGCGGAGCTGGAGGCGCACGTGAGCGCTGACGAGCAGGTGGAGCCGACACAGGCCGCACGCAAGTCCGTGGCGCTGCCCTCCGCCGCTGGTGCCGACTCGCCGCTGCACGCGGAGCTGGAGGCACACGTGAGCGCTGACGAGCAGGTGGAGCCGACGCAGGCCGCACGCAAGTCCGTGGCGCTGCCCTCCGCCGCTGGTGCCGACTCGCCGCTGCACGCGGAGCTGGAGGCGCACGTGAGCGCTGACGAGCAGGTGGAGCCGACACAGGCCGCACGCAAGTCCGTGGCGCTGCCCTCCGCCGCTGGTGCCGACTCGCCGCTGCACGCGGAGCTGGAGGCACACGTGAGCGCTGACGAGCAGGTGGAGCCGACGCAGGCCGCACGCAAGTCCGTGGCGCTGCCCTCCGCCGCCGGTGCCGACTCGCCGCTGCACGCGGAGCTGGAGGCGCACGTGAGCGCTGACGAGCAGGTGGAGCCGACACAGGCCGCACGCAAGTCCGTGGCGCTGCCCTCCGCCGCTGGTGCCGACTCGCCGCTGCACGCGGAGCTGGAGGCGCACGTGAGCGCTGACGAGCAGGTGGAGCCGACGCAGGCCGCACGCAAGTCCGTGGCGCTGCTTTCCGCCGCCGGTGCTGACTCGCCGCTGCACGCGGAGCTGGAGGCGCACGTGAGCGCTGACGAGCAGGTCGAGCCGACGCAGGCTGCGCGCAAGTCCGTGGCGCTGCCCTCCGCCGCCGGTGCCGACTCGCCGCTGCACGCGGAGCTGGAGGCGCACGTGAGCGCTGACGAGCAGGTCGAGCCGACGCAGGCCTCACGCAAGTCCGTGGCGCTGCCCTCCGCTGCTGGTGCCGACTCGCCGCTGCACGCGGAGCTGGAGGCACACGTGAGCGCTGACGAGCAGGTGGAGCCGACGCAGGCCGCACGCAAGTCCGTGGCGCTGCCCTCCGCTGCTGGTGCCGACTCGCCGCTGCACGCGGAGCTGGAGGCACACGTGAGCGCTGACGAGCAGGTCGAGCCGACGCAGGCCTCACGCAAGTCCGTGGCGCTGCCCTCCGCTGCTGGTGCCGACTCGCCGTCGCACGCGGAGCTGGAGGCGCACGTGAGCGCTGACGAGCAGGTGGAGCCGACGCAGGCCGCACGCAAGTCCGTGGCGCTGCCCTCCGCCGCCGGTGCCGACTCGCCGTCGCACGCGGAGCTGGAGGCGCACGTGAGCGCTGACGAGCAGGTCGAGCCGACGCAGGCTGCGCGCAAGTCCGTGGCGCTGCCTTCTGCCGCCGGTGCTGACTCGCCGTCGCACGCGGAGCTGGAGGCGCACGTGAGCGCTGACGAGCAGGTCGAGCCGACGCAGGCCGCGCGCAAGTCCGTGGCGCTGCCCTCCGCCGCCGGTGCTGACTCGCCGCTGCACGCGGAGCTGGAGGCACACGTGAGCGCTGACGAGCAGGTGGAGCCGACGCAGGCCGCGCGCAAGTCCGTGGCGCTGCCTTCTGCCGCCGGTGCTGACTCGCCGTCGCATGCGGAGCTGGAGGCGCACGTGAGCGCTGACGAGCAGGTCGAGCCGACGCAGGCCGCACGCAAGTCCGTGGCGCTGCCCTCCGCTGCTGGTGCTGACTCGCCGTCGCACGCGGAGCTGGAGGATGATGTAAAAGAAGGTAGTGATGTGAGGTTCAACGGTTCTGCTGTGAACGACCACAACAATGAAAGAGGTGCTACAGACTTAAAGTCGGGTGGTAATTTGCGTCGACGATTGCGATATAAAGTTGTTGCGAAGGAAACGGCTTTGGTTGGTGAAAGGACATCGGAATTGTCTGATTTTAGTGCTGACAGAACGTCAACAGCGTCCAGTTTCGCCGGCGGAAGTAATCGTTTCGTTTTTAGCGGTGACGTTGCGCAGTGGTGGCTGGACGACGAGGGCTCCTCTGTTGGGGACTACTACAACACCTATCGCCGCGAAGAGCCACGAGCGGTGGCAAATAGTTTGAAGTGGTGCGGCAGACCAGTGAAGAATTTGCGTGTTGTGGATGCGGGGAGTACTGCTTCCAACTACAGCAGCGGGAGGTGTGTGACTGATTTCGTGGGGTCGGCAGCTGGTGAACAAGTTGGGAGCCGTGCTGCACTGCGCAAACCGCCGAGCGCACCCACCGCGGTCTCGTCCTTGTATCGTGCCGCTGCTGGTGTAGACACGTGTAGTCGTGTCTGCGAGGAGTTAGGGCTTCCACCACGTGAACTGCTCCGTGCAAGACGTCAGCAACAGCAACAACCGCAAGCCGAAAGACAGGGTGTCACTGTGGAGAAGAGGAATGAGTGTGTGTATTGCTACGGCGCGCCACCTTCTTCTCCGCGTGACGACACAGCCGTACCGACGAGCGGCAAAACCAGCAGTTGGGTCTCAGCAGCAGCGGAAGCGAAGGATGCGCTGTGGTTCCTGCGTAATGCACCTTCGGAGGGCGACGTGCTCTCCGAGACGCGCCGCTCCACCGCCACACGCTCCTCATCACGCCCTGCCACTGCTCTGTTCGCATCCACCGCGCTTTCCTGCACCTCGGTGCCGTTCCGTCCGTCATCGGCACGTGTTGTGCTTCGCGGTGGTGGCAATGCTGCGCCGCTGTTGCGACCGTCCAGTGCGACAGCGGTCACAAGAGATCAGGGGGTTCGTGTAGGACGTCCGGCGTCTGCTGGTGTTGCGCCGTGGACCACTTTGAGCCACAAGGCGCAAATGTAAAGTGCACGGCCGAAGTTAGCGAGAAAAGGATAGAAGTGAATGGCTCTCCTCTTCTCTTTTTGGAGTCGTAGCAGAATAAATGATCCCATTTATTATAAAATATGTAAATGAGTAACGGGAGAATATCTGCGGAATTTATATTTTTTTCTATTTTTTTTTATTTACCTTACTGCCAAAGCAACTTTTTTTTTCTTTTACTTTATGTGTCCTTCTATCTTTTCTTTTCTGTGTAAAGTTTTTGGGCACGCAGTGCTAAAAGGTATATTTGCTCCGAAGTCTTGTATGTGGCGATCATCATCCAAAAGCACGCAGACGCGGTGAGCAAGACGTACTCTCCCTTTTCTTTTTTACACTCTCTTGATGTTCCACTAATATATATCAGTGCCATTACTGCTTTATTTTTTTTCTACGATATTTTAATTTACACATCATGTAGAAAAGGATTTTTTTTTTGCTTCCCCCGCTCTTCACTCCTACTCTTCAATGTGTGCCTTTTGCTGAAAAAAAGAAAAGGAATGAGGGCTGATTTGATGCTCGCATGCGGTGGTGAAGCATGTGGCTGTGTCTATGCCTGATAATATGTGTTGTTCTTATGTGTTTCACGATGAGAGGGTTTTTTTTTGCTGATCTGTAACTACGCATTCGCCAAAGACAAAGAGTAGAATGAATTAGCGAGTAAAATTATTTGTATGTTTTGTTTTGAATGACTCAGAGCACATAGCATTTAGCGTAGCGGGTGATATCGCTTTAGTGCAGTTAAACAGCAAAGCTTTTCTTGTATTATCAATTTATTGTTGACTGCCTGCATCGTCAAGAAATCATTAACGTGCGCGTTTTGATTTTGAACGTATCTGCGGCTCTCCTCTCTCACTCTCTATCGCTCTCTCTCTTACTCCGTCTCACGCTGCCATGAACATCGGTTTTTCTTTTCTCTGTTGACACTTTGCTTTGCGTAAGAGAGAGTAGACGTGGATACGGTGCTCTTGACAATCCATCTAGAGAGGGAAACACTGTAAAGCAAAAAAAAAATTTTTTTTTAAGTGCAAGGTATGCTCCGCACCTCCACGCCGCGTTGCTGCTGCGTGCAGCGCAGCTTGCGCCTTGGCAGTTGTGCCGCCTCGTCCGCCCGCACCACGCTGCTCTCTGGACCCACCTACCCGTCACTCCTGCGTTGCCACAGCACGCGTAGCGCCTCCACGTTGATGACAGCGACGGCCACGGCCACTACACCCTCCCTTTCCCAGAGTGTTGCACGCCGCTTCCAGTCTTCCTTTCATGCGTCAGCGGGTGGGATGGCGGCGATGCCCGGCGCTGCGGGCGGCTCATCCTCGTCGGACGTCGCCTCTCTCGGTGGCAGCGGCGCACAGCAGGCCGGCAGCATCGCTGTCACCTACAGCCCGGGCTCTGGCGCCACCGGCGACGGCCTCGCCCTCCCCACCACCGCCCTCACGGGTCACTGCGATGTGATTGCCGAGACGCTTTCCAAAGCCGATGAGCTTCTCCAGCAGAAGAAGGCGCAGGAGGCGCTCGGGTCTGGTGCGGACATTCTCACCGCCGAGGGCATCGACGAGATGGTGGACGAGCTGAAGGAGATTACGGCCGGTGAAGTGGATGTCCTGATGGGGCAGATGCGCTCACCCGCGGTGGTGCAGCAGGCTGGCATGCATGAGCTGCGTCGCTCACTCTACTACACCACGTCGCTCAAGGCGCGTGATTGGATCGAGGAGGCGCAGTACACGTCGCTGATGCGGGTGCTGACGGTGGAGTTTTTGCGCCGCGAGAGCGAGGGCGTGTTGGCCCCGGATGACGTGCTGTACGTCACGACACACATGATCACCGCGAACTTCTACAACCGGCACCTGTGGAATCGAATGGAGAGGTCGCTAATGCAGCTACGCCACTACGACACCATCGACATGGCAACGGTGAAGGCGCTGACAACGAAACTTTTCAAGAGCCGTCGCGGCTGCGCACGCGAGACGCTCGACGTGCGACGCAAAATTCTGCAAGCGATGATGCGGCGCATTTCCATCCTGGCCAATGACTTCGACATGCCATCACTGCTCGGCATCTTGCAGTGCTACACGACGCATGACATGATCCCGCCCACGCTGCAGACGTTGGCGATCCGCGCGACGAACCACGTCAGTGAGATGACACCGCAAGAGTGCGCGACGCTGTCGCACATCCTGCGCAAGTTCCGCCTGCTGCGGCTTGAGGTGTGTGAGCGCATCGTCGAGCGCATCTGCACGTCAGACGAGTTGAATCAGCACATGGCGCACTCCGCGCTGCAGGCGATCCGCACTTGTTATTCTCACGTGAGCGATGCGGGTCGCAACGCCTTGCACGCGGAGCCGACGCGGCAGAAGCTGCGAGCGATGGGCGAGCAGGTCGGCTGCCGTTTGCAGGAGGTGAAGTTCCCCTCGATGGGTACGGTGCTGAGCGTGCTGGACATCATCGTGACGCTGCGCATTTACGTGCCGAAGAAGTCGCTGCAGAGCATCTTCCAGCAGGCCTACCACATGGTGAAGGTGGTGGTGGACCAGAAGGACGATTTGATCGACCCAGAAACAGGAAAGCATGTGCGGCCCATCACAATGGAGCAGGGGCGGCAGCTGCACGCGTTGCTGCTGCACTACGGCTCCGACCTCAGCCCAGAGCTGCAGACGCTGCTGAAGGAGTGCTTCAAGGAAGGCCTGCTGCCCGATGAGGCCTCGCTATAGTGACGCGGCGATGTGCTTTGAAACTATGTGGCTGAGTGGGAGTGTGTGTGCAAGTGTTTCTTGTTGTCGTTGAGTTCGAGTGTTTGTTTGTTCGGTTGATGGTCCTCACAGCGAGTCCTCCTTTAAATCTTTTTTTTGTCTCTCTCTTCTCCGCATCTTTTCCACGATTGTTGTTCTTATTCTTTCCATCCTTCTTGCCTTCTCCTTCTGCATATCTTCGCACGACAACGTCTTTGAGCCGTTTAATTTGCGAGTGAGGTGGAGTAGGGTGGTCTGAAAAGTGGTAGAAAAGAATTATAGATCTGGAAGCAGAAGATTACACAAAAAAAAAAAAATAACTATCTAGCGACGCGAGTTGCATCACCGATGGCGGATGCGGCCACAATCTCGCTCCGAATTGTGAAGGATAGAGCGTTAAGAGCCACAATGGGCTGTGAGAGGTGGTGCTCAAGGAACATGCCGGAGACACAGATAACAAAAGGAGAAGGAGGCGTTGACTCTTTGATTGTGATCGTCTTCTATTTCTTTTTCTTTTCCAACTCTGATAGCTGCAGCGTCTACTCCGCCGCCAAAGCAACCGGCATTCTATCGAGCAATTTCGCAGTTCTTCTGATGGAGCGCGTTCTTTTTTTGTTTACCTCTGGCTGTTGCCGGCAAAGAAGATGCGGAGAAGGGCAACATCGTGACGCAGACAACTCGACGCGCTGCTCTCTTTTCTCTTCGTTGTGGATAACGGCAAAACTTCTTTAATTCGCTTTGTCCTTCCACTTCTCTCGCCAATTGCTGCGCCCTTGAACCTTAACTTGCTTTCTTTCCCTTCTTTTGAGAGCTCTAGGCTGGCGTCTCTGTTGTGGCACCACACACGACGGGGCCTCCAAAGAACTGAACCAAGAGAACACAATAATAATTTCACGTAGCTTACCTTCTCCCAAATGCCGGTAAGTCGCGCGCTCAGTGGGCAGCGGGCCACCGCAACGGCAGTGTGCGCTGTGCCGCGCGTCTTCTCTTTCACAATAGTTTGCGCCAGACGATCCATCACATCTGTGCGTCGCGCTCGCCTGCTTCATGCGCCTGTCCATGCGCAAGCCGTGCCTCACCACACACGGTTCTCCTTTTTCCACTCCACCTGCCTCTGTACCCGTCGTTTCGTGTCTGGTACAGCGCACAGCATCGAAAGCGACCCACTACCGGCGTGGAAGCACCTCGTGGCACTCGTTACATCCCCTTTCCCTTCACTTTCATCGCACGCGGCAATAGGAGCAGAGGCACACGACAGCGAAGATACATCGCTGGAGGACGCGTTTGTGGGTCGCACCACGCGAGGCAGTTCTGACCTGTGTAGTCGGTCCTCTCCCGTGCGACGCCTCTGGCTCGTGCACTACCACCCCGCATTTACACACAGATACACGAGGCAAGATGAGGTAAGCGCGTCCTTGTCTAGTCCAGTTGATGGTGCTCCTGCAGCGACGCTGAGGCACCTTTCTCTAAAAACTTTACCTGGGCTTTCTAAGTGCATCCCAGAAGAGGCGGATGCCCTGCCGCTCTTCGTGCAAACTCTCGGCGCACTTGGCACGGCACTGCAGGCACGCATGCAGCAGCCCTCAGCGAGTAGCGATGCACAACGAAGAGATGGTCTAGACACTGTTCCGCTTTCAGATGCGTTGACTCCACGGGAGTTGTACGACTGGTTATCAGAGGTGCAGGCGGTGCTGCTGTACGTTGGGCGGCGGCAGCTGCGCCACGTCATTCCGCCGCGCTTCGTTGCCGCCTTCTCACCCGTGACAGGGCTCCATGCCCCTTCAACTTCATCCACTACAGTGGAGGACGCGTGTTGTTCGCCTTCCACGACTGATGCAGAAGCCGCAAGGAAGGAGAAAGAATGGAGGAGACTCGGCGCTGGCACCTCTGCTGCTACAAACGCCGTTTCGATTGCTGAAAGCGGCAATGACAGGACTTTGCTGCCTCACGCGCCTTCCGCCTCTGCTTCACCCTCTCTTCGTCTCCTCAGCCGCCCACACGGCGAGCGGCTACGCGACAAGGTTCCTCCCCTCCCCCACGATGAACTTCTGCGTGTTGTTGTCCTTGTCGAGGCCGCTCGCACAATCTTGGACATTGCACAGCCACCACCCCTCGCGTCGACCGTGCGGGCGGAGCTGTACACGGTGCTGCTGAGTGTGCTGGGGGCGTGTGAGCAGCTGTCGCCGGCAGCGCTGGCTTCGCTGACGACGTGTCTGGCACGGTGCGTGGACAGCTACACAACACGGCAGCAACTGCCTCCTCTCTCCGGCAGCTTTGCATCCGACGAGAATAACGAAGACCTGTCTTTCTACCACAGAGCTGTCAGCTGGGAGAGCGAGAGTGACGCTGAACGCGATTTACAACCTCTTGTACACCCTTCCGCACTTGAAGTCGCGGAGGCCGCGCAGCTTTCTCGTAGCCGTGCTGGGCTGAGTAGCATGGTGAAGCCGACGGAGGTGCTGCAGCATCTCGCCGTGCTAGCAACGGTGATGCAGCACCGGTTGGAAGATGCACTGCGATCCATCGCTACCACTACGCAGAGCGGGACTTGCGGTGAGGCTGGTGATAAGTGCAGAAGCACGCTGGCGTCCGCGCCGTCCACGGTCCGCCTCGCACGAGTAGATCGCGTTGAAGAAGGCTTACTAGGCCTCTTGACCCTGCAGCAGCGGAAAGAGATTCAAGCAGCACAGGCGACTGCGGCTGCAAGTGTCAACACGCGAGGCGACAAAAATGGACAGCAGCGTCCGCAGACTCGCCCGCGACGCACTGTTGCTGTTATCCAGGCGGAGGCTCGCGCACAAGCCGAGGCACAGCTTCGTGCCGCCAGCGAGGGAGCGACACGTCAACCTCTTCCTCTCACACACCAGGCAGCAGAGGAGACGATGCACCACGCACCGTCTGACACACAGAAGGGTGAGGAATCTTTTCTAATGCCCACTAACGCGATGGAAGCTCTGGAAACTACAAACGTGACACTCAGCGATGTCGCGGAGGTTTGCACGGCGCTCGCTGCGATGGGCTACCGCGGCAGTGGCGAGGAGCCGCTGTGGGCTCTTGTAACGGACTTCACGTGCGGTGAGATTGACGCGGTGGCGGTGGCGCGTGACGCAACGGCGTGCAACGCAGAGGGTGAAGATGGTTCATCCTCTGCTTCTGCGCTTGATGAGGAGGGCAAGAGTGCGCGAGAGGCGGCGATGACGCAGCTGAGGCGTGACGCACGTGACGTCGTCTTCGCCTTGGACCGTGTGGGGTGCAGCGGCGGGTATGATAGAGTGATGACGCAGCTGGTGCGGTGTGGCTTCTTGTTTGCCCCTCTTCCGCCTCCCTCTGCCACCGCGCGTGGGATGCGAACGAGTCAGTAGAGACGGTAGGCGTGTGTGCGTGTGCGCGTGAGCGTTGCGTGTCGCAGCCTGTGTTTCATGCGACGGAGCATGTAGCTCTTCACAGTGTTACTACACATTCCAAAAACAAAAATGACTTCTTCTGGGCATGTGCGTCAAGGCATTTCCATTCACCACTTTAATGCTTTAACAAATGCTGCACACGTTCATCCGCTAGTGGTAGCGACATACAGAAGTGTGGAGACATGCATGGCGTCACTGGTAGGCGTATCCTTGCTACGGTAAGAGCTATTTCTGCTGCTTATGTTCACTTCTCCTTACTAGTGTCTCGCTATCGCAACCTTCTGCTTTCCGCGTGTGGTTGTTAATAAACGTCAACTACCTTTTTCCTGACTTTGTCTTTCACGTTCACTCGAACCTGCAAGGGCAGCACAACGCGTCCAATCACCTCTGGTCGCACATCAATTATTATTATTTTTTACCACACACAAACACACTCACACGCACACGCAGGCAATTGCAGCTGCGGTAGGCAATCACGACCTTCATGCTATGTCTTTTCTCAATGTGAAGGAGCTGCAGGCCCGTGAAGAGGCTGCGTGGGCATCACCGGTGCAGCGTGCCCTCTACTCCACGCGACACATCCCCGGCTTCCCGTGGCATACGGTCAAAACTCCAGCGTCTACGGGTTCGAGCGAGACACCAACAGCAACAACGGTGCGCCGCCACGTCATCCCGTATGATTACCCCTTCACTGTTTTTGTCAAAGGTAGGTGGGTGGGACGGCGGCTGCTGGAGGTGTACGCGGAGGAGCTCCCACACCATACTCCTGCCTACTACGAAGCCTGCTTGCGTACCGGTCGCCTCTACTGTCTGCAGCGTGGTGCATTGGGGCGACACAACACGCAGCGACGGCTGCTGAAGCGTGCATCTGCGCCAACCACGACGGAGAAAGATAGCCCTCTGTATGGTGCGAGCGCTTCCGACAATGCATTGGACACGCTGAACGTTGTGCTGCAGCACGGCGACGTCGTCTACCACACGGTACACCGTCACGAGGTGCCGGTCATTGTCGGCAGCTCTGGCGTGGACCCGGTCTACATCACGGCGGTGTGCATCTCTCGCTACGGCCTGCTCTGCGTCAGCAAGCCGACGGGGCTGCCCACACACGCCACGGGACGCTACATGCTGAACTCGCTCACCGCGCTGCTTGAGTACGTCTTGGCACCGAAGCGGCTGCGGGCGTGGCTCGTTGGTGAGGACGCGCTGATGCAGTCCCTTGTCTCCACGCAGCATCTCTCTGCGGCTGAGAAGAAGGAGCTGTACGACTACTACGCGGTGCCGCACAGCACACACAAGGAAGGTACTAATGTGAGCGTTGGTGCCGATCACCACGAAGAAGTTGGTGAAGAGGAAGTTGACCCTGACAAGGCACCACGCCCCTGCCACCGACTCGATAAGGTGACATCAGGCGTGTTGCTGCTCGCCGTGCATCAGGACGCCGCGAAGCGCATCGGCACCGCGTTGATGCACAAGGCGAGGGAGGTGGATGCGGCGGTTACCGCTGAGTTGGAAACGGGTGGCAGTAACACGGGTGCGTCAACGATGGAGCACACACCCGTCGGTGCACCGTCGCTGCAGAACATCATCGGCGCCACCTACGATCTGCAAAAGTACTACCTGGCGCGTGTGGTGGGCACCTTGTGTGGTGAGTGGAAGAAGAAGAAAAAAAGGGAGGCGTCATCCGCCGACGCTGCTGCTGCAAGAAATTGCCACTGTGTGTGGCCGCTCTCTGGCAGCGAGAACTGCCTGCTGACGCACAATTGCTCCGTGCAGGGTATGTTGGCCTCTACCAACGGAGTAGTGCGTGATGTCGATGCTGACGCGAGTATCGGAGATGGAACAGAAGACGTGTCAGCGGGTTCATTCCCAGGCGGTGTGCTGATCACCGCTCCCGTTGCAGCCGTCTCTGCAGCTACCCTCTGTCAAGTACTTCGCACCACCACCACCACAACCAACTTACCTCACACCACTTCTTCCCCTTCCTGCACGGAGGACGCTGCAATGACGTTGCCGGCTGAGTCGGTGGTGCTGTGCACGCCCTACACGGGTCGGCTGCATCAGATACGCTACCACCTAAGTCAGCTGGGCTGCCCCATCGTCGGCGACGTCGTCTACACGCCCACTGCGAGTAGTGAGAAGAGTAGAACGGATGGCGCAGAAGACGCGCACGTGGCGGATGAAGATTGTGCTGATATGTCACACACATGGAAGCGCAACGACAGCGATTACCTTTACTTCGATCCTGCGCAGCTCCCGGCTGCCTACCGAGACCTCTGCGAGCTCGCGAAGCACGAGACGGAAGGAAAGGGGACGGTAGTTGCCCACACAAGAATGACACTCGGCGTGAAGCGGGACCGCGTTGAAGAAGAGCATGACGTTCCGCTGCTTGCGACTTCCGCGGCGTGGCAGGAGGAGCCTCCGTGCTACGAGTGTGCCGGCCGCCTTCCTCTCGTGGCGACGAAGGAGTGTGCAACAGGGACCTCGGCTGTGTGTCTGCACGCGTGGGTCTACGAGATCAAGGAGTCGATGCTGCTGCAGCCGCAACAGGTGCGTCAAACATCGCCTCTCTCGCATTGTGAGGATGGTGCGGGCAGCTCAGAAGGTGGTACAGTAGCATCGTTGACTGCTGACGTCGGAGGCCTGCGCGTGGTGGGCGGCGGTTTCGTTCGCTTTGAAGCTCCACTGCCGTTGTGGGCAAGCTCGTCGTGAGGCTGCGCGACCTACAACTGCTCTCTTTATTTCTCCTTATTTTTAGTTGTCACATGACGCGCAGTGCGCATTACCCTCAATCAAAAAAGAGACTTTCTGAAACAGCGGAGGTGTGGTATACAGCACGCCGCGACGTTGGGTGGGAAGTATCTTTTTTCGGTACGTTCGCGTACTCTTCTTTATTTCCGCCTTTTGTGTTAATGGAAAGTTTCCCCAGCGGCGACGGCGATCAAAAGCCATTTGCGTACCAACAGCATATATAGTTTCTCTAAGACGACGTGTTGAGCTCCTTCTCTTCCTCTCTCTCTCACGCACTGCATGTCATCAACTCTTCCTTTACATCCTCTCTATCCAACGCACCCGCACACACACTCACTCTTAGCGGAAACACTGCCGGCGCCTTTCATTCGCTCGTTTATATTTTTCCTTATCTTTCTCCGCATTATGCAGCTCCACGAGGCTCTTCTTCAGTCGGAATGCCCCATCTGCCTGCAGCCACTCAACTTTGCAGTGCAGCCACCGCCAAGCCGCCCAGCTTCCCCTCTCACCACGTCCCACACCGCATCCTCCCCCACCACGCACCCGAGCAGCAGTAGCAGCAGCAGCAGCCCGCACTCTCTCATTCTGCTGCCATCCGCTCCGCTTAGCGAGGGAGAGGAGAACAGGGACTTTCGCATCACCTTTGCACCTGGTGTCTACGGCAGCGACGCAGCGGATCCCTGGCACCCCAGCTTTGAACTTCCCACCCACTCATCCGCACCGACAGGCAGCTTAACAACAGATGCCGACCTTAACCCTCTCTCCTCCGCCTCTCCATCGAGCCGCCCGACAACGGACGAGAGTGCCTCTGGCGTGGCGGTGCTTCCCTGTGGACACCTGCTCCACTACCTCTGCGCGATGCAGCTGTGCGAGTACGCAGCGCACCCGTCCTGCCCCGTCTGCCGCATGAAGCTGACCTCGACAGCAGACCTCATCTTGTTTCATCCCCGAGCACGGGCACCAGCGCGAGTGGCCACCCCTGTTGCTGTCACTGTTGCTGCTACTGGAAGTGGGGGGAGCAGAAAAGGGAGGGAGAACGCGAATACTCCACGCGGGACCGGGTGGAGCTCGTCCAGTAAGGTGCGAGAGCAGCAGGACGACGAGAACAGCGGCAGCAACAGCGTTATGGTGTTGGGGGATGAAAGCGAGACGCAGCTGACCGATGTGCAGGGTGACGACGAAACCGTAACATCAGCAAGTGCGCACGGCACCGCTCCTGCCTCGCCGCTCGGTGACTTAGCAGACATGAACGTCACCACACCGAGTCCGCCTCACCTCCCTGCAAGCGGTACACCAGGTAGTGCAACTAGCGATGCACACGGCACACAGCACACAATCAGTACCGCCAGCAGGACCACGTCCGGCAGCTCAATAGAGGACGAAATCCTGATCCTCGGTGCCCGCCAGCTGCCCCCTGCGCAGGCCTACGCCGAGCTCCTCCTTCGCAGCACGGCGAGCTGGTCGGACCGCGCGGCGGTGCTCAAAACACGCGTGAGTCACCTGGAAAAAAGCCAGCAGCAGCTGCAGCGCGATTGCGCGGAGTTGGAGACAACACTGCTGACGGCGCGTCGTCGTCGCGAGGTGCTGCTGAACGTGCCGGCTGGCGGCGGTGGCCCACACGGGAATGGAGCCGACTCCATCTCTCTCGCCACTTCCGCATCGTTTGATCGCCTGCGAGAGCTGCGGCGACTGTGTGATGAGACACGCACCGCGATGGCGGCGGCGACGGCGGAGCTGGCTGCCACAACGCGTGAAGGCGCCGAGGTGCGTCGGCAGATGGACAAGTATGGCCGCAAGCTGTCGCGGCTAGAGGCTGGCGATGGAGTCGAGGAGCCGGAGGAGAAGAGAGGGAGAGTGGAGCACGTCAAGTAGGAGCCGCACCGCATCTAGCGTCCCAATAGGCAGATGGTGGCGCTCTTCCTCAGTCGATCTCCCTCTCCCTACTTCTTTCCCCCTGCACGCTTCTTTATAATAGCTCATTTTTTTTTTCTGCCTGCTTTACGTCTGCGGCTTTTTTTCCTTTGTATGCACGAAGCCACAAACACACGCATATACACACATAAATTAAATCAATGATTTCAGTTGCGAAGGCAAAATGGCCTGATCGGATGAGCAAAAAGAAACTTGACAAAGGAGCGGGAGATGTGTGTTGCAATATTTCTTCGCAGAATAGGCGGTCATGCACAGTAGCATTCACACTGGCAGCTAAATTAGTCCAAGTACTACTGTATCTTTCCTTCTATCTCCCTACTGCACCTGTTCTCTCCTGAAGCACTCTTTGTTGTTATTGCTTACCGTGCAGACCTACGCAAAGACGCACACATATACAAACTGCTGAAAAAAAAAAGAAAACGCGCACGCCATCCCCCAAGCAACAGCACCAACCACACAACAATATCAAAAAAAAAGCCACCATGCCCAACTACCCTCCCGAGCGCGAGTCGGCGCACAACAGTGACGACGACGGCCACGAGGACGACGAAGAAAACGACGAAGAGGAAGCCGAGGAGGAGGTGGTGGACTGGACAGAGCTGACACCGCTGGACGACCTCGACGCCCTTGAAGACGGTCCGAGCACTTTCCTGGTGGGCAGCTTCAGCACCTGTCAATACCTCGGTGAGGCAATCGACCGTGTCAAGTACAAGGAGGATATCGTTGTGGTGTTTCCTGGCGTGTACGCAGCTGCGCGTTCTTCCTCGTCAGCTTCCGCAGCTGCGTTGGAGTTGAACGAAGCTCGCCTTGGTGGTCTGCGCATCTATGGCGTTTTGTACGCTCGTGAGCACGTCATCGCCGGGGCCAATGACAACGCTGCCGTGCCGAAGTACGCTGCTGTGTCAAAGCGACGTGTCGGGCCGTGGTTCACGTGGCTGACGGCGGCTGCCACCATGGCGCTGCTGAAGGAAGAAGGCGGTGGCGACACCAGCAGCAGCAGCACGAACAACAGTTCCAACTCCCGCAAAGGCAATCCCCTGAAGGTGGCGGCCAGCCGTGCTGTCGCAGCAACCGATACGCCGGCTCCTGCTGCGGGTAGCGGCGGCGCTGCGCAGGCTACCGCCACCACCACGAGTGGCTGCACCGTCTTCGCTGCCGCCATCACCGCCACAACCGCCAACGCCGTGCACTTTCCCATACTGGACTTCCCCATCACCTTTTCTTACACCCACAGCGACGGCGTGGTGCCTGGCGGGCTGCCGCACTACAAGCAAGAGGCGGGCGACGACGCAGCGGGAGACGACGGCGCAGAGGAGGAAGACGAAGACGCACACGAGCAGCCGAACGATGAGGACGACGAGGATGGGGCCACCGGTTCGCATGGCGATGCCGCGGGGAAGTCCGCAGCCGCCGCGCGCGGTGAGCGGGCGATCACCTTTGCTGGTTGCTGCGCACGAGCCGGTGTCCTGCTCAACCCCCTCACGCGCACGACGGTCACGCACTGTGTGATCGGATCATCCTCGGCTGCTGCTGATGGCTCGTCACCGCCGCGCATTGCAATTACGGCCGCTGCGCTCACCGAGGCGCTCGTCGATCACTGTCTCGTGTTTGGGGGCACGTCATACGGCGTCTACGCCTACCCGCGCGCGGCTCTCACTCTGCAGAGCACGCTGGTGGAGGGTGCGAACGCGGAGGCAGAGCGTGCATGCGGGGCCGCAGCAGCAGCAGCAGCAACGTCAGCTTCCGGCGGCGCTGGAGCGAACAACGGAGCAACGTCTGTCGGGGGCTCCGTCATGGCGCAGCTGGAGCACCGCCGTGCACGCGCGCAGCGCCTCCGCACCTTTCTCGACGGCAACGGTGGCGGCGACGACGCAGAAGCCACCGAAGATGGAGGCAGCGGTGCCGGTAGTGCCTACGTCGATGCGGAGGCAGGGGTGCTGCCTCGCTTCGTGGTCCCGCAGACGCCACCCACCTGCGAGGTCGGTGTGATGATCGACGACGCTGACGTACGCGTGGAGGACTGCATGGTCACGCACACCCGCCTCGGCGTGCTCTTACACGATGCCTGCACCGGCACGAAGGTCAGAGGACTCGACATCCGCAGCTGCTCTGAAGCGGGGCTCTACGTGTACGGCCTTGCGGGAGCTGCAGAGGTGGTGAACAGCATGGTGCGTGCCTGTGGACGCGCCTGCTTACTCATTGTGGGCCCATCGCCCGCTGAAATCGCACAGGCGGCGGCGGTACGTGGTGAAGACGGCGCGGACGATGATGCGGAGGACGACGCAGAAGACGCAGACGGCGGTGCTGCGCGGCGTCCAGTGCTGGCGCAACACCCCTATTTGAAGGCCAACACCTTCATCGGGGCGGTGCGGGTACAGGGCGAGGTGCGCAGCGGGGCGGTGGTGAACAACTTCGTGTTCTTGCCCAAAGAGGAGAAGTCTGCGGCGGCGGTGGCGACGGCAGCGCAAACGCTGGTGACGGTGGAGGCGGCGGCGAGGCGGGGCTTCACCTATGTCGGGGTGGAGGGCGAACGCGTGGTGGGACGGGCAGCGGACCAGGCCGCCTCGGCGCGGTAAGTCTATGCGTGTGTTCTTTGACAGTGATGGGTGTGGTGGTGAATATTTTTTTTCCAGTTGTGCTGCCTCGCGGCTTTGTTGCTCGTTTTTTTTTTTTTTTGCTCCTACACACATGTTGTTTCTCTTTTCTTTTCCCTTATGTACCACAACTATGTTAAGTAGTAGAGCGGCACGGCGTGAGAGAGCGAATTAAATTGTGCGCTACGATTCATTCATCGTTCTCCGGTTCTTTTCCTCCGTTTTTGCCCTCTTTTTTTTTTGTTATTGTTGAGCAACAAAACAAGACAAGCCACGTCACGTTCGCCACTGTCTCCTCATGTACAGCATTTAGAATCCTTGCTTGACGGTAGTATGAATAGCAACAACAATAATAATACACAACAAGTGCTGGCCTCACACACAGAAGAGGGAAAGTAAGCGTCGCTTTAAGTATAAGGCGAGGTCTGTCGTTTATCTTCACCAAAAGTCCGGTGGGACGTAGTGCATGCCATTTTGGTTTTGTTTCTCTCCGATCAATGTTAAGTCGGTCGCCGTTACATCGAAAGGAAAACGCGAAGGGTCAGTAGCGGCACACGCACAGTTCTCTCGTCAGGTGCGACCCGACAAGCTGCCGTAGCTCATTCTGTGGTGTCGATATATGTATGCACGTTTTCTTTCGCACTCGTATGATGTGCCGTTGTTGTGCCGGGGAGCGGTCTCGAGCCTCAGTGGATTTGTGCGCGTTCTTAGTATTACTTGTCGTCTCTTTACTCCTCTCTTCCTCCGCCCTCCACGTTTTCTATCGTGACTGCTTTCTTTTAATCATCCTAGTGCACTGTTGTGACCTTAGAACGCACGGCACAGAAGTTTTATATCCTGCTGTTTTTCTTCTCCTCGTAGACTTTATTCCTATACTCTCTCTCTCTCTCTAGATTCTTTGTTTTTGTTTGTGTGTGTTCTTTCCCATAGAGCCAGCAGCACTATTAGACCCGGTGCCATAAAATAATTTTTTTTTATTTCTCTTCTTTTCTCTCCCACATTCCTAGATTGCCCACCTCTTTCGCGTGCGGCCCTGCTTCTTCCGACAGCAGTCCTTTTTTTTTTTCCTTGCAAGCCCATACAATCTCCCTCTCACCTACAGGACTTCTATTGCTCTTTTTCTCTCTCTTATTGACAGCAATGGAAGTCGGCGTAGACGGCAGCAGCGGCAGAAGCCGGGTGTCACGCAGCCGCTCTCCTCCCAACCCGCCCTCCTCCACCTCGCCTGCCCGCCACGGCTTCAACACCACACAGGTAATGAAGGAAACGGTCATCTACCCCGCCTCGGCCAGCAGAAGATCGCCTGTGGTGACGCCCACACGGCCGCGGCAAACCACAAGTCCAAAGTTTCAACACTACCAGCAGCTGCAGCAGCAGGTCGGCAGTGAGTCTGCCATGCGAGGGGAGAGCGGCGCTCCTCGTCGCTCTCAGGCTTCTCCCTTATCCATAGGCGAACTCACCGCGCGTGGTTCGCCCCTCGCTGGTGCGGCATACACGTTTACGCGACGCGGTAACGAAGACGCGAAGGGCCGACCAGCGATGACGCGAGGACGTTGTGCCACACGCAGTGCCGGCGGTGGTGCAGGTGCTGGTAACGGCGCCATGAATGTGCGCGTGAACCCGTCGCAGGTGATGCGCGGCCCTGCAGGCACGACGTACGCGGTGCGAGGAGGACAGCACCCTCTCTTCACAGGCAGTAGCAGAAACACGTCACCTATTCCCCAGCAGCAACACCACCGCCGCACCTCACCACCATCTGGCAACGCACAGACAAACAAGGCAGCTGCCGCAGCGTCGCTGATGATCTCCGCCGCAAACAGCACCGTACGCCCGCTGCGCAGCGCCGCTGTCAACGCCATTTCAGCCGCTGCACTGCCCGGCGCTGCACGGCGTAAAAGCGTTATAGAGTCTGTGGCAGCTGCCACTGGTGTGGAGAATGCACAGAGCGGACGCCAGCACCAGCAAATGCCTCCCTCTTCTCGTGCGGGTACGACATCGCATGGAAGCACTACGGGGCGGCTGGAGCAACCGGACGGCAGTGACGACGCTCGCGCACGCGTGACGGCATCGCACACACTGCAGCCGCTAGCAGTGGCGGAAGCACTCAAGATGCGCCTGTTGACGTCCGCGACGAGTGCCAACGGCGAAGGCAGCAGACCGGCGCAGCGGCTACCGGATGATACGCTGGTGATGGCACCGCCAGAGAGAGCGAAGCCGGGCTCAGACAACGCCATGTACGCGCAGCTCGCGTCCTTTCGGATGCCAGACGACGGAAATGCCTCGACGACCGTGCCGGCAGGGCAACAGCCAACACCCCCACCACCACCGCCACCGCCGGGAGTGGCTGCGGAGGCTGCTGCAAGTGCCCCTCCTCCACCGGTAAACGTAGCAGCAACTACTGATGGCACGACGGCACCACTACCGCCTGCTGTGCCCGGCGCAGCTGCGACGACAGCAGCAGACCCACTTGCACCCCCTCCTGCTCAGACAGCCACTGCAGCTGCAGCGACTCCCGCAGGCACAGCCCAACCACCAGCAGCAGCAGCTGCCGTGCAGGATCCTCCAAAGCAAGCCGACAATGCCCCTGGAGCGAGCACCGCCACCCCTTTACCCCTTCACGCCTCTGCACGTGAGCCCACCACTGAAGAGCGGCGCGCCGCTGCGGCCGAGCGGCTGGTGGCAGACCTCCTCCACAGTCTTCATAGCGGTGACAGCACTCGAGTCGATCGGGACGCAGCGTCGCACGCGCTGATGCACCTCGACTCGGCTACGGCGACAGGCATGGCTGCGTTGTACGTGCAGCGCCACGTGCCGTCGCTCCAGCAGGACCGCAGCGGCCTTTTCGGGTGGCAGCGGCCGCCAGCGAACGTGTTGCTGCCCGACCCCACGCAGCAGGCCTCAACGTGGACGCTGATAAGCGATGCCACTGCACAGGAGGCGCAACAGGCAGCTGCCGTAACGCAGGCAAGGGCTGAAGCGATAGGAACTGCGAAGCCCTACAGCGACACACATGCGTTACGGAGCGGAGGAGGAAGAGGAGGAGGCAGTGCGGCACTGCGTCGTGGTCCAGCAGCTGCAGCCGCAGTGGTGGATGGCGGGCGTCAACGCTGCGCTGATTATCACGCCCCCTTCCAATCCGTGCTGCAGCCCGAGCGCCTGGAGGCGGTGGACGCTATACCCGACATCTCTGGTGCTGTTGTTGTGTTGGATACAGGGCTGGAAGCGGAGACGCGCAACGCTGATGGGACGGCGGTGGTGCAACACCCCTTCGATGACGACGAGAACAACAGCAGTGCCGACGGTGGTATGCATTCTGGTAACAGCACAGCGCTGTTGACCGATGCGTATGGTACCACGGTGAAGTCGTTTGCCTCCCAGGCCGTTGTGTTGCGCGACCCTCTCTCGTTACTCGCCTCGGAGCATCTCGCAGAGGACACAGTCGACATGGTGGCGCGCCGGCGTGCCTACCTTTCTGCCATGGCGCACTTCGGCACAGCGGCGAGCGGAGCAGCTGCAGCTGCGGTTTTTCCGCCGATGTCGCCAGCTATGCGCCATGGCCCGTCGATGTTGCACTCGGTCCTGCAGCCCGCCGCGCCACCAGGCGAAGTGTTCTGCACGCTGTCCTACCAAGCCAAGGTGCTTCTGTCTACCATTCTCTACCTGCGAGCCCTCGGCGCCTTGCCCACGCTCCTCCGCGTTGGTCCGCTGACCGAGTACAGCCCCATCGTCGACAAGGAAAACTGCATCGAGCTCGTCTTTTACAACCCCTCGGAAGATGAACGGCGGCGGCAGGAGGCGCAGGAGGCGCAGCAGGTCCGACGCCGACGGCAGAGCCGGGAGCGGCAGCGCAGCGCTGCCGAGGCGCAAGCATCACGCGCGCCATCGTACGCCGCCACGCTCTCGCCCAGCGCTGCGCAGAGTCGCCCGCGAGGCCATTCACCGCTGTCGGACAACGGTCGCGATGCACCCCGCTTTCGCTCGCGCAGCCTGCCCCTGACTACCTCACGCACCCACACGGCCCGCACCAGGTCCGCTGATGACGTCGAAGAAAGCGTTCACCTCCTCCCGAGCGCCAGCTTCTCCAGCCGCTCCCCACTCGGTGAGAGAAACGGGGGCGGGTCGCCGCGCAGCTCCCACGGTCCGAGCAGCCCAACCGGCCAGCTGCAGCGTAAGCAGAGCGCGGTGGAGGGACTGCTGATGCAATCGCTGACGAGCGCAGCGCAGCGCCGCTCTGCCTCGATCATTAAGGGTGGTGGTGGTGCCGCTGCTGCCGGTGGTGGTGTGTTGCAAGGGGCGACAAGCTTTACGAGTCTCGCTGGCCCGCAGCTGCGCTCCGCTGAGCCGTCGTTTCTTGTTGAGGACTCCATTGAAGTTGCCACGGCGGCCTCCGGTGTCTTCCGCCGTCCGACGTTCCACAACGAGGGAGGCGGGGCGTGGCTGCAGCGAAGCCCCTCGCAGGATGCCGCCGCACGTGTGCGCATGCCGCGCTCCTCTGGTTTTCCTGCTGAAGGTCCACAGCAGCGAAGCATCTCGGCGCCAGCGGGGATGCGGATGGTTGAGCGACAGCGCCGCGGCTCCGAGTGCTGCAGCGGTGTCAGCGCGAGCGGCATCCCTCACGTCAGCGGAGAGCGGCGTGGCACGGCGACACCCGTGCAGCCCGATTCGCCAGTGCAGGGAAGGGGCATGAATGCAGATGCTGCTGCTGCTCCGAATGCCGCTCTTCGTCGCAGCTCTGTGCAGTTCGCCGTGGAGGACTTGACGGCGCAGCAGAAGGCAAAGCAGGGCCCGCACACCGCAGGAGGGAAGGAAGCAGCCGTCGCTGCTGCTGCTGCATCCCCAACGTCACTACACGCAGAGCAGCGTCCCGCCCCTCCCTTTTCCCCCTCCGTCCGCTTCGAGGCAACTCTCGACGAAGTCACCGCACCACCCCGCATGACCGCAGAGGCAGACGCACGTGCCACACGTCCTGCTGCACCGCACGGCGTGGGTAAGTCTCGCTTCCTGCCCGGCGAGCGGGAGCTCTGCGTTGTGCTGCGGGCTGTGGTGGCGCAGAAGTCTCGCGTCTACGCCTTTGGAAAGGCGGAGACGGTGCACGTCTTGCCGCCGCTGCCCCACCGCACCGAAGACGACGCAGTAGACGAAGACGCGCTGCTGCGCACGCAGCTGGAGCGCAAGAAGTCGGCGGTGGACCGCCTCTCACGCGATGCCAACAACCCCCTCGTTCGCTTTCTCTGCGGTGGTGGTCTGCGCAGCGGCAGTGGGAAGGAAGAGAGCGAGGAGGCGACGGCGCAGCAGCGGCGGGCGACGCTGCGAGAACGTGCTCGGCGGGCATCTGTCGCGGCACGGCGCCACGGTCCTGTGCCGGTGGACGCCGAGGGCCGGCACACTGTTGACGACTACGGTGACCTGGTGGTGGCCTTTGTGCTGAGCAAGCACGCCTCGGAGCTGAGCGGGTCGGTGCCGGACATGATGGAGCTTGAAACGCTGCGCTACCGAATCTTTTCTTTGCAGGGCTACAACAGCAGCGACCCGTCTGGCATGCAGGCGGCACGGGCGGCAGCAACGGCCGTCGGTGCCGCGGAAGGCCTCGGAGCGGGTGCTGGTGGCATTGCGAGTTTACCGCTGACACCGAGCGTCGATCTTCGTTCGTCCAGCTTCGCAAACTTTGCACGTAAATCTGTTTCCAAATCGAGTTTCAGCGCGGGGGACGCACAGGCGCGTCTGCAGCATCAGCTCTCCTCCTACACCGCCTTCCAGAACAACCCCGTCGTTTCGTCTCCCCTGGCTGATGGACGAGGACAGCAGTCGGAGACGCCGTTCACCCCGGAAGCTTCCTTCGGCCTCCCCCGCTCTTCCGTGCGTGGGCTAAACCGCCGGGCCAGCTTCTTCGAAACCGCCCTGCGCAACACCGACAGCGGAATTGTGCGCAGCCTCTCCAATGAAGTGGATGTGGACCGCCTGTCCGACTCGGATCTGCAAGCGCTGCGTCAGCGTCAGCACCAGCAGCGCCGTGCCGCGATGCGGCTCCACTACCCGCTCTATCGAGCCTCGAGCGTGGCGGAAAGCACGTTAGATGCCTTTGCACAGGAGGCGAAGGCGGCGGTGTTGGCTGCACGTCGTGGCCGGCGTCCATCTGCATCGCCGCAAGGAAGGGCGGGGACATCGCGGCAGGGCAACTGTGAGAGTAAAGAAAACTCGGGCGAGTTGCTTGCTGGCCTCGGCTTGACGTCTGCGGCAGCAAATGGTGTGCGCGGCGAGAATGCGCAGAATGCGGCAGGTGCGTTGCTGCAAGAGGCGGAGCGGGATCTGTTGCGGTTCCGGCCCATGAACATGAACAGCTTTCATCGCGAGTTGGTGGACGCGGTGCAGTACGCCCTGGACATCCAGACGCGGCAAAAGACGGAAAAGGCGCTCGATGCCTTCCACATGTAAAACGAAATACTGATGGGGGAAGAATTACAAGTGCGACTTCATTCAGATTTTTTGTCATGGCTGGAGCAAAGGCCTCGAGTGACTCCATTGCTCCTCTTTTTCTTTTTCTTTTTCTTCGCAAACGTATTCGCATACTCGAGTCCTTCCACCTTTTTTATTGCTTTAGATTTCGACGGTCTTCGCCTTAAGATACTTTGATAGAGACCGCTGCAGTGCAGCGACACGAGGCAAGAGCGCCACATGATAGACCGTATTATTCCCCTTTCTTCTTCTGTTTTTGTTTTGTTTTATTCATTTTGAAATTGGGAGACTAGATGAACAACTTGACAACGCTTCGCGAAAAGAGAATCAATAGTCATAAGGGGCATTGGTGAAGAAGGGGTGCAACGGAAATGTTGGTGCGCGTCATTCGCACGTCACACCCGGTGTCTTGAGCTGTGGCATGACTCACATCGAGTTCTGCGCTTATCGGTGCGTCGACTTGCTCTTGTGTTCTGTGTGCACATACATATGAGTGCATCTGTTTTTTGTCCCACTCTACTACTCTAACATCCACACACATACACACAAGCACACACACGCACGCTGACTTTCTCCCTCTCTCTCTCTCTCTCTCTCTCTCTCTCTCTTACCGTCACCTCTATCAGCACGTACTCACACGCGGAAGCTGCTGAGGGGCTCCCTCTATCTCTCTCTCCTAACAACACACACACACACACTCTCTCTTCCTTCCCTTCTTCTCATCGATTTTCAGCCATGTCCGGTTTCACCATCCGCCGCTTCGTGCTGCAGAACATCACCGCCGTTGCGGCGCACTGCCCCTCGCCGTCCATCGCCTCCGCAGCCGTCGCCGTGATGACGGGGCACACCGTCGCACCAACCGGCACATCCTCCGCTGCTGGCTCGTCATCCACGCCGTCGGCCTCCACCACACACGGGACAGCAACAGCAGCGGCAACAGTGAGTGCGTCAGGGTGGGTGCGACGAATGCTCATCGGTGCTCCGGCCTCCTCAGCCGGTGGCTTTGGTCTTGTCACGGAGGCAGAGATGGAATGGATTCGCCGCCGGCGTCGCGAGGACGCGGAGGAGAGTCGCGTCGTGCTCGCCACACGCCCTGGTCGCTCGATGCTGCGTGGTGCTGGTGGTGCTGCGCTGAACAGCGTCCTTGGCTTCGTTGTATCCCCGCTCGTCTTCTTGACCGTTACGCTGGAACGCATTCGCCTCGCCACCGGTGTGGGCTCTCTCGTGACGGGCCCGTGCTACGGCTTGTTGTGGGGAGGTGTTTTTTTCGCCTGCGCACAGTACGCTGCGGCCCAGCAGGTGGTGCTGTGTGGCTACTACGGCTGTGTCGCCACGCCGCTCTACTACTGCATCAACCGCCGCCCAGCAGCGGCGGCGACGACGGGTGCCGCACCTCGCGCGCGGGCGTGGGTGTTCGGTGTGTTGAGCTGCCGTTTCGAAGCCCCGCAAGGGACGTTGCACGCTCACCACCCTTTGCTGCTGCTGCACGATGAGGTGACGGTGCTGCGCGAGCGCGCGATGAAGCGCCTGGCGAGTCGTGACAAGGACCGCAAGGGCAGGAAGGATGCCCACTACAGTGGAAAGGAGAGGCGCGGCGGCGGGGCTGCTGGTCCAGATGATGACGACTACTACGGTCTGCTCGGTGTTGCACCAGAAGCCACGGCGCGGCAGATCAAAGAGGCCTTTAGCCAGAAAGCGCTCCACCTCCACCCTGACCGCAACCCCAGCCCGAACGCAGCGCAGGAGTTTGACCGCGTCACGAAGGCCTACCGCGTGCTGTCGAACCCGCAGAAGCGCAAGAAGTTTGACCTCGCCGGCACGAAAGGGGTCGAGGACGCTGGGGCGAAGAAGCGCGACGGCGTGCGGGCACTCTTCGGAGGGGAGGAGCTCAACCGCCTGACGGGTGACGTCTTCCTCGGCAGCTTCTCGCAGCGCGTGATCGATGGGCTGGATTACACAGCCGAGGAGCTGGCGGTGGTGCGGCAGAGCATGTATGAAAGCTGCCGGGATGAACTGCTGAGCAAGTACCTCGCACACTACGACTCATCCTCTTCCTCAGCATCGGCATCCTCATCCACCAATACAGCGTCGGGCAGCGAAGCGAAGACAGCCTCGGCGAAACGTGTACCAGGCGGACGTGGGCCGTGGAAGGGGGACGCGTTGTCGATGCAGCTGCGCAAGATACTCAACACGGGGCTGTCCAAGGAGGTGCTGTACACTCTCGGTCACGAGTACAAGCGGGTGCTGGCCTGCTACGACATGGAGGAGACACTCGGAGCTGCTACCGCCCTTCCTTCTCTTGCGGTCCAGCGCGCTCGGTTTTACTCTGGCGTGGTGGCGCCACACCGGTGGCACCTGCAGCGGCAGAAGCTCACCTACCTCACCAAGGTACGCAGCCACACCTTCAAGAACAGCGAGGCGATGGTGGACTTGGCGTGGTACACCTCCGTGCAGGAGCTCGAGGCGACGGCGCGCCACGTCGCTGCCATGATCCTGTACGACCCCTCGCTGGCGGCGAGCGAGAGAGTAGTGCGGCGCGATGCTCTGGCTGCCCTGGCGGAGTTGTTCATCACTTATGGGCAGCCGTACAAAGGAGCGAGCAAGGCGACGATGGATCAGCTGATGCAATCGCTGCGGGAGTACCAGCAGCAGCGGCAGCGTGAGAAGGACGCGGAGTGAAGGGAGAGTCGCTGCTGCGTCTTGCATGTGTGTGTGTCGTGTGTATGACTGTAGTACTGACAAGAAGAGCCCTCTTGCTATTGCTGTTGGCGGTGTTGCTGTTGTTGACGTTGAAGGTACTACAGACAGCGTCATGAATCTAGCTCTCTTTTTATTGAGGACGTTAAAAAAAAAAAAAGTGAAGCTGAGCTGCATGGGAACAGTGACTTCACTGCGGTGGGCGACGAGGAGTGGAAAATGTAGTCGCCGCTGTCTCATTCGTTGCACCTTTCTTTAGCCGAGGGCGAATGCAAAACTAAAAAATATATTATTTTTTTGTCTGTTTGGTTGGATGGTTCTTGTAATTGTTGTCGTTGTTAGTCTTTCTTCTCATTTTTTTCTCTCTCACAGTACATCCTTCATGGCGATGCCTAATAAGACGCGCAACAAGAAGCAGGAGTGAGGCTCGTAAAGATGCGGTTATCATCTCGAAGAGTTCGTTTGTGTTTCTTTCCCCTCTTTTCCTTCGCACAGAAAGACTCATGTTGTTTTGCTGCTAAAGGAAATCGACTGCGCTTTGCATTCCCCCCGCATCGTTGGTTCTGTGGCGGACATCAGACACTCTTCTTTCCTGTGCTGCTTTCCGGTATGCACTGGCCCATTTTCATAGCATGCAAAGCGTATTTTTATCTTTCTTTTCTCTCCCTATCTCCGGATGTCACGACGCGAAACATAAAATCTGCTCCCTCCTCCTCCTTCTCTCTTTTTGCCACGCAATCACCGGGCGCTAAAAAAGAAAAAACATAGTGTGCTGAACACATTCTGCGCTGCGCCTAGCACCGCTATTTCTGCCTGCATTGCTCAGCTCAGCGTCTCTCCCCATAATGACCGCACGACTCCCAGTGTTGAAGCATGGCATCCCACCCATCGGCATCGGCACCTACGAGCTGCGCGGCGACGAATGCGTGCGTGCCGTCTGCACCGCCTTGCAGCTCGGCTACCGCCTCATCGATACCGCTGCCGTCTACCGCAACGAGGAACTCGTTGGCCAGGCAATCGAGACGAGCGGCGTGCCACGCAGCGAACTCTTCATCGTGGTGAAGATCGCGATGAAGACGATGGGCAGCGACGAAGCTTTAGAAGCGGGCATTCGCGAGAGCGTCCGGAAGCTGCGCATCGGTTACGCGAATTGCGTGCTGGTGCACTGGCCCGGCTGCGGGGGGCTGAAGCCCGGTGACGCCGCGGGACACCAAGCGGCCCGTAAGCGGTGTTGGCGCGTGATGCAGTCCCTGCAGCGCCAGGGCGTGCTCATCCACCTCGGTGTGTCGAACTTCCTGCCATGTCACTTCGCGGAGCTGGAGTGCTTCGATGACAGTCCCGACCTGGCCAGTCTGCGCAGTGCCTCTTGGATACGCCCGGTGCTGAACCAAATCGAGCTGCACCCCCTGTGCGTGCAGCGCGATGTGGAGCAGTACTGTCGCACCCGTTTTGGGATGGTGCTGCAGCAGTACTCCCCGCTGGGCAAGGGCGATGCACGCCTTCTAGAGCATCCAAGGCTGCTAGAGGTGCATGCAAAGTACTTCGGTGCGCATCCCACTCGTGTTTCCGCCTCCTCTGTGGCTGTGGATAGCGAGGCTGCGTCCACGTATTCGGTTCCAGACTTGCTGATCATGTGGGGGCTGTCGCAGGGCTACTCAACGCTTGTACGAAGCCACCGGCCAGGGCACCTCAAGGCGAACTTGGCGGCGGCGGTGGACTACTTCGCGTCGGTTGCTGCTGCTGCTGCTGCTGCTGGTGGTGGTGGTGGTGATGACAGAGATGCGTCGGACAGGGAAGCCGGAGTGAGCAGCGCTGCGACTCGCACACGTCCGCTGCTGACACCGGAGCAAATCGCTGTCATTGAAGATCTCCGCCACCATATGGAAATGAATGACACCGATGAGGATACGCACTTGTGCTGGTACAGCTCCGAAATTGCGTGAGTAGCCCAGCCGCTGGCTTCTGGAATTGCGTTTCCTTTTGGACGCATATTTATCTGAATGTGTGTTTTGAAGATAATTGAGGAGTGAGTCAGGTCTTTCACGTGACGCTGTGAGATGCCGCCGTCATCTCCATCTCCATCGAGTAAGAGGGGGAGTCGGCATGTTTTTCTTTCTCCTTACCATTTCAGGGCTCTTTTTTTTTTTGAGAGAAAACCATACCGACTGCGATCCCTTCTCCATTGCTATACTGTCTCAGATTTTTTCTTGAACAGAAACGAAGAAGACAGCGTTCCGCACCTTCTTTTATCTTCAATGACCATTTTTTACTCTTTCTCCCTTTCGACAATTGCGTTAAGTGCGCTCTTACTAATAACTGCTGTCACCATTTTTATTGTTCCCATTACCTCCCTCCGCTGCTGCTGCATCCTTCTTTCAACTTTCTTATTTTTCCGCTCTCTCCTCTTGACGTGTCGGCCTCCGGGTGAGACATGGTGAAGAGCGAAAAGGGTGAACTTTACCAGCTAGCCTGTGAGCTTTCTTTCTTTTACAGTGCAAATGCAGTGATGCAAGAGGGAACTCGTTTGGGTTAGCGACCAGCAGGGCGCGTGCGTTGGAATTGCGCAAGCTCTTCAGGTAAGTTGTGCTTCCTTCGCTCTCTCCCTCTCTCACGCTTATCTTCCCCTTCTTGTCCTGACAGCGTTTTCCTGCAGCCGTGAAAGTCGATCTCGTGTACTAGCAAAGAAAAAGAAAAGGGACTATTTGTGGGTGCTCACTTAAGTTAAGGGAACTGCGGGTTTTGAGCCACGTCAACTGCAACGTGTGCGGGTTTTAGTGTGTCACATGCTTCTCCGCGGCGACTGTGCCTCTGTGTGTGTGCATTTGTGCGTGTTTGTACGCTCTTGCACGCTTACACACACCTTCAGCCTTCTCCTCCTCGCTTATCTTCCATTGTCGGTACCAGACAGCCCACATTTCCAGTAATTTTCCTCCTTCTATTGTGCCCCTCTCTTCCTCTTCTTCTCTCATTTCACCTACTCCAGAATACAATCAGCAGCAGCAACACCAGTGAGAAACAAAGAAAGGGAAAAAGATGTCGTCTATTGATATCACCAGTACCAACGACATGACGTCGACGGCGGCGGCCTCCGAGGCGAGCGGCTCCTTCGCCGGCGACGCCAACCACCACCACCGCAACGCCACACACGCCATCACGACTGATGCCATCATCCGCGAGTGCATCAAGCAGGGTTTCTACCGCAACCCCATCTGCAACGAGAAGCTATACCTGCACAATCGCGGATTTGACAGCATCGCTCCCACGGCATTCGAGCCCTACACGGATGTGAAGGTGCTGTGGTTGGAGGGCAACGGGTTTGCCTCGCTGCCGTGTGGCGTGGGCTACACGCAGGTGCAGCCGCCGGTGCGCATCGATCCCTTTGCTGAGCTGGCGGCTGAAGGGGACGATAGTACTGCGGAGCGTCACGCAGATCCGATGGCACTTGGCCAGCCGGACAGACAGTCTGGACTGCCGCTGGCGGCGGATATCCCGCCAGAGGAACGCGACGCCTTTAGCTCGCTCTATCCGACAGTGCGTCAGCTCTACCTGCACAACAACCTCTTTCGTACGATGCCCGACCTCTCGCGGTTTCAGCGACTTGACTCGGTTAACTTGTCGGGCAACTTCATCTCGGCAGTTGCCCCGCACTGCATCTACATGGAGGAGGCACCCGATACGACGAAGGCGAAGGCGGCAACACCAGCAGCAGAAGTCAGACGGGAACAAAGCGACGAGGAAGCGGATAACAACAATGACAGCAGCATCAGCAGCAACAGCCGGCAGCACCGCACAGCTGCGGAAGCGGAAGTGGCGCTGATTCCAGCCTCGGCGAGCGCCGCAGCACAGCGGGAGGCACAGCTAGAGGCGCACCGGCGTGCTGCTGACGCGTACGCCGCCCGCTGTGAGCACTGCCCGCTGCCCGAGCCCGAGGAGGCAGAACACAGTGAAGGCGGAGGCAATGCGCTGACACGACCGCGTATTCCACGCCAGCCGCCGATGCCCGCAGCGGAGTACCGCAACCCCTGCAGCTCTCTGCGCAGCCTAAACGTCGCCGGCAACCGTCTCGAGAGCTTCGAGGATTGCCTGGGTCTGTTGGCATACAAGGCGCTTGCTGTGCTGGACCTCAGTCACAACAACATTCTCGACGGAGAAGCACTGCTTCTCATTCTTGAGCGTCTGCCTCGGCTGCAGTCCTTGAAGCTGTCTGGCAACCCGCTGGTACGGACGCTGCCACGCTACCGTAAGCGCCTCCTGGCACGCTGCAAACGACTGTTGTACCTCGACGACCGCCCTGTCTTTGAGGAGGAGCGGCGCTTGGTCACCGCCTGGGCACACGCCGGCAACGACGGTGAAGAAAAGGAGCGTAAACTAATTCAGCAAGAGAAGGCAGCGGCGGAGCGGCGGCGGTTGGATGACTTTCGCCGGCTCATCGCACGCAGTCACGACGCCGCAGTTGGAGACGGCCCACACGCTGAGTACGTGCGCGCCATCACGACGACGACGGCACTCTCTGCTGCGGGCGATACGGTGGGTATCGGAGCAGGAGCAGCGGCAACAACTGCAACTTCGCCGAATGGGTGTGATGCAACACGCAGGACGCACCGAGGCGCAGGCGTGATGCGGCGGCCGTTCTCCGATCCTGACAACTCGCCAACGAGTTCGGAAAGTGACAGCGAAGAAGGCGACGAGGATGTTGACGATGTGGCGGTTGGTGGGACAGCGGACAGGGACCGGATCGGGCCCGTGTACGAGAACAGCAACAAGCCGTCGAGGCAGAGTGCAGCGCGGGAGAGTCCGGCGCGTGTATTGAGCTCGAATCAGCGGGTGACACCGCGTGGCAGCAATGGCGGAGATGAGGACGACGCAGACGACATCTTTGTACCTCAGCCCTAAAGGAAAAAAAAGTCTTTTCCAGAGAATAGAGAAGCTGCTGGCATGCGCTCTTTATCAATTTTAATTAATTTCTGTTTTTTGCTCTTCGCCGTTGACGCGGACTGGCAAGACTACGCGATGGGCAGTGGCAAACGCGGACTAAACTGTTGTCCACCGCAGCCACTCTGCAAGCTGACGCTTCCCATTTATGAGCCTTTTTTTTTTTCAATGTAAGCTACTATTATTATTTTTCGATGTACATAAAGGAAGCACAGAGACGCACTTTTCTCCCAACGCACAACAACAGCGAGATAAGAAGAAGCGGAACAAGTCGGCAAGTATGACGGAAGAGCGTTTTATCTTATAGTCTGATGAAAATACATCTTTCAAGTAGAGTTGCGCTTGCACTGGTATTTTTTTTCGCGAAGGATACCTGAGAGAGAGGTGCGACGCGTGTTGTGCTCTCGCACGCGGACGTTCTCGGTTGCGGATGTCGATGATGCGTGTCTGTGTGTCGAGCTCTAAGACCCTTTCCGCTCTTGCTCCTATCCATTTTTCCCCAATAAGGAGCTTTGTGAATGTCTGGTTGCCTGCTCAAATGTTTTGTGTTTGCTTCCGCAGCTGGACCTTTTATTCCTCTTCGTTATCACCTTCTTCTTCTTCTTGACCTTGTTGTTCTCTGCCGCATATATTTTTCTTCTTTTGGGAAACTGCAGCAGCCACACATAAATTTACAGCACCACATATCATAGACATACACTTCTGACAGACAGGTAAAGGAGGAACACAGCCGCTTCCTACTTTTTTTTTAGAACTATTATTGTTGCTGTTCAGTACTACTGGATCTCATAGAGGGAATGCAGTCACGAGACTGCCCACCGCACTTAATGAAAGCCACCACCGGCGACACTTCTGACGTGGCCACATCGGCAGCGCTCAAAGCTGGCGAGGAGAAGCGGCTGCAGGGGATCACTGACTCTGTCTCGCAATGCATCGTCTCCTTTACGGGCTTCCGCGAGGACGACGAGTGGCCACACGCAGACGACGACGACGACGCGAGCGAGAGTGGTGGGCGACGTAGTGAGCGGGTGGTCTACGAGCAAATGGCCCACGATGCCGGCGTCATAGTGCAGCCAACGCTGATGAGCTCCACACACCTTCTCGTCGCCCGTCGTGGTTTTACCCAGAAGCGCCTGCTGGCGACTCACCGCCGTGTGCCTGTGGTGCTGCCTAGATGGCTGGAAGATGGTTGTCCACGTAGCAGCACCGCAGCCGCCACGCGATCACCCGCAGATGCAGACTCGACACTCTTAGTTTCGGATGAGTATGCGGTGCCGTGGCTGCACGGCTACGTCTTTTCCACAACAGGGCTCACCACGGAGGAGAAGGCCGCCATTCAGCACATCTGCGCACAGCCGCAGCACGCCGCCGTCGTGGAGGCGGCGCTGACCTACCGGTGCGATGCGCTGCTGACAAGCGCGGAGTGTGTGCGCGGGCTCAGTGAGCTGCTGCGGCGCGACGCAGCGGGTGTGCTGAACAAGAACAACGGGGCCTCGTCGAACACGCGGAGCCTGCGTGAAGGCAACAACGCCGTGAAGTGCGTGAAGCGAGGGAAAGACGTGGAAAAGAGCCGAGATGCTCTGGAGGGCGTTGCGGGCTGGTTAACCGACAAGCTGCGCTTTGCGCTGGATTTTGATATTCCCGTCGTCGACTACGTGCGCCTCTTCTCGCTGCTGCGGCTGGAGCAGCTGCCACCGCCGTCTTGCGGGCTCACATCCGCCCGAGCGCCATCGGTGCCGCTGCAACACCTGAAGTCCGCGGAAAGAAGTGAGAATGCTGAGTGGACGCTTGCGGAGGAGACGGCGTTGGCTGGTGCTGACTTCGACGCGGTGGTACAGCGCTGCCGTGTGGGGGCACCCCAAGGCGGCCCGTCGCGGTGGCGGCACGTGCTGTCTGTGGCTGCAGCACCTATGTTACACACGAACGGTGATTTCGATCACAGCGCTGCTGAAGGTGCTGCGTCGCCGGTGGAGACGGCGGAAGCCTGGCCGGAGCGTCGAAGTGCATCGTCAGCATCACAGACATCTACTTCTTCTGCGGCCTCGTCGTCGGCAGCGGCCTCAACGGTTTCCGATCCGGATGCGTGGGAAGACTTCATGCAGCACGCTCTTCTTCCCGACTGTATGGTCAACGACGCAGGCGCAATGAGTGAGTCTGGACATCCGCAACAACTCCAGCAACAGCAGCAGCAACGTATCGACGCCTATCCAGCTGTGGAAGATAACGGCCTTCCCTTAAACACAGCGGACGTGGACGTGCAGGCCACCGCGGCTGACGAGCTTGCGACGATGCACGTATCGACCGCAGACTACTACTCTGCAGGCAATACCTTTCCGACCGCTGCCACTGATGTCCTTGGCGGTGCAACGTGTACGGCCGTCACCGCCGACTCCTTCCACGACTCCTACGCTGGGATCGAGATGTCGCCGCGGCTGACAACGAATGCGACACAGCGGCAGAGACACGCACCGTTCCTTGCTGCAGCGAAGTACAGCTCGAAAGAAGACGATGAGAACAACGAGGTATGGCATTCACTGCCGAGTCCTTCTCCAACAGTTACCACCACCACCGCGGCAGTGGCAGCGGAGCGCGAAGGTGGTGGCAGCGACCACAGCACCGCCTTCACCGCAGCAACGACACAGGTGCTGGTGGAGTCGTGCCCCGTAGGACCCCAATCTGCTGACGCAGCAGATATGTTCTCCGGTGATGCGCCACTCACCAAACCTCGCGCTTCCAATCACAACGACCACGCTCAGCTGCAACAGCTGCCGCAACGTGTTGCCCGCGTGACGCTACCGCTCTGGTGCCTGCACCCACCCTACCTCTCTGTGTGTCTTGTCGGCTGCACCGAAGCAGAGGCGGAGCAGGCGGCCGTGTGGTGCGCCGTCGCTCGCTTCCTGCGGTCCCCTTGCCCAACCATTACAACAGATGTTGTGGTGCTGGGCAGTGCCGTGCTGACGCGCAAGAAGTACGTGGTGCCCTCCGCGCAGGACGCAAGCGTTCCGCATATGAAGAAAAGGCGGCAGACGAGCTTGCGCAGTGCGGCGGCCGAGCTCGCCAAGCAAGGGCCCGCCCACTCCCACACCGCCACCCAACACGCGAAGAAAGAGCTGAACAAGCTGGACAGCGTCGTAACGGTGCGGTACTGGGAGCTCGACGCGGTGGTCGCTCACGTCCTGGCTGAGACGTGTGGTATCGGTGCCGATCGTATCGCACCGCTGCGCTGGTTGGAGGACGTGGCCGCAGCCTCGGCACGCAAGGAAGCAGCAGATGCAGCCCTTACGAGTCCGTCACGGCACTCAACAAATGGGGAGATGAACATGGCAACTTCGGCCTCTCCTCCACGTGCGGGGATCGAGATGACGGCTGCGGAGACGGCCACGACGGCACCAGACACACTCGCCGACGTTATCCAGGAGCGCTTGTGTGCCCTGCAGGTGAAGAGCAGCGCCGCCGCCACCTCCAACACAGCGGCGCCCTTCGTGCCGTTGCCTGCCCTTCTGCCGGAGGAGCTGCCCTCTCTGGCGGACACGGTCTACTACATACGCCTACGCCGCTCACACACTGCTGCTGCCCCGTCTGCGAAGCCCACTGTCGCATCAAAGGTGCCCGACGCACTTGTCTTGCAGCGGCAACAACAAGACTTAACTGTGATGGACCAGTTGGTGGACACGCCCTTCTCTCCTGCCTCCTCCTCCTCCTCTCGCACCTCGAGTGCGGTGGTGCCGCTGTCCAAGCAAGCATCTCTTACCACCGCTGGCACTAGCCGCGTCCCGTTTGAGCAGGGAGGCGCTCTGAACGGCACCGCAGCAACGCCGTCCTCGAGCTGCGTCGCGACCCCTCGCCCGCAAAGTGAAGCATCGGTGAGCACCACTGCACCTCGCGCAACGGAACCGGTGCAGACGTCTGACGACGACGACGCTGAGCTCGCCGCTGCTGGTCGCCGCTTTCACCAGCTCATCGCCCTCTTTCACGTGGAGGGAGGGCAGAGCGACGACGACGACGATATGGCCAATGTGGCGCGTGCGCGTCGGCAGGTTTTGCAGTCCTGCTGCTTCTGCTGCGTCGACGGCGACTACGCGCGAACAGACTGGGCGGTGGTGCGTGGACTCGTGCGCTACGGGGCGGGGCAGGTGGAGAAAAGGACAGCGGAGGCGTGGGGAAAGTTGTTGGCAGCGCTGAAGACGAAGGGAAAAAACGCTGCTGAAGTGCGGCTTAGCGCTTCGGGTGGCGACAAGGCAAAGGAGACGGACGTCTCGGCAGAGCAGCGGCGGCTGGTGATGCGGGTGCGGCGCAGCATGGAATTTGAGAAGCAGCTGCGCAATCTAGCAAAGTTGGTGCTGCACTCCGCACCAACGTCATTGTGTGCGAGAGCGACGGACGCGCAGAGTGTCGCCACTCCTGTATCAGAGACGATTCCCACCATCGCTGCCGGAGAAAATGAGGAATTTGGTGGGGACGACACCACCGGGGCTGCGGCGCACCTCAAGACAAAGCTGGCGCATAACGCTCGCACCTGCCAACAGCTTCCAACCTTCTGCCTACTGCCGCACAGCTTCCAACGCGCGGTGGCGGCGGCGGCGGCGGTGAACAGCAGAACCACAACAGCGCACATCTCAAGCACCAGTCGTGGTCGTCTCCCCTTGCATGACATGGCACGCGTGACGCAAGACTACGTACTCGCCTGCCTCGCCGCGGGCGTTCGTCTTCACCCCCGCAGCTGCTTCCTCTTCCACACCGCCATCCCCAGTGCACCGGACATGCGTCTCTTCCAGGTGACACCGCGACCGGCGTCATGGCAGAAGGCGAAGACGGTGGAGGACGCATCGGCACCGCAACCGCGTCGGCCCGCGCTGTCTGCGTGGATGCAAGAGAAGCGTTATCGCAAGCCGGAGTCGGTCGGCGTCTGCGTCTCCTTTCTGTGGCGGTTACCTCGCACCGACTCACAGTGGGTCACAACCGTTGAGGCTTCCGCGCTGGCAGCAGGGTCGTCTACACCAGCAGTGCAGCTGCAGGCGACACCGGTGAACGCGCCACGTGTCTGCATCCCCTCCGTGCGCTTGGTGCCGCTGATCCGTGTGCTCTTGTTGGGCCTGCGCAACGCGGTGGAGTCGATGGGTGGCCACGTCGTCGACGCCTTCTCCGCAGCTGCCGTAACGCACGTAGTAGTGGTTGATGTGGACACGATGCTGTCGAGCTCGCTGCACGACATGTACACTGATGCGGTAGAAGCCCTAGAGAGAGACGCAGTAGTGAAGAGGCAGGAGGGGTATGTCGCACCGGCGACGTGCTACTGGCCAGCAGAGGCGGTGAAGGACGTGGTGCGCTGTGCTGCCCAGGAAGATGTCTCGCTTCTTGGTTTGTCATGGCTGGCGAGTTGCGTGGAGTGGGGGACGTTTGTTGACGAGGCCGCCTTCGCACCGCCAGAGGACTTGCAGGCGCGTATCTTGCAGCACCAGCAGCAGCAGCAACGCCAGCCACAGCAGCGGCTCCCACCCTTGAAGCCACGCAGCAGCCGTCATCGTGGGCCGCAGTCGCTGCTGAGCTCGCAAAGCATTCGTGACGGTTCCGCTGCGTGGGCGGCCGAAGTGCGAAAGAGAGAGCGCGCATCTGCATCTACCTCTCCCCTACGGGCATCCATCACAGCAGCAGCAGCCCCCGACCCGCGACGTCCCACTGCAGCGCCTCACACACCACCGCGGCCTTCTCTGCGCGTCCACGTCGAGACGACGGCACCCGCAGCAGAAGCAGCACCGCCGCACCGGCCCTTCGTCTCCGCCTACGCACCGGACTACGCAGAGGGCCGTCTGCACACACCGGTAATGCGTCGTCTGCTGCCCTCCTCCGCATCCAACAGCAACAGTAACGTGGAGTCGTGCACGCCTCCGCCACGCCCTCCCCAGCTGTGGGACGGACGCCTCTTGCCCTACCCGCCCTCACGCATCGGTGCGCCGCAACCACAGCAGCAGCCGTCGCCCATCCCGCGAGGCAGCGCAACACCGCAGCAGCGCTCCACCTCCCACTCTAACCCACTGCCGGCTGCAGATCGACACCGCAGCGTCTCGGGCAGCGCGCACCGCCGCCGCGCCACCCTCTCTGCCTCGCAGCACAACACCGCCTCGCAGGCGGAGCAGCGAGACGCGGAGGCGTACGTCGAGCACTTGGGGGAGCTGTTCAATTTCTGCTCTCCTGGATCGACGCCGCTGCCGACGTCAGCGCGGCGGGGACGCGACGTGGTGAATAGCGAGCGCACTCCTCTACCAGCTGTATTACGTGGCCACCTGCTGCAGGGTGTGCAGCGTCACGGGGATGCGCAGCGCGACAGTGACGGTGAACACGGCTCCTACCCTGCAGCTGAGCGGAGAGGTGACACAGAGGTGGTATCCGGCGAGAGTGATTTGAGGTCGCCACAGCCGACGCAGCATTCGCACATCGGTGAGTCCGGCGTGCTCTCTACACCACGTCGCCGCACGTTGCGGAGTGTCGCAGCTGCGGCTGCTGCCGCCTCGGCAGTTCGTGGCACGCAGACGCCGCTGGGCAGCCCACGCCGGCGTCGACACCGCGCCGAGAAATCGCAGTCTTCCCTCAACGCGGCGTTAACGCAGGACACCCGGCGGAGCAGCAGCTGCTGCAGCGACACCAGTACCCACGCAAGAGTAGGCGGACTCGCTGAGAAGGAAGACTCTCAAGGAAAAACCAGGCACCGGCACGTTGAGGCCGCACGAGTCGTACCAGTTGTCCTCGGCAGCAGCGGGAAGCGTGCGATGGGCAACCTGAGGGGGCAGCGCAGTGCGAGTCCTGCGCCACTAACAGTAGAAAAGGGTGCATCACCCACGGCAGCGCCACGGCCGAGCACGCAAGCAGCCGCGCCACCGGATGTGCACATCAAAGTAGGAGGTGAAGAAACGGGGGAGGTGTGGGTGGTGCGTACGCCATCCCCTAACCGCTCTTCATCGCCCCACAGTGCGCAGGCGGACGTGCTTTGCCCTTTTTCACAGGAAGAGACAACTGTTCCCCTTCCCTGTGCGGACGCAGCAGCAACACTAACAGCCGAAGCACCAGCCGGTGTCATGGCGGTGACCGACGCCACCAGCCGCGGTGACTTTTCCTTTTTAGCCGACGTTATTCCCGACTCACAGGCCAACGATGCGTCGAGCGTGTTGGTACCGGCCTCCTTCGTTGCCGCAACTGAAGGCATCGACGCGTACTGGAATAGCGGTGCAGGAGCTGCGGAAGAGGAGAAAGAGGAAGCGGTGCCAGTGCAGGAGAGGTCGGTGGTGTCTGCACGCGCGCGACGGTCGCTGGACCTCCTTGGTGGCGGTGGTGATGAGGAGGAGCCACGCGCATCAGCGGCTTATGTTGACGCTGACGGAGGTGATACTCAAACAGAAGAGGTGGTGCTGCCTGGTAGGGTCACTGTGGATGTGGCGCAGTCCGACTGCTCTCGCCCACGCCTCGGAGCCTGCAGCGCACCGCGTCAGTCATCTCCTCCGCCCCTCCCGCCACCGCGCAACGGCAGCGTGCGCACTACATCAATAAGAACACCCGTCGCTGTTGATGTGGATGCGGAGGAGGTCAAGGAGGCGGTGTCACCGGAGCCGGCACGATCGCCGTGGGCGGCGCACCGGCCCCTCAGCCTCTCTCGTCGTGCCTCTCTCTCCCCGCCTCCGGGTGCGCGCAACGAGCTCACACGTAACCCTGCCGCACCTGCCACGACTTCCTCTCCTGCAGGCATAAAGAAAGGGAAGCAGCAAAGGAAGCCGTTGGAGGCTGCTGGCCAGCACCCTTTCTGTCTGTACATTTACGTGCTACACGACCTTCCGCTGCGTGCCCAACGTGTGCAGCGCTGCCTCGACGCCCTCCACACGTTTGCGCAGAGCAGGCACTCGCCCGTCACGCCAACGCTCGCAAAGCCGGATGCCGTCCACCGCGAGCACAGTGCTCGCCGTCGTGACAGCACACCCACCAAAGAAGAAGCTGAAGGGTGTGAGAGTCGCGTGCGTACCTCTCCAACACCACCACCACCACCTCCTCAGGACGCACTCCCCGTGTGCTTTGTTGACCGCTGCGAAGATGCCGACGTGTGCGTCACCCACGAGCTGAGTCTGCGGGAGAGTGTGCTGGTCGCGATTGCCCGTGGTTGCTGGGTGCTGCAGCCCGCATTCCTTGAGTGCGTTGCCGCAGTGCTTGAGGGCGGCGGCGGCGGCAGTCGTGGCGGTGGTACGAGTGGTGTTGAGAAGAGAAGCCGCAGTGGGCATCTGCGTGGCCACGAGGACCCGTCATCACTCCTGCCGCTGGTGCAGCACCCCTCGACTCTGTCCAGCGCTGTCGTTGCGTGTTTTCATCGTCTCTCTGAAATGTGCATGACGTACGAGTGGACCGTCAGCGCAGCCATGACAGCCACAACAACAGCAACACCGTCGTCTTCGTCATCGTCATCATCTCCGTTGCTTCGCTCTCTTATTTTGCAGTGTCGGCGGAGTCGCCAGGCTGCCCAGACGCGTCTGCGGCACACTGGCAGTAGGCAGGATAGGGGGAGGAATCGCGCGGGAGCTTCACCACATCCAGAAAGACGCGCAGGTGGACTTGCGAGTGCTTTCAATGGCTTAACTGCTGTACTGCTCTGTGGTGGTGGTGGCCCAACTATGGCAGCGACCAGTGTGGCACGCATGGCGGCGACGCAACGCATTCTCCTTGCCGGTGGCGGCACCGTGTTGTCGATGGTAGCGTGGGGCGTGCGACTGCCAACGACGCACGGCGGTGTGCTGCGCTGCGGCACGGAGCTTGGCCCATTCAATGTCAACGGCAAGTGCATCGTCACCAGCAGCAGTAGCGGCAGCGGCAAGGAGAATAGATTGGCGATGGTGCCGTCTCTGGAAGCCGTTGCCACCACGGCCGAAGGTGTCTACCATGATTTGACCCACCTTCTCTGCGATGCCGTGTGGCACCACTCCAGCGAGAAAAGCAGCTCCTCTGAAGGCCGTCACACACAGCATCAAGTTATGAGCCGCGACGACGAAGAGGCTGGGAGGTCTTTCGTTGTCCTGCTTGACGCTTCCCTCCTCCAAGCTGCGGTTAGCGGTAAGGAAGATCGAGACGTGTGTTATGTGACGGCGACGGCGCAGAAGTGCAGCACGTCTGCGTTGGCTGCGCGGTACGGCCACGACGGTAACAGAGACGATGTGGTTGCCCCAGCGCAGGAGGGGACTGCTAGTAGCGCAGATGGCGACTCTACGGACACCGCATGTGCCTTCGGCGACTGGCTTGCCTCGTTGCTCTCTCAGCCCGTGTACAAGGATGCCAGCAACGCGGATGATAAAAGAGGGCGTTGCCACTCGCCCGTCACCCAACACGCCATGCGGGCCCACCTCAGTGCGTGCTGCTCACTCACCCGCTGTCTCCGTCGCCTCCTCGACACTCGGAAGAAGACGTTAGTAGCAGCAGCAGCAGCGGTGGAGACAGCGTCCACCCCGCCACCACAGCAAACACCATTATCCACTTGTGCGGAGTTGAGGTGGTCGTACAAGGCTACTGACGTCCCTGCAAACGCACCGGCGTTGGAAGAGGTGGCCGACGTACTGCTTCGGCGCTACTGCAACGAGACGGATGCCACGCAGATCTTGAAGGATCTCGCACCGGCGTGGGAGGCATCGTCAGCGGCAGCATCAGAGCAGTGTGTGGAGTTCCGCGCGTCGAGCTGGGTAGGGGCGTGTGTTGCGGCGGGCGGATGTGCCGCGATGGTTGCCGCCACGCGTGGCGCGACTGCGGTGTCGGAGCAGGAGACGTGGGTGCGAGACTGCGCTGCACAGACACTGCTCGGTGTGCTTTCTTACAGCTAATATCTGAAGCGGGAAAGGCAGAAAGACTTTTTTTAGTGAGAGGTGTGCACTCAATACTTGGACTGCTTCAAATTTAAAAAAAATTGAAAGACATGTCGGTAGAGCTTCTGAACAGCTCAAAGAGTACAATTCTCACTAGTGAAGTGCCAGATGCAGACGAGAGCAGGGAAGCACGGTACTGTGCGAATTCGGCTCAGCTGGTTGTGTTGCCTCGAAGTCCGCCTAAACACACTTTCCATATGTACCCTCACCCTTTTCTCTCTCTCTCGCTCTCTTACTCCACTGACACAACGTACGACACAGAATTATTTTTTCTTTGTTTCCTCTAAGTCCTGCACGCACACAGTACTACTATTATTTTCATCGACTCCGTGTACCTCTGTCCTACCCAGCACACACATACCTATCGCGAGGCTTAGACAGCAGCAGCGGCAAACATGTCCACCAACGCCATTGGTATCGACCTCGGCACGACCTACTCCTGCGTCGGCGTCTTCAAGAACGACCAGGTGGAGATCATCGCAAACGACCAGGGTAACCGCACCACGCCGTCCTATGTCGCCTTCACCGAGACGGAGCGACTCGTTGGCGATGCCGCGAAGAACCAGGTCGCCATGAACCCGCACAACACGGTCTTCGACGCGAAGCGCATGATTGGCCGCAAGTTCGACGACCCGGACCTGCAGTCCGACATGAAGCACTGGCCCTTCAAGGTCACCGTCAAGGACGGCAAGCCGGTGATCAATGTGGACTACCAAGGTGCCACCAAGACCTTCTTCCCGGAGGAGATCTCGGCCATGGTGCTGCAGAAGATGAAGGAGACGGCCGAGGCCTACCTCGGAGCCCCGGTGAAGGACGCCGTGGTGACGGTACCTGCCTACTTCAACGACTCGCAGCGCCAGGCGACGAAGGACGCCGGCTCGATTGCTGGGCTCAACGTGCTGCGCATCATCAACGAGCCGACCGCCGCTGCGATTGCCTACGGCATGGACCGCAAGAGCGACAAGGGGGAGAAGAACGTGCTGATCTTCGACCTTGGCGGCGGTACGTTCGATGTGACGCTGCTGACGATCGAGGGTGGCGTCTTCGAGGTGAAGGCGACGGCCGGCGACACCCACCTCGGCGGCGAGGACTTTGACAACCGCCTCGTCGACTACTTCGCGACGGAGTTCAAGATGCGCTGCGGCAAGGACTGCCGCGTCAACGCCCGCGCGACGCGCCGTCTCCGCACGGCGTGCGAGCGTGTGAAGCGCACCCTGTCGAGCTCCACGACTGCCAACATCGAGATCGACGCGCTCTACGAGGGCAGCGACTTCTTCTCGAAGATCACCCGTGCCCGCTTCGAGGAGATGTGCCGCGACCAGTTCGAGAAGTGCCTCGAGCCGGTGAAGAAGGTGCTCGCGGACGCCGACATGAAGCCGCAGGACGTGAACGACGTCGTCCTGGTGGGCGGCTCGACCCGCATTCCGAAGATTCAGCAGATGGTGTCGCAGTTCTTCGGCGGCAAGGAGCCAAACCGGTCCATCAACCCGGACGAGGCCGTCGCCTACGGTGCGGCGGTGCAGGCGCACATCCTTGCGGGTGGCCAGTCGGAGAAGACCGACGGCCTGCTGCTGCTGGACGTGACGCCGCTGTCCCTCGGTGTGGAGACGGCCGGCGGCGTCATGTCGGTGCTCATCCCCCGCAACTCGACCATGCCGGTGCAGAAGACCCAGACCTACTCCAACAACGCCGACAACCAGCGCAACGTCGAGATTAAGGTCTACGAGGGCGAGCGGCCGCTGGTGTCGCAGTGCCAGTGCCTCGGCACCTTCACGCTCACCGACATCCCGCCCATGCCGCGTGGCAAGGCGCGCATCAATGTCACCTTCGACGTCAACACGGACGGTATTCTGCTCGTCAGCGCCGTGGAGGAGTCGGGTGGTCGCAAGGAGGCGATCACCATCAAGAACGACACGGGCCGCCTCAGCAAGGACCAGATCGAGAAGATGGTGCAGGAGGCGGAGAAGTTCGCCGAGGAGGACAAGCAGAACAGCGAGCGCGTGGAGGCCCGCAACACGCTGGAGAACTTCACCTTCTCCATGCGTGCGACGCTCGACGACCCTGATGTGCAGAGCGGTGTGAGCCAGGAGGACCGCCAGAAGATTCAGGCCGCCGTCAGCGTGGCGTCGAACTGGCTGGACAGCAACCAGGACGCCACGAAGGAGGAGTACCTGGAGCAGACGAAAACGATCGAGGCGGTGGCCCACCCTATCTTGTCGGAGTTCTACAAGAAGCGTGTGATGGAGGCGCCGCCGAGTGCAGGGTCGGCGCCGCAGGAGGGAGCTGCCGGTGAGGCCGAGGCCCACGGCGAGGCGCCGAGCACGCAGGATGTGGACTAAACCACTTTGCTGTCGCGCGAACACGAATACTGGTTTTCTTTTCATCTTGATATTCCTTCTTTAAAGTTTTTTATACTTTTTACAAGTGGGAGATGGTTTGGATAGATGCAACGTGGGGGCGGTCGCTTGGGTACGATGGAGTCATAGAAGATGAGAACGAGGAGGGGAAGGAGGACAAGGGCAGAGACAGGCGAACACGACTCTCCTCTCTCTCTCTCTCTCTTTCTCTCTCTGGATTATGACTGCCCATCGATGCACATCTACCACCACGCACATCTGTGCAGGCAGTGAAGATAGGCAGCGGAGACACCCTTCCTCTCAACCTCCGCAAATGTCATGCTATCGAGATAGTCACGGTGAAGAACTGCGTTGTTCAACTCCGGGCTTTGTCGATGAAAGAGACATTCGCGGTAGGAGAGGAAGGAGGTTCAACGACACAGTCGAGGGAATTTTTTTAATTATTTTTGCTGGCTGGTTAGTTTGGTTTGATTTTTATTCCCATATTTTCGTCCCTGTGAGCATTCCCGCCGCCCGATCTTTTTTCCCTCATTGCTGCGAAGATGCGTGTGTGAGTGTGTGTGTGTGTGTGTTTGCACTGCGGCCCTCGATAATTCTCGTTTTCTTCTTCTTTTTTGCTGTTTGTTTGTTCGTTACAGCGTCTGGAAACGAAGTTGCTTCCAAACAGCCTTTCTCCGCTCCGTTGCTGCGGTTGCCGTGGGTCGTGACATGTGGCAGAATGGGCGGGGAGAAAAAAGCATTCTAGTGTAGGCCCTCTCTTCCTTGCGCTGGTTGTAATTCTATTATTGCGTCATCTTCTCGAACTTTGAGTTATTTCTCGGATAAGGAGAGACGAAGATGATGTTACGAAATGAAAACGGAGCAGCGGTGCGCTATTATGGAGCTTTAAATATACCTAACCCGGAAAATATGCGGTATTAGACAAAAAAAAAGATATTTACTGGAACGATACGCACGGCTGCCAAAGAACATCTCTTGACCAGATAAAGGCCCGCATCTTTCTCCCAGTAGGCGTTGCTGCCAGTGTAAGGTGAACAGAGGCGGCTGAGCGGAGTGCTTGTTGGGGCGTGACTTTGTGCGCTTTCTGTTAGCGATGCGCTCCACTGCCGTGTCGTGCTGCACCCCAAGATCTACGAGCAAGAAAGCAAGAAGGGGCACCCTGCAGGCAAACAACAAGTCGCGAATCGCACTAGCGCTGAAGCACCTCAGTCATCTTTCCCTATCTTACTGTGGGCTACTATATGTCGGTAGTGTGAAACATAAGCACACAACATCCTCAACTTCCACTTCTCTCCCTCTTCGTCTCTTATTCTCCTTCGACGCTGAAACGAATATCCTATGTGCACTTTTTTTTCTTTTGTTTAACATCTATTGGCTTCATTCCTGCGCAAAGAAAAACGTCCTCGCTTCTTGCTATCGCCCTCTTCATTTTGCCTCTCTCGCGTCCCTCCTTTCTAATTTTCTACTCTCTCTTTCTTAAATTATTTAACCATGTCCTCTCTGAAGGAGCAGCTGGACCAGATGGTGAAGGAGGTGCAGCCGCAGGTGATCGAGTGGCGCCGCCACATCCACCAGCACCCCTGCCTCAGCCACCACGAGGGCCCCACCGTCGCATACGTGCAGGACATCCTTCGCTCCTTCTCCGACAAGCTCGTCATCACCAACCCAACGGAGCACAGCATCCTGGTGGACCTGAAGGGCGGCGCTGGCGAGGGCCCAACGATCGCGCTGCGTGCCGACATGGACGCGCTGCCGCTGACGGAGTTGACAGACGTGCCCTTCAAGTCGCAGAACCCTGGTGTGATGCACGCGTGCGGGCACGATACACACACGGCATGCTTGATGGGAGCCGTGAAGGTTCTCTGCGGAGTTCAGGACAAGATCAAGGGCACTGTGCGCTTCGTCTTTCAGCATGCTGAGGAGGTGAGCCCGAGTGGCGCGAGGCAGATGGTAGAGGCTGGAGCCATGAAGGGAGTGGATATGGTCTTCGGCCTGCACAACGATCCTCACCTCCCTGTTGGGCACTTCTCTACCCGTCCCGGCATCGCCTCTGGCGCCGTCATCGACTTCGACATCACCGTACACGGCAAGGGTGGCCACGCATCTGCACCGCAGCTCTGCGTCGATCCTATCGTTATTGCGTCCGACATCGTGATGAACTTCCAGACGATCGTGTCGCGTCGCATTGCTGCGTCGAAGGTGCCGGTGATCAGCGTGACGACGCTGCAGTCTGGCACGGGCAGCTTCAACGTGATCCCGGACACGGCGAACATCCGCGGCACGATCCGCGCTCTCAGCGACGAGGGCGAGCGCGAGGCACCGAAGATGCTGGAGGAGACGGCCAACGCGATCGCCGCGCTGTACGGTGCTCACTGCACCTTTGAGCACCCGGAAATCGTGTACAGCATGCGCAACGACGAGAAGTGCTTTGAGATTATGAAAAAGGTATTCGTGGAGAAGCTGCCAGCTGGTGAAAGTGGGTTTGAGCTGGTGAAGGAGCCAATGTTTGGCGCCGAGGACTTCTCCGAGTTCGAGCGTGTGGTGCCCGGCTGCTTCGGTAACTTTGGCGTGAAGAACGAGGCGATTGGTGCCTGCCAGGATTGCCACAACTCGTCCTACAAGGCGGACGAGTGCGGTTTCGAGACGGCGACCCGCATTCACGTTGGTCTGATCGAGGAGTTGCTGATCTCGTCGTAGTAGAGAAAAAAAATGAGGATCAAACGCTTTATTTCTCGTTGTTTGTGTGAGCGAGCGGTGAGTGGGATGCCCAGCACTGATGCCACTCATTCTCTCTGTGTGTTTCTGTGTATGCGGCCGTGCTGCAGTGCTAGCGTGTTTTTTTTTTCTTGTCCTTCCTCCTCCTAACACCGCGATGTGGAGTGCAGCGACGATGGAAGGCAGTGCTGGTGAGCGCAGAATTCAATGTTGATTCACGATGAAAGGTCAGAAGGAGAAGAAAATAGGACCACCAACATCAGCTGCCTCCAAAGCACTTTTTTTTTTTTTGTGAACGCGGTGCTCTGCAACTGAGGCCTATTATCTTAAATTTATTTTGTTCTCCTCTTCTGTTGTGCGTGGAGAGGGTGAACGGTTATCGATATTCCTGAGTTAGCGTCTTATCACTAAGTGGCTTTTTTATTCTACTTTCCTAAGCTTTTCCTTATTTACACCTTGCTCTTAGCTCCAACAGCATCTAAAACCTGTGGAGGAGCCTAACATCTTTGATTTTTTTTTTGTCACGTCGCTGATTTTTTTTTTTCTCGTGCGCTGAGTCGATGATTGGCCTCTGGAGACGGACGGCGCAGACATGTGTCGAGGGGGCTGCGAGTGTCATGACGCAGCTGAAGAGTAAAAGACGCGCATTTTATTTTAAGTAACACGACATGCCCGTCACAGGGGAAACATATCTGGGTACGAAAAGAGAGTTGTAGTTTTAAATTCGTGGCGACAGTACTGACAATCAAGAAGTACTATCAATGCCCTTCGCAACTTTACCGTGTAGCGTTGGATTCGATGCCTCGGCGCGTGTGCACGTTCTGTCGAATTCATGTTTGAAGTAGAGGAGGAGGAAGGACATACGGAAAAGATGCAGAACCTTATTATTATTTTTGTGCCGTGAAAGTCGCCTTCCCTAGAGACAGCTCAGAGCAGCTTTTGCCGCATCTTGTCTGCGACGTCGATCGTCTGACAACGACGGTGGTGGTGGTGGTCTTCTTTACAAAACAAGTTCACTAGCATGCAGCGAGAAGAGCATTTTGCCCCGACATCTGCCCCACTCGACGGCTCTAGTTATGTTGGTCACGTGCGGCAAGGCAAAGTGCGATTTGCGTTTCTCCCTGCTGCGTCCTGCACAGGCCTGAGTCCTTTGCCTTTAACTCTTCAAAGCCTGTCTACAATCTCTCAAAAAAAAAATTTCTTTTCATTTGTGTCTCCTTCAACTTCGTCCTATTGCCCTTTTCTTCTTTCGTGCTTTATTTTTTTTTTATGAACTCATATTTATCGCTTCCCTTACTAAACTGTTTTTTTTTTCGTTTTTCCTAGCACAAATTGCATCACCTTTGTTTCTTGACTTTGAGAGAAGCCATATCTTTTACACCCAAACATCTTTACTCGCCTTATTTTCTCTCTCCATCTATCGACCATGTCCTCTCTGAAGGTACAGCTGGACCAGATGGTGAAGGAGGTGCAGCCGCAGGTGATCGAGTGGCGCCGCCATATCCACCAGCACCCGTGCCTCAGCCACCACGAGGGCCCCACCGCCAGGTACGTCACCGCGGCACTGCGGGCGATGCCAGCGAAGCTTCACATCTGGCATCCCACGGAGAACAGTATCGTTGCCGACCTGAAGGGTGGCGCTGGCGAGGGCCCAACGATTGCGCTGCGTGCCGACATGGACGCGCTGCCGCTGACGGAGTTGACAGACGTGCCCTTCAAGTCGCAAAATCCTGGTGTGATGCACGCGTGCGGGCATGACACCCATACCGCAATGCTCCTCGGCGCCGTGAAGGTTTTGTGCGCAGTGCAGAAGCGTATTAAAGGCACCGTGCGCTTCGTCTTTCAGCACTCTGAGGAAGTCAGTCCGAGTGGCGCGAAGCAGATGGTGGCTGCTGGAGCCATGAAGGGAGTGGATATGATCTTTGGCCTGCACAACGACACGGCGCTCCCAACAGGTACGACGGCTTCGAAGCCCGGTATCATCTCCAGCGCCGTCATCGACTTCGACATCACCGTCCATGGCAAGGGTGGCCACGCATCTGCACCGCAGCTGTGCGTCGATCCTGTTGTTATTGCGTCCAACATCGTGATGAACTTCCAAACGATTGTGTCGCGTCGCATTGCTGCGTCGCAGGTGCCGGTGATCAGCGTGACGACGCTGCAGTCTGGCACGGGCAGCTTCAACGTGATCCCGGACACGGCGAACATCCGCGGCACGATCCGCTGCAGGAATGCAGAAGCACAGCGCGAGGCACCGAAGATGCTGGAGGAGACGGCCAACGCGATCGCCGCGCTGTACGGTGCCCGCTGCACTTTCAAGTGGCCGGAGCCGACCTACAGCGTCATAAACGACCCGAAGTGCTACGAAGTGGTAAAGAGAGTGTGCACGACGAAGCTTCGTGGCGGTCCGGACTCCTTCTCGGAGCTACAGGAGGCGCGCTTTGGCGCCGAGGACTTCTCGGAATTTGCCAATGTGGTGCCCGGCTGCTTTACTCGTGTGGGCGTGCGCAACGAAGCGATTGGGGCTGTGCATCACACGCACAACTCGTCCTACAACCCCGATGAGGCTGGCTTTGAGTACGGCACCCGCATTCACGTTGGTCTGATCGAGGAGCTGCTGATGGGGCCGTCTCGGTCGAAGCTGTAGAGAAGGCGGATGAGGTCTCAGCAATGCAGATCAAACTTTAAGTCGAATCACTGTTGGCTTTTGGATAGTGTCTTTTTTTTCTTGTTTTATTGTTTCCTTACGAGGGAAAAGCACCAGGTTTGTTACTTCGCCCACCTTTTCCCTCCACGCCTCTTTAAAGCAGTTATTCCTCAAAGCCTTCGAAGCAGCTCTGTTGGTGCTCGGAATGCATTCTCTTCTTCAATTAAAAATGATTCTTTTTTTCTCCTCTTTCTTTTTCTCTCCTTCTGCCAGCGGTTGTGCTGTGCAGGACACTTGTCTCATCAGGCAAAGGCGGTGTCACGTGTTGTACCTCAGCTCTTTCTTTTTTTCTATTGTTCTTATCTCGTTGACAGGCTGTCAGACCTGTGTCTCAGCAATGTGTGTGTGTTAGGTTCACCTGAAGTTTCGATAGTTGGGACCGAGCGCATCTGCGATGTGATCGTCCTCAGTGCAGGCTCTCAGAGAAGCGAAGGCGTTACGAAAGCGGGCGGATGTGGCTGGTGGCGCTGCTGCGTCGCTCTTTGCACTCGCGCCTCTTGTGCTAGTATACATAAACACTCCTTTCTTTTTATTAGTGTGGCAGATCATCGCGAAGTAATGCTCATTTCTAAAAGTATCGCGACTCCTTTTTTTTCTTTTACTACGGTTTCCTCCTCACACCGACCCACACGCGAAGCGGCTCTAGCTCAAACTTAAAGTGAACAAAATTTGTAACACACCGGATATCTTCAGTGTGAATGCCTCGACGCCGCTACAGGCTGTAAATAATTCGGGTAATTTTAACCCGGCTGACCGGAACAGCACTAGTGCATTTTCGTGTAGTGTTTCCTGCTTCTCCTGTAGGACTAATCAAACTTTTTGCTTCCTCTTTTCTCTTCTTCTCTGAGTCTGTCACTCTCCACTGTTTTGCCTCTTGCATTACGAGTAAGGAAAATCCGATGCATCGTCGTCTGTCTCTCTCCTCAGCCTTTCCCCTTCCACTTCCCCTATTATCTCCTCCACTCTTTTTGCATACTGCGTCGCTTTTCGTAGTTTGAGGTTTTCTCTTGCAAGAAAACAAAAACGCATTTTTCTCATCTCTTCTTCGCTTAACCTACAGCATTTTTAAAACTCTAAGCTATCAACTGTACATCCGCACACTGCAACTCCTCTTCAATTCAGACTCTCCTCCTCCTTTTCCTCTCTTTCTTCTCTCTCCATCTATCGACCATGTCCTCTCTGAAGGAGCAGCTGGACCAGATGGTGAAGGAGGTGCAGCCGCAGGTGATCGAGTGGCGCCGCCATATCCACCAGCACCCGTGCCTCAGCCACCACGAGGGCCCCACCGCCAGGTACGTCACCGCGGCACTGCGGGCGATGCCAGCGAAGCTTCACATCTGGCATCCCACGGAGAACAGCATCGTTGCCGACCTGAAGGGCGGCGCTGGTGAAGGCCCAACGATTGCGCTGCGTGCTGACATGGATGCGCTGCCACTGACGGAGGAAACAGACGTGCCCTTCAAGTCACAGAATCCTGGTGTGATGCACGCGTGCGGGCATGACACCAACACGGCGTGTCTGATGGGAGCTGCAAAGGTGTTGTGCACTGTGCAGAAGCGTATTAAGGGCACTGTGCGCTTCGTCTTTCAGCATGCTGAGGAGGTGAGCCCGAGTGGTGCAAGGCAGATGGTGGCTGCTGGAGCCATGAAGGGAGTGGATATGATCTTTGGCCTGCACAACAATCCCAAGCTGAAGCTTGGCCACGCCTTGTCTCGTCCCGGCATCGCCTCTGGTGCTGTTATCGACTTCGATATCACTGTGCACGGCAAGGGTGGCCACGCATCCGCGCCGCAGCTCTGCGTCGATCCTATCGTTATTGCGTCCGACATCGTGATGAACTTCCAGACGATCGTGTCACGTCGCATTGCTGCGTCGAAGGTGCCGGTGATCAGCGTGACGACGCTGCAGTCTGGCACGGGCAGCTTCAACGTGATCCCGGACACGGCGAACATCCGCGGCACGATCCGCGCTCTCAGCGACGAGGGCGAGCGTGAGGCACCGAAGATGCTGGAGGAGACGGCCAACGCGATCGCCGCGCTGTATGGTGCCCGCTGCACCTTCAACCGTCCTGAGATTATCTACAGCATGCGTCACGACCAGAAGTGCTTTGATGTGCTGAAGAAGGTGTGCATCGAGAAGCTGCCGCACGGGAAGGAAGGATTCGAGCTGATTCCAGAGCCGGAGTTTGGCGCCGAGGACTTTTCGGAGTTCGAGCGTGTGGTGCCCGGCTGCTTCGGCTACTTTGGTGTGCGCAACGAGGCAATTGGTGCCTGCAAGGACTTCCACACCTCCCAGTTCAAGGTGGACGAGGCGGGCTTTGAGTATGGCACCCGCATTCACGTTGGTCTGATCGAGGAGCTGCTGATGGGGCCGTCTCAGTCGAAGCTGTAGAGCTAAGAAAAACGCTCGGACTTGTTTAATTCTTTACTGCGGTACCATAAGCTTTGTGGATTCAAGCTGTACTGGTTTTCCTTATTTGAATTTTTCTTCTCTGCACTATCGTACCTGCTGATGAACAGGTATGTAGAAGAGGAACATGCGAAACACGTCTCTTCTCTGTGACTCTTTACTGTCGAAAATGTGTTACATGAAAACGTACTTATAACCACTCCTTCACTGATGCATCGCTTTCTCTCCTGTTCTCACTCATTTTTTTTTCTATTGCAAGGTGCGGTTTTCTTTTTTTTTTCTGTTTAACAGTACGAGAAGAGAGAAATAGTCGACTGTTTCTTGCTTCGCCGTGCCGAGAAGAGAGCCCTTATCGAATCTTTTTTTTTCCACTATTCATTTTTCCTGTCAGACGTTTCACCTCTCCTTCACCCCCTTCACCTTTCCTTCATTTTTAACAGAACGCTTTCTCTTTTTCGCTGTTTTTCTTTTCTGTTCTGATAGCGGAATTTTTTCACCTATCTCTCTCTCTCTCTCTCTTTAAATTTATCTCCCTCTTAACTCTCCTTATGCGAAGAAGGTGGATGCGGTGCTCATGTGCATCGCGTGCTGAGTTGCAGCCACAACAGTGAACGAGATAGCGTTTATCTTTTTTTTACTGTTATGATTATCGACATCGGGCACATTGGCGTAAAAAGGAAAAAAAAAAAGTCATTTTAACAAAATCAGCGATTCGACAGGGCTTCTTTTTCGAGTGCGGTGCCGATCGGTACCAGAGGTATAGGTGATCTTTGTGAATTTAGATGCGCGGCTTCAATGGTCTTATCAGACCTCCATGACAGTAGAGCACGAACGCAAAAGAGCGAAGGCTGAGCTTTTAGACACTTTGCGTGTGTGTGTCTGTGCGTATCTCTATACCTGCGCTTTTTTAGCGAATGACTTACAGGCTGCCTGAATTCCTTTATATGCTGGTCTCTTATATCATCTTTCATCTCTTGCTTTCCCCACTTATGGTATGTGTTACTATTTTTTCTCTTTCTCCCATTTTTTATCCAGTAAAGTGCTGCTTCCCTCTCACCTCGACCCAACACGGCCCGGGTGAAACCACTCAGGGTGCATCCCCTTTCTTTCTCTCTCTTAATCTCTTAATTTAGCTTTACACAGCGCGTCGTGGCCAGCCATGCAGGTGTCCCTCCACAACACCGTTAAGACTTACAACTTAACGGCCGGCAAGTCGCTGCCGGAGTGGCTTAGCGAGCGTCGCAAGAACAAGAAGTCGGTCGCTGGTCAGGAGGGCCGCGTGGAGCTGCTGCACGACCTCGAGTTCCCGCACTGTGCCCGCTGCGTTTTCCGCTGCGCCAACGGCACGCACCTCTTCGCCGCCGGCGACTACCCCTACCGCCTTAAGTGCTTCGACGTGAACGACCTCAGCATGAAGTTCAGCTTCAACGCGGATATGAACATTCTGTCCGGCGTCTGCCTCTCACCCGACTACCGTAAATTTGCGCTGCGGGGCGAGGGCCGGCAGATCACCGTGCACCACACGTCATCGATTGTCGATCGAGTGCGCGTGCCACACCTGCAGCGCTCCCTCGCGTACAACCCCTTTCAGGCGGAGTTGCTGTCGAGCGGCGTATCGCCCGAGATCTACCGCATCAACCTCGAGACCGGCGCCTTCGTTGAAAGCTACCAGACAAGCAGCGCGGATGGTGTGAACCACGTCGAGGTGTTTGGCCGGCACGGGCCAACGAGTGGTGTTGTCCTCACTGCTGGCTGCGATGGCGCGGTGGAAGCGTGGGACAGCCGCGCTGGCACGGCGGTGGCACGGATCCAAGTCGCCGGCAGCGGCAGCAGCAGCGGCGTGCAGGAGCGGTGCGAGGTGCGGCACATCGCCACCGAAGACAACGGTGGCCTTCTCTTCACCTGTGGCCTGGAGAGCGGTGAGGTGCTGCTGTACGACGTGCGCCTGCAGAAGCCCCTGCTGGTGAAGGACCACATGAACAGCTTGCCGATTGTGAAGACCTACTTTTTCAACGGCAAGAGCACCGCCACGGGTGAGGCCAGCTTCATCCTGTCCGCCGACACGCGCTCGCTCAAGGTGTGGAACAAGCACACCGGCAACAACTTCACCACGATCGATGCGCCGGCCGACATCACCGACTTCACCCTCTTTAAGGGCCAGCACAACATGGTCCCGCCCTACGAGTGCGATGACAGCGGTGTCGTGGCGATTTGCTGTGATGTGCCGCGTGTGCAGGTGCACTTCATTCCGCAGCTCGGCGCTGCCCCGCGCTGGGCCTCCTTTCTCGAGGTGATGACAGAGGAGCTCGAAGAGAAGGAAGCGACCACCGTCTATGACGACTACACCTTCATTCCGAAGGAGGAAATGGATGCTCTCGGCATTGCCGCCGAGGACTTGGCTGGCGGCAAGGTGCGTCCTGTGATGCACGGCGCCTTTATTGAGAATGGCCTGTACCGTGAGCTGCACGCCGTCGTCGACCCCTCCGCCTTCAACACTTACGTGGCGGCCAAGGCGAAGGAGCGGCAGTCGAAGCGGTGGTCAGATCGCATTAGTCGCTTCCACCGGCCCACCGAGGAGGCAGAGGAGAACGCAGACGCAGCCGCGACAACAACAGCAGCAGCCGCGAACCCGTCGGCGCTGGCCACTGCCAAGGCAGATCCACGCTTTGCGCGTGCCTTCGACCCCGCAACCGGCCGCGCCGCCGCGTCCTTCGCGCTTGACCGCCGCAACCCCGAGTACGCAAAGCTGCTGCAGACGATCGATGAGCGCCGCGCCAAGGCCTCCGCGCGGCGGGAGCGCTACGAGTCGGATATGTTTGCCGTCGTGCCAGACGTGGAGGGCGGGGCGGAGGAAGGCGGCGGCAACGGCGAGTTGCAGCAATCGCACAGCAGGGCGGATGCGTCCGCTGCCGTGGAGAAGGATGAGGACGCACGGCATCACTTGCGCGGGGTGCAGAGTAGCGGCCGTGTGAAACGCCGCCCGACGCAGGCCAAGGCAGCCGAGCGCAACGCGGCGAAGACGAGCGCGGCTCCGGCGGGTCTGTCTGGGAAGCAGGTAAAGATGTTCGAGGTGGCTGGCAAGAATGTGGATGTGTTCATGCGCAATGATAAGCAGGTGCACGCCTCACGCAAGAAGTCACGTGCTGAGAAGCTCTCGCTCGGTGATCGCCTGAAGCGGATGGCGGCGTAGAGGAAGCGGGGGACAGAGGTTGGGCAGTGTTGGATCGCCGTCGCACCCGCCTAGATGATCGGAAAGTTTGATTGACTCTTGCTTCTATTGGTGTGGCTTGTTCTTTTTTTTTTTCTTCCCTCTCGTACTCTTTGAAGCCGTGCGTAAAGAGTTTAGGGTGTGCGGACGTTAGTAAAGAGAGCGGGAGAGAGAGTGGTGATGGCGGTCATCAGCGCCGCACCCCTCTTCGATTAATATTTTTTTTGAAGTTGTGCGTGTGGTTAGCGCACGTCAAGGTAACAGATCGTGTAATTCACCTGTAATGCTCTAAAGGCTAAAAAAAAAAAAAAAGTAGTAGACAATGGAATATAAAAGGAAGTTGTGGGAGCGGAATGAGGGAAAAAATTCGGAATTCTAGTGCGCCATGCAACGTCTCCGGTTGCTATCGCGGTGCCTTGCATTAGGATGGGATAAAACAAAAGCGCAAGACGACGAGTCGACGCACTCCTTTTTTGATTTTTTTCGTCTATCAGCGTTGAGGTAGCTGCTTGTGTGCGTGTGAGATTTCGTGCTCAAAGTGTTTCTCGGCGCTTCCGTTGCACGGTGTGTTTGGCCCACTTCGTCGTGAAAGGATATAAAGAATAATATGAAAGCATAGTGAAATTTGCAGAGGATGAAAATCCTTTTCGTCCTCATGCTCGCACGCGCTTCATCGATGTCGAGACATCCACGTTGTCTACTTCAACTACCTCATCTTCTTCCTTTCTTTAATACTCGCTATCCACCACAGAAGAGAAAGGAAAGAAAAGCAGGAGTGGGAGGTGAAGTAAGCGAGAATAAATTGGCGGCGCAGCACAGCAACACAGGAGCCAAGCCAAACAAACAAACAAAATACATAAGAACACACCCTCACAACAAATCAGAAAAAAAAATTGAAGAACACCACCGTATTTTCTTCAACATAAAAATAAGTGAGAGCTGTATTCTTTTTTCCTGAAGTCTTCACCAGACTTTTGTATTCTCTTTTTCTCCTCAGCTTTATCTTTCTCTGTCCCTTTTTCTCTTTGGTGCGTTCAGCGTCTCCGCAATCTGTGCATCCCTCCCTCGCTCTCCCTTCCCTCCTACGAGCTTACGGAGGAGGAGTACCGAGCGGCCGTGAAAGGAGAATAGCACAACTCGCACCTACACGTCCACGCATTGCCTGCATTTTCTTTAGCTGCTTTCCTGCTTCAATATTTTTTATTCTTCTTCTTCTGTCCTTTTTTTTGTATGTGTTTGTGGATCTCTTTACTGGCTGAGATCAATTAGAACACACAAACTGGGAAAAAGGTTTCTCGTCTTTTTCTGAGTGTGCGCACTTTTTTCTTGTTGCTGTTGTCAGAGTGCTCGCCTAAAAGTGCTTTTCGCCTGTTTTTTTTTTTTTACCTGCCTTACAACTTCTCTCTCATATTGTTTCTCGATCTCGCTCGCTTTTTGCCTCGTCCAGCAGCCCCATTCTTCTCTCTTTTTCTGTTTCTTTTTTCTTGTTCCTCCCCTTTATCAGCTCTCTAGCGCATAAGGGAAGAAACCTGCACGTTTGGCTTTGCTTGTGTGTTTGTTTCGTGCCATTGTTGTCGCGTACCTGTTGGCTGGCGATTTTTTCGAGCTGTTCGTGAAGAAGCGCTCCTCTCCGTGCTTATTCTCTTCGATCTCTCTTTTCGCGGTCGCTTTCTCGAGCACTTTCTTTTCCATTTATTTATGTGTCTTATCTCTGTGGTGCACACATCTTTCGCTGTCGTCCTTCGACGTCACCTCTGAGCTCCGCTCCTGTTCATTTGCGTTTTGGTGCCCTGCTTTTTTTTTTCTGCTGTGTAAACGTTGTGATCGCTTGTCCACCGTCTTCTTCGTTGAGGTAGTTGCGAACGACGACGTCTCGCGCAGCTTGTGAGCAAGAGAAGGCAAACTACAAAGACACTGTTTGCAACTCCGTCCAAAGGAAAAAAGCTGTATTGCGCATATTGTGAAAGCGGAAGCGACAAACTTACTGACTCTTTCGCTTTTCTGTTTATTTCTTTATTTTTTCCACTCTACCTTCTACCAGCGCAGCTCCCACAACGAGAACAAAGAAAAGTGATCAAATTGGGGTGCTTTTTTTTTTCTGTTCTGCTGTCTCCGGTCCATCTTTAACCTCTTCTTCTGTTTTTTTTTCTTTTGCTTGTTTGTTTATTATTTTTCTCTTTGTCGAGCGGCTGATTGTGTTCTTTCGTTATTCCCTGCTTTTTCATTTCTTTGCTGTTTCGCCCACTCAAAGGCTTTGTTTTGCTTTTTGTTGCTGTTTGTTTATTTACTTATTTTTCCCCTTCGTCGACACCATTATTATCACTATTAAGATTATTACTAGTTTTGCAGCACGCGCTCCTTTTCGCTTTCTTTTCCTTTTTTTTAATATCTGCGGTGAAGAAGCTGCTTTCGTGTTTGTGTGTGTGATCGCGCGCATACGCGTGGCTCTGTCCTGTTCGTCTCTCTCTCTCTCTTTCTATCTCCTTTTTTCCGTTTGTTCTCTCTTTTTCCGGACGCGACCACTTACCCCAACCTGAAATTCTTTGTAGTTATAGTACTAGAAATAATAGTAACAAAGAATATTTGTTTTTTTATAGAAAAGGGTTTCTAAACAGGGTGTGGTCGCCAAACTTTTTTTAAATCCTATTCCTCTTCTCTGCTGTGAGTTGTTCGTTGTTCTTCTTTCATTCTCTTCCCTCCTTCTCTTATTGTCATTCAAAAATAAAAATAAAAAACTCCAACCACTTTCCCTGAAGCTCAGTTTTGTTTCTCTCTTTGTCTTTCTTTGTATCCTGTACGGCTTTGTTCAACCACAGCAAGTTTTATTTTCTAATTTCTTTCTTTGCTGCTCTTCCAATTACGTTTTCTTCTCTTCTTTTTTTTTCTTTTTTTCTTTTCTCTTTCTTTCCCTCTTTCCTTTTATTTTTTTTTCTCTTTTTGTGTGTTTAGAGCGTTTCTTTCTCTCGTTGTCTGCCCTCTTCTTCAATTTGCCTTGTAGCTGTGTATTAGCTTTTTTCTTTTTTTTTCTAAGGGACATCTTCGGCGGTCTCCTTCTCCTGAACTCTTTCTCTGCTTGCTTCTCTTTTGTTTACACCCTCGTAAGGCGCAGTGGCCATCCACGAAAGAGAAAAAAAGAAAATCTTCAAATCCAATATTTTCAACACGCTGAACTGACTGCGCCGGTGCTTTTCTTGTTGTTGCTGTTTTTGCTGTTGCCGTTATTGTGTCTCTTAGACGCTTGCTATCTGTACGTGTGAGAAAAGAAAAAAAACTCTTTTCTGTTTTCTTTTTTTTTGCCATTGTTGTTGTCGCGTCGCTCTCTTCCGCTGTCTTTTCTATCTGCTCTCCTCTTCTTCATATCGTTAACTTTACTCTTATTATTTTCTCTCGCTCCACGCTGGACCATTATTGTTTTTTGTTTTTTTCTGAGTATCTGACGCGCCTGTAAGTTCGGTAGCCGCGTGTCGACTCCACGGCCTCCTTCGTTTTTTCATACTTGTTTTTTTGTTGTTTCTAACATTGACTTTATTTTTTCTCTCTCTCTCTCTCTTTCTCTCTCTCCCTATTTTGCTTTTCTCCGTTTTAGTCCGCTCTCGTTGTTTATCGGCTTGATTGTTTAACTGGCTTCGCTTCTCTTTGCAATCATCCCTCCTTTTCTCTCTTTTCTTCTCCTCGTGAACACTTTTTTTTCCCTACGAACTCTTTCTTCTTCTTTTTTTTTTCACGCCTCTTCTCTCTCTCTCTTCTGTGTTTTCTTTCGGCACCCGCCCCTTCTCTGTGTGCTTGCTTTTTCGATCTCCTCATCGAAGATAATTTAGATTTTGCTCTTATTTTTTTTCCTCTTCCTCACGTGCGTCATTTATTCTTGTTTCTTTACCTCCCACTCGTCTCAGACTTTAAAAAGAAAAGTGAAGGAAAAATAAAAATAAAGAGCACAGACTGAGTGACAACATCAACGGAAAGATAATAATTGATTTAGTCACGCTTTTTTTTTGTCTTTTTCTTCTTTTTTCTTCTTTCCTTTTCTCATCTGCTTGTGATATTCTATCTGGCGTGCTGCTGCTGCTGCTGCTGCACTCACTCGTGCGCACACACCTGCGGTCCTTGCACGTCTAACTCCCCTCTTTCTTCTTTTGTAGTAGGTCGTGCTTATATTGTCGTGCATCTTGCGGTGTACCGCGCCGCTCTGCTTCACCAATCTTATCCTCTTTTTTTTCTTTGGTGTTGTTGTTTACTCAACATCATCGCTGTGACTTCCATTTTTTTTTTTGCGCAGCGAGGGCTTTCGACACTTCGAGAAGAAAAAAAAGTGCCGTGCTCGGTAGGCGTACGCTCCTTCTCGTAGGAGCAATTGTTATTCTTTTTTTTTTTCTTTCTTTCTTTCCCACTCTCTCTCTTTCTCTTTCTTTCTTCCTGTGTTTCGCAGTGCTACCTGCAGCTGCTCCAAAAAGCAATTCCAGTGTCTTATTTAATTGCTCTCTTTTCTTCCCTCCTTTTCATTTTTTTTTACTTTATAGTTTTTTTTTTTTTGCGTTGTCTCTCATTTATTTCTCTTTCTCTCGGCTCGGTACCGTCCCCCGCTAACCTTGCTTCCTTCATCTGTGTTCCGGTAGCACGCTACTGTACCTCCCTTACCTCCTCCCCCTCTCTTACTCCCTCACCTTTTCTGCCCTCACCCTTTGGGTGACTTTCTCTTTTACAACTGCAGTACTGTGATTCTGCTCCCCTCGTCATCTCTCTCTATCTTTCTCTCTTCTATCGTGCCTTTGCATCTTCTTCTCTTCTCACTTTCTCGGTGCTGCACTATCGTCTTTGTTTTTTCCCATTGTTGACCCTCCTATCCCCAACCCCAATTCCTCAGAGATATTATACACACTGCTCTCCCAGGATTGGCGCCTCTCCTTCTTTACTACTTATTTTTCCTCTCTCTTTGTTTGTTTGTTTTTTCGCTCAATAAGTGCTTTCGCTTCTTTGTTTACGTACGCACACTCCCGCAGCAGTCATCATTGTCGAGCTCACAGCGGCGCAATTTCCTGAGCCACCTTGCTGCACACTCTTGATTCGTTATTCTGTGTATGTGTATTTGTGCGTGGACGCTCCCTCAGCCACTCCTCTCTTTTTATTTTGTGCTCTCTGGTCTTTCTTAGCTTTTCAATACACGCTGTACCACTTCTGTTGTTTCTGTTGGTAATTCTGCGAAAGCCCTTCGTGCTTTTTGTATTAGCATTTTTTTTTTAAACTTTCGTCTTTTTGCGCTTACCAACAACTCCCTCGCTATTGCTCTCGGGAAGAAAGAAAAACACAAATTAGGACTGTCTTTTTTCTTTTTAAATTTTGTTTTTCCCTTCAACGTCACATCCAACTGACCATTAATTGAAGTAGAGTGCTCTTTCTTTCTCCCTCTTTGATCCAATTTCTTGTCGCTGTTGTTTGTAAGCGAGCTACCCGTATTTTCCCCGTCTCTATCTCTCTTTTGTCACCAACCCCATCACTATCTCGCAGCGAAATAGCTATTCTTTTTTTTCCCTCTTCTGTGTGTTCGCTGTCCAATCTACCCGCAGTGAAAAGAAGGAAAAACTGTCCCTTTTGCTCTTTCTCTAACAAATTCTGCCTTTTTTTTTCCGACCGCCTGTCTTGAGACCACTGCAAGATTCATATTTTTTTTTGTGGTTTGTTTTATCGCATTGTATTCCGTGCTGTCTGTGGTGAAACAAACGAGAAGTTTGCTGAAACTATAACGCGTTCGAAGTGTCGCCGTCTGCTTTCTTCTTGTCACCTGCTCGCACTTCATCTATTTCAAGAGCTAAAAGCTTTTCAGGATTTTTGTTTTTCTTTTCCTTCTCATTCTTTGTTGGAAAAAGAGGTGAAGACTGCAGCAGAGATACGAGGCAATTGAGTTTCAGACGAAAAGAAAAAAATACGCGTAGTCCCTCTTCTGGCAGCAGATGCTTGACCCCCATGAGTGGCAGCAAGACAGCAGCGCAGATCTCTGTGGGCGATGCTCCAGTGTCTTTACGCTGCTGCGGCGCCGCCACCACTGCCGTCACTGCGGCGGTGTTTTTTGTAGCCCATGCAGCGAGCAGCGGCTGTGGCTGCGTCCGTGGAGACGTGCGGAGAGCGGAGGAGAGGAGGACGCAGCAGCAGCAGCACCAGCACCACCACTAGCACAGCGAGCCACCAGCGTGACTGCACAGACGTCACGCGCCGGTGGTGCAGCAGCATCCGCAGCAACAAACACCACACCAGGTGTCGCAACACTCTCCACGTTCTCCTCCTTTGCATCGCAGACGCCACGACACGCTGATGAGAATTCTTTTCTCTCCGAGGCCTCCGTGCACGGCGGGGCGAGCCTCGGCAGCGTCACCAGCGAGCCGCCTTCAACCAGCACAGCAGCATCGGGAGGAGCAGCAGCGGTGCTCACACCTGTTGTGTCGCCTCTCACGGCGGACGTCACCGCAGAATCCCGTCGCTGCGCCGCCGCTCTCCCCTCGTCCTCGTCGATGTCTTCTGCGCCACCGCCGCAATTACCGCCGCGTGGCCAAGCTCGGCGTGCGCACCGTGCAAAGGTTGAGGCAGCGGCAGAGGGCAGCCGCAGCAGCGCCGTAGGACTTACATCCTCCTCCACCGAGCCGGACCCGCAAGCAGAGGAGAGCACAACGCTTGCTGCAGAGGCGAGTCGAGCCAATGCCGCAACACCCGGCGGGGAAAGAGCCGTGGGAGGCAACGGGGTGGGAAGTCGCCAAGCCTCTGACGCACTCTTCGCCGTGAGCATGTGCAGCGTGTCCCCTACGACAGTGGCCGGTGAGACGTCGCCGCAGACGTGGACGAACTACAACAATAACAACAACAATAGAAGCGCCAGCAATATCGCAGCAACAAGTGTTTCATCCCCGTCGTGGTCGCACCGTGGTCAAGGTGAGGTGAGCGGCACGAGCGAGGCCTTAGTGAGCGCAGATGCGCCGGGCGACGAAGGCAGCTGCCCGACGTCATCACGTGTTGTGCCTTTCTGGCAGGCTGCACGCACCTCTTCTACCTGCAGTCTCCCTGCTACAGGTGCTGTCGCGGCGACGAGTGTACAGTCGCACAGTGCGGTGGACAGCGCTGCGTATGTTGAGGCGAGCTATCGAAGAGAAGTTGATGCCCACCACCTGGTCTGGTATCTTTGCCGCGTTTGCGTTCACTGCTATGATATGCTACTGGACGCCATCCTCGACGCGCACGAGCACACAAGCCCCCAGCTTCCTCAACAGGCTGCACAGGGCAGGACACAGCCTCTGTGGCAGTACGTGCGGCTCTGCAGCTCGGCGCAAAGCAGCCGTACCCGGTCTGGACGCCGCGGCTCGGGACTTGTAGGCGTCGACAGCCCGCTGACGGCCCCCACACGGTCATCGCCGTCGCTCTCCCAGTCCACGCCGACGCGTCCCCTCCTCTCTTCTGCCTGGGCACGTCTCTGCGCCTCTGTCTCGCTGCCTGCAACACCCGTCACGCCACTGGTGCGCACCTCGCCGCTCGTTGCGGCTGCGACAGCGGACGCCATCACTGGGGATGGCTGCGTGTTGCCCCCGCCAGCGCTGCGGCCGCAGGACCTCCGCCGCGCGCGCGAGGCCGCACGGCAGCCGCAACACTCCCTCCCGCAGCTCAATTCACATCAGCGTCCGTTGCCGGTGACGGCGGAGTGCGGGAAGGCGCCGGGTGTGCAAGACCTCGCAATGCGTCTCAGTGGCGCTCACCCAGCCGCAAACAGCACAGCCGCAAACAGCACAGCGGCAGGCGAGAGCAGTCGCTACTCCTCTCCGACCAGCGCAGAGCACCTCAACGAAGCCTCGGTCCTTTCCGTCTCCTCCGCCGCATCTCTCCAGCTCCTCTCGCGGCAGTCCACAGACGCCACGTCGCCGAGGCAGCCCCAACAGGCCCGTGCAGTGCGCTCTGCTCTCACCCCACCGCGCCGCCGCCTCATCAGCATTGGGAAGTCGAGTGGACACGTGCGGCAGGCCGTCGCGATTGCCCGCCGGCGACGCCGCGTCGCGGTTCTTCTTGTCGATGAGAGAGAGGTAGAAGCGGACGTGGTCTGCTCGCCTTTTGGTTCCCCATTGATGGATGGCGTGCTTTCGACGCCAAGCTTTGCGGCGGTGGCACAGGCTTTAGGGGCGTCAACGACGATGGCAACGCCTGTTGGCACTGCGCTGCCAGAAGGGGACGTGCAGAGCAGCAACAGTGGAAGCGATCCCTCGGCAACAGCGTCAGCGAAGCGCAACAGCCGGAAAAGCCCGCCCGACGGTCAACGCACCAACCTGCGCCAAGGCAGTCTGGCTGGTGCTGTTAGTGACAGTAAACTCCCTAGCCTTTCTATTATGGTCGATTTCGAGCTGGAGAATAGCACCGACGCGGCAGCAGCTACGTTGGGAGTCGCACAACCGCTGCAACAGGAGGAGGGTTGCGCCGTGCATGGTTTGTGTTCCGGGGACTGGCTCCGGCCTTTTCTGCCAGCCGAAGCCGCCGTGACAGGCCCATCGATGGATAACAGCTTCACCATGGCGACTACACAAGCAGGTGGTGCGTCTCCGCGAGTGCTGCCCGCGCGGGACGCCTCGCTCACACCGGCTCACCCAACCGTGGCCTTCACCAGTCGGCCTATCTCTTGTGCGGGAGGTGGTGCTACCGCCTGTACCAGCTCCACGCCTGCGCAGGCCCCAGCTCAATCAGGGGCACCGCATCTGCAACAGCAGCAACAGTCCCCAATGCACGCGCACCTTCTCCCTGCTGTCACCGTCGTGCCAGGTAGTGGGGCCTGCGTGCTGAACGCCCTGTTTCGGGAGCTAGGCGCCGCCGCACACCGCGCAACCACACCAGCAACACCGGTGTTGGGGGCGCTCACACCCACTGCATCAACAGCGGCAGCAGCAGCAGCAGCAGCATCCTCTCTGTTCATGGACCCGACGCTGTCAGGCAGTACGTCGTCGTCAGGTTGGGGTACAGGGCCGGAGTCGTACGTGGCGCAGCGGCACGCCTTGGTCCGAGAGATGGTGCTGCGGCAACACCGAAGCGCTTTGCTAGCTGCCGCTGCTGCTGCCGCTGCTGCGAGCAGCACGAACGGCAATGGCGGCGGTGGCGCAAGTTCTCCTGGTGCTGGTGGTCTTGGGAGTCTCTCTAGTCTGCCCTTCAGCGCGGCAGCAGTGGCAGCAAGCGGCGTCGCTCCCGCAGTGGGCGGCGTGTCGCACATCAGCAGCAGCAACAGTGGCGGTGGTGGTGGTGGGCATGAACGCGTTAACGCTCCGGTGAATGTCTTTTTCCAGCTGCGGTCGCCAACAGACACTGTCGCCGCCTTCACCACCACCACTGCTGCGTCGGCATCATCCTCGGTATCCGTCAGTGTTCTCCCGGTCACCTCGCAGGTGGAGCTGATCGGCATCCCCGTTGATGCAGCCACGGCGCCAGCCGCTACGTCCCCAAAGAGCGCTCTCTCTCCCACCGCAGCGTGCAGCAGCTCTCGCGCCGGTCCGACAGCGCAGCCCGTGTGCGGCGCGCCTGGTGCGAGCCGCCCGTTTACCTTGACGGAGCTCCTACCGCAGCTGGCGAAGCTCAGCACGAATCTGGACGGCTACGTGGTGATTGTCCTGCGTTGCGCGAGTCGATGCGGCGCCGCACGTGCAACCACCAACATCTCGCCTCCCACCGCAGTGAACGCAGCTGCAGCGTCAGAGGAGAGTCCGCTGCGCGGTATTGCAGGTGCTGGCGTGCAACGCGATAAGCAGCAGACAGCACAAAAAGACGACGAGAGCCGGCGCGAACGCAGCGTGCGGCTGGAGCGAGACGCAAGCCTTGGCAGTGTCAGTGGCGGCGGCACCAGCTCCGCAACCTTTACACGTTTGGACTCTGCCGCACTGCAGAACAGTGGGAGCTACAGCGGTAGCGGTGGTGCTGCCGGTACTGCGCGTCGTCGTCGTCTCAGTAATAACGCCGATGCTTCTCCTCATCGCCGCCACCGTGTGACCGACTTTTTCGGTGGGCCGCAGCTGCGCCTGCTCTATCAGCAGCTGCAGTGCTGCGGCGTGGCTCAGCCCGCGGTCAGCGTCATTGATGTCTGCGATGACGGGTCAGCAGCTGCGGAGGAGGAGGAGGGGTCTCCCGGCACTGTCGTTGCGGATGTCGGCAGCCCGGTGGCGAATGAACAGATGAACAGTGCGCAGACGGCCGCGCAGGAATCGCCAGCCGAGGCGTGGCACGGCTCCCCGCTGTCACCCGCCGCGCCGTCGCCGCTCTCCTCTCGTTCGTCCTCACAGCCCTTTCTTGCGCCGACACGACAGCGAGTGCCTGCGGCTGCTGCGAGTGGAACAGAGAGCAGTGAAAGGAGGATCGACAAGCGAGATGCGTTAGACAAGCTGCTTCTGCCTTCCTCCCTCAACGCGACACGAGAGCCGTCCACGAGCACGGTCGGCACAGGCGCAGATGTCACTGCCGCCTCGACTACAGCGACCGTCAACAATAACAACAACACGGTGAGTCGACGGGAGCTGCAGCGCCGTGTGGCACAGGAGCACGCAGCGAATTCGTTGCGCATCACTGCCCAGCAGCTTGGCCTGCCCATCTCTCGCGTGCATTACCCGACGCGTACGACAGGAAACACGGAACGCGCTGCGGATGGTGCGAATAGTGGTGGGAGCAGTGGTAGTGGCAGTAGCACGGCTAGTAGCGCGGCGCTGCTCGCCCGTGGATTAGAGTCTCTCGTGGCGACGATGGTGTACCGCGACTTGTCGGCACAGCAGCAGTAGCAGCGACGTATTGATATTATTTGTATCCTAGTTGATTACTGCCGTACGGAAATGAGAAGAGCAGATGGGTGCCACGGTGAGCCTGCTCATCTATGTGCTGTTAGTCTACTCAGTTCTTTTTTTTCTTTTGCGGGTTGTCATGTTTTCCTTTATTTTTTGTAGTATGGTAAATAATAGGAGTGAACCGAAATCTGAGAAATGCAGTCTGCCTTTTGATGTAGTGATCGACGCAGGCAATGCAGTTGTGGACGTCTTCTTAAGTCGTGTCCACGGGCAGGAGGCACCTCCTTCTTTTTTTTTTTGCGTATCATTTGCCTTCGGTGCGCTCAGAGCAGTGCGATCGTGGTGAAGGCGGTGCGCTCCATTTTAACGCAACGCTTTTCTCGCACCGCCTTGAAAGCTGTAGGTAAAAGGAGCGAGAATGTGTATGTCAGTGCCGTCACCGCCTCTCTACTGTCTATCCACACACGCATTTCCCCTTCCACCTCCTCCCCTCTTGTTCTCTCTGCATCTACCTTGATGACGACACACAAACACACACACACACACACACGAACGCCATCTGCGCTTTACTGGAGGAAACCAAAAAAAAAATATCAGAAAGGCAAATAGAAGAGGGCAACGACAGCTGCACTATTACTTTGCGAACACTACTGTCGCCTCGTCACTATCGCCTCACACGCAAAAAGAAAAAAATTCTGTGTTTCTCTGGCAGCTGAGTGGACGCGATGCTGCGTACACCCGCCTACCGCAACATGTCGGTGCGTTGGTGGCATCGTGCCTCTGTTATAGGGAGCACCATTGCTGGAGCGGGGCTGAACGCCCCACCTGCCTGCGTCGCTGCAACACGTATGGTCGCCATGAATGGTGGCAGCGCTTCGAGCAGCCACGCACGCGGCGCGGCTGACTACTATAATCAAGCCAAGGAGGATGAGGAGGACAAGGTGCTCGAAGACGAGGAGTTCGCCGCTCTGCGGGACGGGGAGGTCGACGAGTACATGCCAGTCACCCACCGCCTTGCCGGCAAAGCTGACGCCCTTGACGCCGAGCTGCGCCGCTTGCGCTACGTGCTGTGCGATCAACCTCAGTTTCTTGTAGACACCGCGGCTGCCACCGTGTCTGGTCGTCCGACGCAGATGAAGCGTGTGCTGGAGATGCTGGCGGGGAAAGAGTGTGAGACAGGCAGCAGTGCCGGTACTGCTGGAGGGCCGTCTGCGCGATCGGGAGGAAGCCGCGTGTCTTCGCTCACGCCCAAGGTGGCGGCGGCGCTTCGAGCCTCCCCGTACAGCTCCTGGACGGGTACCTCTGCTCCGCTGACGCGCTTGCTGAGCCGTGGTGTGCTGTGGCGACGCACGACCGCGGCAGCCAGTGAACATGGGACGGAGCTTGCTACGATGGACGCCAACCTCGACTACCTCCGCCGTGGTCGTGCCCTGCACCAGCTGAACTACTACAGTCGGTTGAACCTCATCCCAAAGCGACACATCTGGCTTGGCCTCTATCAAATGCTGTGGAACTTTCTCATTGCTGCGCAGAACGCTTGTGGCTGCGTCGTGTATGGCACCTTGCGGGGCGTGAAGGAGAATGGGCTGGTGAAGGGCGGCTGCACCGGTGCCGCATCGGGGTGCGTGAAAGCCCTTGCGTTTCTCGGCTACGGCTTTGTGCTTTCCCCCGGCATCCACGTTATTCGTGGGTTGTGCAACACCCTCTACGGACCCGTGAACGCGCTGACCGGGCACTACATGTTCGACGCGATCAGCGGCCGGTGGATGCGCTGCACGGTGGCCGACACGCAGCTCTTCCGGCACGAGCTGCAGCGCGAGAAGCGGGTGCTGCGCGCGATCGGCCGTGCGGAGTTCCGGCGCAAGCGCATGAAGGTAGAGAGCAAGTGGGCAAAGCGCATGGCCGACATGGGCTTCAGCGTCGAGATGATCGCGGACAAAATGCGCGGCGGTCGCGGTGGCGGCAACAGCGGCTCCGGCGCTGCTGGAAAGGCAGAGGAGAAGATGAAGAATCCTTATGAGGTGCTGCAAGTACGCCGCACCGCCTCCGCACAGGACATCAAGAAGCAGTACAAGAAGCTCGCCATGGTGTTTCATCCAGACGTGGTGCAGAGTCGACAGGGTGGCAGCCTTTCCAAGGAGGAGAAGGCGACGGCCCAGCGCAAGTTCGAGGAGATCGCGAGTGCCTATCAAGTCCTCTCCAACCCTGAGAAGCGCAAGGCGTACGACATGGGTGGCGCACAGGGTGTGCACCTGCACGAAACCAAGTACGGCAAGTTTATGTCCCGCACACCAGAGGAGATGGTGCAGAGCATTTTTGGTGGTGAAGGCTTTCGTCGTCTGCTTGTCGGCGAGCTGCTGCGCTCTCACTGGGCTCTGCGCTACGAGGCGCAGGTGAGCGTCTCGCTGCACGAGCTCGAGTCCCTGCAGTGCATTCGTGTTCGCCAGATGGCGCTGGAGCTCGCCGCGATTGCCGATGTGCACGCACGGCGGCCAACAACGCCGTATCACGGCAACGCCAACGCCACACAGGCCGCGCCGCGCCATGCCTCCGCCCCACACGGCAGCAGCAGCAGTTTGCCGGACTACTTGAAGAGTGGGAAGCCGAAGGTGCGTGGGGCAGCAGCAGCGACCACGACAGCAGCTGGAGGGCAGAGTGGGCGTCATGCGAGTGGAAACGGAGCAGCTTCAGCGACACGTAAGGGTGTGGAGAAAGAAATGCACGACACGATCATGGAGGAACTTGGCGGCAGCCGCGTGTCATCCGCAGCAGGTGCGGCTGCTGCAGGCTTAGGGGCGAGGAAAGGCGCTGATGCAAGTGGTAGTGCTACTACTGCGGCTGCTTCCCCCTCTGCTCTCTCTCCCTATGTCCTACGCCCTGGCAGCAACGAGTACAACTGCTTCTCCCGCGACTTCGAGGAGCGCTGCGACCGCCTCGTGCGACACCTCGCCGACGCGTGCTTCGGCAAACAGCTCCTGTATGAAGTTGGCCTGGCCTACGTGGTACATGCGCAGCGCTTTCTTGGCATTCGCCCCTTCTATGCCTCCAAGGCGCTCGTGACGCGCAAGATTTTTTCTGGAATGGATCGCGTGGTGGATGCTTTCAAGGACAAGACGCGCCTGAACAAGGAGCAGGTCGCACACAAGATGGTTGCCGAGTACTTCAACATGGAGTACGACTCTATTGTGGCTGACATGCACGTTGCGCTGCGTTACGCCGTGCAGGTGGTGCTGCAGGACGCGGTGGAGACGGCGGAGGTGCGGCAGAAGCGGTGCTACGCGGTGTGGCTGCTGGGGGAGAAGATGATGGCAGCGGGGGAGCGGTGGACGTCGCGCATCGCGAAGGATGAGGATTTGGCTGCATACATCCAGCAGGCGGCGAGTGCGGCGGCGACGACAGGCAAGCCTCCGGTCTTTTAATGCGCAATCGCGGGGCAGTGGAGGAGAAGGCGTTTGGGTGTGTGTTGTGTGTGTTTGTTTGTTTAGACGAGGTGGTGCAGCCTAGTTTTAAGCTATTGTTTTTACTATTCACATCTTTTCCTTTTGTTTGCGCTTTTCATTTTGCACCTCTCGTGCAGGGTGTTACGGTGGGTGCGATATGCGACGCAGAGTCACCGCGACGAATTTCCTTTTTTATGCAACCTGAAATGGTGTATTGAGATGCCCTCATCACTTTTTGCCAAAAAAAAGAGAGATTCTGCGACCGCGAGCTACGTGTGTTCGTGTTATTTGTGTGCGTGTTGATAACAAAGAGACGACGAAAGCACCATGAACTTGCACGGAAAGGCAGCACCCGCAGAATCTCTCCTGCAAAATAGTGCACAATTGAAATGTGTACCCGCGTCTATGATCTAACATAGAAACTGCACTCCATTTACCAGCTCTACTCTCACCTCTCTCTCTCTTTCACTCCTCATTCCTCTGCGTCTCTTTGTCTACGTTCTCCCTTGCGTGCAAACTTGCCCTCCAGCCCTAACAGCCGACTGAACCGTCTCTTTCGTTTTGCTTTTCTCTGCTTTTTGTTGCCTTTGTATTTTTTTTTCTCTATACGAATTGTGTTTTGGAAAGGCAACAAGAAGAGGAGACGGTGCTCTTCTCAGACGTACGCTGGTACGCTTGACGCTTCTCTTCAGTCCCCCTTCACATTTTTCGTTACCTGCCGCGTTTCACCGAGGCCACGTTTGTTTGGTCTTTTTCTTTACTCATTTGGCTACTTCATTACGTATTAGGGTGAGCGGAGGGAACGGTAGCTGCGTTTATTACCATTTTCTGTGTGCGGTGCTTCTTGTGAGTTCGTGTGTTTGTGAGTGTCGACGTCTGCTCTCTTTCCATCCCTTCCACTTCAGTTGTTTTCCTCGCCGTTTGGCTTCCTCAGAACTGATTCTTTGTTTCTTTAATTATCACCTGCCACTGCTTTTTTTCTTCCTCTATCTCTCGCTGCTGTTCGGTAAATACACGCAAAAATACCCACAGAGAAAGGAAAAAATATAATAGAAACGCCTGTTTGCTCGTTGCCGCTGTTCCCTCTCTCCTTCTTTGCTGATCTTCATTTTTTTTTGCCTCCTGTCTCTCGCTTCACAAAAGCGGACTCCCCTAAGAACACACAAACACACGCCAAAATAGACTTGCTGACTTCACTGCTCTCTCTCTCCACCGCTTTTTTCTTTTCGATTGCTTCTCCTGTTGTTTTTCTTTGCTAGTTTTTACTATTACTGCTACATCGAACTCCCAGTTTTTTTTTTCCTTTTAGTGATTGTCTTATTTCCCTGCTTTACATCTACAGCTACGTGTATTAAAACACTTTGTTCTCGCTCTCTTTCCTGGAAGTGCATAACCCTCTTCGCCAGGCTAATCGCCTTCTCCCTTACTGTTATTATTCATAGTCAACACATCTTCCAGACACGCCTCCACGTACAGAGAGCGCTATGTCCGACTCCGACTGGGAGGTGCTGTCCTCCGACGGCGATGGCCAGCCGACTCCCCAGCAGCAGCAGCAGCCCTCCATATTTAACAAGTCAGCCGATCCAACAACAACGGACGGTGTCCGCGCGTCCTTTCCTTCAAATCTACCACTCTCCATTGACCGGCGTTCCATTTTAACTCCGCTGTGCCTCACGCTGAATCAAACGGGCACTCGCCTCGGCGTCGGGCACACGAGAGGTTTCCTCGTCTTCCGAGTTAATCCTGCAACTACAACGACACAGCAGCATGACAGCGCAGCAACGCAGGCGGTCCCGGCACCACCTCGCAGCCACCTGGTGCTGGACCCGCAGTACAACATCGACCTCTTTACCTTTTCACGAGTGCGGGAGCGGCTGCGGCGCCAACAAGCACGTCGCATGCAGCAGACCACCTCTCTCTCTGCTGATGAGCCAGCTGCCCTTTTTCCCCACAAAGATGAAGCGCATCGTGACACCGAAAATGCGAAGAAGACCGGCGGGAATGGTGTGGATGAACACGCCAGGGATGGCAGAAGAGGAGGAGGAGCAATTGAGCGCGACGAGCCGCTGAGCCCGGAGCTGGACCTCGACGACCTCGGCTCCTTCCTCACCGCCGCAGGACGTGCCTTTGCGCAGCTGCGGCGTGACGACGCACACGGGGAAGTGCACGCCTCGCCGTCGCACCGCAAGCGGGAGTCGCGCATGAAGAGCAGCGAAGCTTTGGACGTGGCACCGGAAGAGAAGGTGGCGGCAGAGAAAGAAGACGAGAAGGAGGAGACGAGCACATTGGATTCTGCTGTAGCTGCACCTGCTGATGGTGCTGCTCCGATAGCAGATGACACTGCGGCTGATGCTGCTGCTGCTGTGCCGACGCTCGTTCTCTCCTCTTGTACGCGGCGCGGTCCCGATACGGTGCTGGAGTGGGGCGACGAGGAAGACATCGATGTGGACGGCACCGGAGAGGGCTCTCTGCACGACGTGCCCCTCAGCAGTGTTGGCGACAGCGCAGCCGCACCGCGACGGCTGCGGCAGCAGAATCCGCAGCGTCGACATGCACGCGGCAGCGCCACCTCATCTGAAACACACACAGATACCGATTCAGACGAGGAGGGCGACGAGAGCTACGTTGGCTTCACCGGCGGCGGCGTCGCGGTGATGTCGCTGCTCTACGACCAGCCGTGGTTGGCGCTCGTTGGCGGCGGTGCAACGCCGATGGGACCACCAAATCAAGTGCAAATGGTGCGTGACGGCGAAGTGCAGCACCGACTGACACTGCCGAATCCCGTCGTCCGGCTCTTCCTTGACGCGCGCCTTCTCTTCGTCGTCACCACGGCGGAGCTGCGGGTGTATTCGAACCCGCTCGAGCATAATTGGGTGTGCCTGCGGCAAACCATCGCCATGTCAGCAATCGTGGCTGCGCGTTACGCGTCGGTGACGCTGGCACCTGCGGCCAGTGGCAACGCAGACATGGGAGGAGTCGCGCGTGTGTGGGGCACGGCGAGAGCGAGTGACGACGCACAACACTCAGCTCAGGCGGACGCGTCGGCGACTGAACCACCACCACCACCAGCGCTGTCCAACGCAAGCACGACTGTGGCGCTGCCGAGCATCCCTGTTGTGGTGGACTACGCCCGCAGCCTACTATTGCTACCCACTGGCGATGCAGGAACGGGATTCGCCCTCTACCGATACGTGTCGGGACCCGAGCCGGTGGCGCGGGCGCTGGGCGAGGGGCCCGCTACCGCCTTCACCGCAGCAGGACGCACCACAGCGTACTTGGAGCTCGTGGCGACACAGCCGGTGGCACATCAGAACCCGTTGCACAACCTCGTCCTCTACGTGGGCTGGCCCGCCGCCTCTGCCCGTCTGCTACCGACAGAGGAGAGCCCTTCACGAAACTCAATCGACGAGAGTCCATCTGCCTCACCGCCGGCACCGCCGCACGCACGCGTTTCCTCCCGCAGCAGCTCTGGCCGTGACGGTGGACGCAGCGGGGGAGGCGCCGGTGGGTCTGTGACGCTGGTGGCCGCCTCCAGTGAGTACGCTACACGCATTACTCTGTGGATGCTCCTCCCTGACGACGACACACTGCCTCGACAGCAGCAGCGGCAGCCGACCACTCCTGGCTCTACGCACCGTGACCCCCTCTTGCAGAGTGTCTCCAGCGCCAGCAGTGCCAGCATCACCACAGCAGCCGAGGGCCGATTTGCGCTGCTGCGTGAGTTCCGCGTCGGACTGCGGCTTCGCCCGCCGCGTGTGGTGATGGCGGCCTTGCCCGGTGTGACGCGGCTCATGCATCGCGCGCCAGCGTCGTCCACCAGCACCACCGCAGCAACAACAACGACAGCAGGCAACACGCCACACCCGTCTGCTGCCTCGCTTGCACAGGAGAGTCGTGGTGGTAATGGTAGTGGTGGTATGAGTGTTCGTGACGCTGGAAGCTGTGGCCCTACTGCGGAGAGCCGCGGCCACGGCTTTGCGCTGCCCGTCGATGCAGCTTCTTCTTCCGCCATGTCTTCGTACCGCGGGACGGTGGCCTCGTGGGCGACAGAGGCTGCCTCGGCGGTGGCGGCCGCGGGGGCGGGGGCCACAGCCAGTGTGCATCACCTGCAGTTCATCGGCAATGGCGCCTATCTGCTGTGTGTGCACGGCACCGACGTCGTCAGCGTCTTCTCCACGAGTGCGCCGGAGTCGGAGCAGGAGGCCAAGGACGTGACGCGTGATCGCGCAGCCGCCGCGCAGAATCGCTACTCCCGCCTTGCCGTGATGAAGGAGTACCTGCCCAAGACACTCTCGAGCCGGCTCGACGCGTACACGCGACAGGCGTGGTCGTCGTGCGGGGGCCGCCTGCCGAGCTACGACGCTGGCTTTGTGCCTCGGTGGCTCTATCTTAAGCAGCAGGACGCTGCAGCTGCGGCTGCGGCTGGTGCTGCTCGAGGTGCGCGATCCCGCAGCCCGACAGGCAAGCGCGGGATGCCTGCACAGGCCACATCCGCAGCTGCTGCTCTGTCCTCGCCTGCTGCGTTGCCGTCCAGCGGTGGCAGCGGCGACGCCCCCGTTGCTGGGCGGCGCTTCTTTCAGCGGCTAAGTGCGTTGGTCGGTGCTCGGCCCCAGTCAGCAGTGCCACCACCCCTGCAGCAACAGCCGACACCGGAGCCCCGCAGCTCCAGCCTCGCGCGGCAACACGTGCAGGAAGATTCCTCTCTGGTGCAGCGGGCCCCCACTGCAACAACAACACGCAGTCCGGAAGGCACCCAAGTGAAGAACAAGGATGCTGCGGTGGTGCGATGGGGCAGCCCGCTGACGGAGCTGTCGCGCTGCGTGATAATTTGGTCCGCCTCTGTGCATGCTCCCCACGGTGTTGACGTGTGTGGTGGTGCCGGTGCGTCGCGCGCGGCCTCGCGGTGCCCGCTGGTGCTGAACTGCGCCACCTGCGAAGGTACCTTTGCGAACATACTTCTCTTCGCCGAGGAAGGGGAAGTCGTCTCCTCCAGCGTGGTGCCCTACACGACGGAGTAGCGGTGGAGAAGGAGGCGGCTTAAGTTGGTATTTTTACGTGTGAAGGTTTTTTGATTTTGGTTTTTTATTTTGCTACTCGACTACGGCGATGTATTTAGGTTTGTGCGTGTGTGTGTATGTGTTTTTGTGTGCGCTACTTCGCATTTCAAGATGGTGAATAAAAAGAATAGAATGGCGCTATATTCAATCTTTTTTTTTTGCTGCTTTGAGATGACAAGAAAGGAAGGACACGCCAAGCTTGTCTGTAAAGAGGTGCATCGTCGAGGCATGTGCGTGTATTGTGTGTCTGTGATCGAAAAGCGATGCAACTGCGCTTGTGCAGATGGCAGCAGCTCGTCATGTGCTACACAAAAAAAAAAATCTTTCGTTTTCTCCTCTTTTCTTCCTCTCCACCTTCTCTGCGGATCGCAAGTTTCGCAACGTACTCACCATTACACACTCTACACGTTGCAGTCGCGTGTGTCTTTCCCCTACCACCGCCACCACATCAACATCAGCATGTCCAACCACACATCCTCGTCTCCCACCGCCGCAGCAGCAGTGCCAGTAACGCCGCCAACGCTGTTGGAAGCCTTCGCAACGACGGCGGCACAGCTCCGTCACTTCGGTATTCCCCGCATCCGCGTCGTCGGTCTCAGTGCGAACTGCAGCGCCGCCGACTACGAGCGGCAACGCAGCCGCCCCGATGGCAAGGACATGGAGACGCTGCTGCTGGAGAGCAGTGTGCGCAGCCCACACGGTGCGCTGGGCCTGGCCAGTCACCGCGTGCAGAGCCGGCAGGAGGCGCAGGCAGCGGCAGCGGCCAACGCGGACACCCCCATCGTGACGGAGCAGGAATTTATGCACAAGTTTGTCTTCCACTCACGCCCTTGTGTGATTTTAGATGCCATGGAGGGGTGGCAGGCGATGACGCGGTGGCGCGACGACCGCTACGTCTTCGATCTCGACCACCAGCTGCCACTAGAGCCGGAGCGCAAATCCGAAGACGACGAGGAAAGCGAAGAAGAGGAGACGAGTGACGGTGATGTCGACAGCAACACGGAGAGCACGACAAAGCCGGCAGCTGCGGAAGACGCCGCGCCGCCGGTGCTGGGCCCGAAGAAGGTCACGGTGGCGCTCACACCCAACGGCAGAGCGGACGCCGTCACGCGGGTCGTGTACGACACGGCTGCCGTTCCAGCCGAGGAAGCAGATGCCGTGTACGCAGGGGCGGAGGCGCAGAAGCACGCTGTGCTGCTGCCACCGTCTACCGCCTCTCTTCCGTCGACGTCGATGGATGCGGCTTCCACGGTTCGTGGCGAGAAGATTTTCATGTGCGCCGCCGAGGTCCGCATGACGCTGCCACAGCTCTACGGCCTACTGCAGCGCAGCCCCCTCACCCCACCTCCCCACGCCATCGACATCGACATGCGCACCTACGCAGACAAGTCGCTGAACCCTGCGGTGGCCTACGCACAGCTGCAGAACAACTGCCTCAACACCGAGTACAACCACCTCCACGTGGACCTCGGCACTAACGTGGAGCGCTTCGGCTGTCGGGTGTTTGATAAGGAGGCAGTGGAGGCAGCGAATGTGTGGTTTGGCATCCCCGCTTCCGTCTCCTCCATGCATCAGGACTGGGTCGAGAACCTGTACTCCGTCGTGCGTGGGGTGAAGGAGTTCGTGCTGGTCCCGCCGTGGGAGGGGCCTTTCATCCCCAAGCCGGAGATTCCCGCCGCCGCCTTCGTGGTGGACCCACACCACAGCGTCGTCGACCACAGTGATGCGACGGCGGAGAGCTGGTCGGTGCAGTTCGCGCAGTATCCGCGCAAAGATGGCACGACGGTGCCGTGGATGGACTTCGACTTGACCGGCGCGCAGGTTGAGGCGGATGCAGAGGGAGCGGCACGGAGAGAGTTGACGCGACGTCTCGCCGAAAAGCGCCGTGAGACGTCTGCGCTGTGGGCAGCACCCATGACGGCCGACGCTGCGGCGGCGGCGGCGGAGGAAGAAGCATCTCGCAAGCCGCTGCACCCGCTCGTCGCCTACGTGCACCCCGGTGAAACGCTGTACTTGCCAGCGATGTGGCTGCACCGCGTCGCGCAGCACGCCGACAGCACCGATCTTCATGAGCGGGCGAGGCACCACGCTGCGGCTGCATCGAAGGAGGGTGGAGGTGCCGCTGCGCCGCCGCTGCCTCTCATTGCGGCGGTGAACTACTGGTACGACATGAGCTTCAGCAACCCGTCTGTCGTGATGCTTCGTGAGTTTGGTCTGCTGTTGTGAGGGGGGAGGTCGGAAAGTGGCACGCAGCGCAGTGTACAGAACTCCACGTATTGGGTGGTGTCTTTACTTTTTTTTTCTCTCCTTTATGAGCTTGCACCTCCTCAAAAAAAAAAACCTTGTTAACTAAACGCCAACTAATGCTACTAAACGTTACGACTCCCTGTTTGTGCTATTCGTAAATCTGACCACGACGATACAGCTCGGCGGGTAAAATCCTCTTTCTCTCTCTCTTCCAACGTCTCCTGATCATCCTTGCGGTGATCGCTGCCCCTCTCATATCCTGTGGACCTTGCCTACTCCATGACTTGCTCAGTCCTTGAGAAACAACATCGGCTCAGCAAGAAAAAAAAAGTTTGCAGATTGGAGCTGCGACAGGGAAGCAAACTAAACTACAGCATTAATTTCGCGGTGTGCGTGCTCTCCAATCTGCGCTGGTGGAGACACTCAGCGCATGAAAGAGGCAAGCTTCGCGTTGTTGGTGTAAAGCTTCCACTCGTTTTGTTTCTACGAAATACACTGCTGCATCGCACTGTCCGCAATCACTTTTTTTACTCCTCTTCCCTCCCTCTTCTGCCTCTCTTTGTCGCCGTCTGATCCTCCTCGACGCTTCCCTCACGCCTGTTTTGGGTTGTTGTCTCCTATACCTTGAAGCAGCGTCACGTGGCAATCATATCTCCATCGCTTCCGCGTTGTTTTGTTCGCCTGCTTGTTTTCTTGAGGAGCTTTCGTTTTGCTACCGCTTGCAACACCGCGATTCCAGTGTTATTGGTTCATCAAGCAGCTACTCTTCTCTCTTCCTCTCTGTCTCTCTCGGGAAAGCACACAGACAAACACGACTCTAACATCTAAACTATCTTTAGTCGAGAAGATAAATAGCAGTTACAGGGCTCTCACGTCACCGCGGCGAGGTCCATTCCCAAATCGATTAAGCACGTAAAACTTTTTTTTCTAGTTAAACAAACTAAAGTATAAACGATGACGGAGAAGTCTCTCCTGCTGAAGTGCGCCGTCGCGGACCACTTCTTTATTGTGGGCACCGACTTCCCCGCCGCACGCGTGTTCGACACCACTACCTCCGCCCTCGCCGCCGTCGTGGAGCTGCCACTGCGGAGCCGCAACGTGTCGCTCGCCGCGCTGACGCTCACGTCTGTTGCAGTGCAGCGCGTGGAGGAGAAGACGGAGGGCCATGCTGCTACTGCTGCTGCTGCTGCTGCTGCTGCCGGGCGCCGTCGTGATGCTGAGCAGCTTGTCGACGACGCGGTGGCGACCTACTACGCCGCGGTGGGACTCAGCAACGGCACCCTTCTTCTGCATGACATTCGCCGTGATGCTCTGCTCGCACACGTGCAGGTGTCGGAGACGCAGCAGCCCCTCACCTCTCTCCAGCTCTGTGGCGGGTTTGCCTTCTGCCTGGCGGCCAACAGCATGCTCTACGTGGTGGCGCTGCACGATGCGGCGGCGGGTCCCTGCTTGCGCCTCCGTGTCCAGCCGGACGCCAGCTCTGTCGCTGTCACGAAGCTGCAGGATACGACCACTGCGAGTGCGCAGCAGGTGTACCGGGTGATGATTGCCGGCCCGACCAACGCCCTCTACGAGGTGCGCAGCCTCGGCAGCAGCGGTGTCTCACAGGATGTGCCGCAGGTGCACGCAACGAAGCTCATCGCCTTTCCCTCGCAGGGCACCTCGGCGGAGTTCGCGTGGATCAGCGACGTGCCTGCCAGCGGCAACGCCGTCTCGCTGCCCGCCGTCACCGCCAGCGCGCAGGACGGCATGGTGCGCCTCTGGGACCTGCACTACAACTCAGACGTCAGCGCCTCATCCGCCGTGTCCCTCCTGCTGGGGCGTGCGGACGCGTCTGCGGCCACCACCGGCGTCGTCGCACGCTGCCGCCGCACGCTCCTGTGCGGCCAGCGCATTCTGAACGTGGCGGTGCTGCCGGGCGAAGCACGCGGTGGGTCACCGCGGAAGGGCAACTATGTGATGGTGACGACGCTGACAGGGTCGGTGCTGCTCTGGAGCCTCGGCGACGCGCTGCTGCCGCCGGTGGTGGAGCCGATGCCGCTGAAGCCCGACGTCGTGCTCGTTTCAGCGGTGCCGGCCGGCCGGCTGCTCTTCGGTGCGCTGCGTGCGGCACAGCGTGGTGCCGGCGATGCCGCGGCGAACGCGCTGTCCGCGCTGGAGGTGACGCTGCTGCGGGGCCGCTTTGCCATGCCCCTGTTTGAGACGCGCAACATCGGTGCCGCGGTAGAGGCGGCGAACAACACGGCCGCAGCTGTCGGCGGTACTAGCGCTGCTGCGGCCAACACGGCACGTCGCACAGCCCTCTCCACTCTTGCCTTGGGTGTTGCGGGCAGCACTGCGGTCACCGTGGCCGAACTTCCCCTCACCACGGCGAGTACGACTACGCTGACGGAGCGGCAGGACGTCGAGTATCTGCTCGAGCACACCACCGACGCCGCCACGAGCTCCTTCGTGGTGATGGACACGGTGTGGACGGCGCACCTGCAGCAGGTGGCGGCCAAGGCTAGCCAGTCCATGTCAGAGGCCTTCAAGGCACCGCAGCTCTACCACGCGAAGTCGATCCAGGACCTCCCCGTGAAGCAGCTCACCCTCGAGCAGCGGCTGCAGCAGGTGGCTCGCGAGGATGCCGCAGCCCGTCGGCGCAAGAACGCATCAGCTGCAGGCCGCGGCGACGCGAGTGGGGCAGAGGCGTACGACGAGGAGGCAGGCGCAGGTCGCAGTGTGCTCTCCCACCACGCCTTGGGCCTCGCCACCATCCCGCTCTACCAGGCCCTCCACGCCAACGACACATCTGCCGTGATGGACCTCTTGAACATGACGGGCCGCTCGTCGGAGGGGATGCGGGCGACGGTGCTGTCGCTGCAGCTGCCCTACTGCCTCCAGCTGCTGCAGGTCATCTCGGAGCGGCTGGGACTGTGCAGCAAGGCGGTGGAGAAGGCCGTGCCGAATGCGTCCGGAGTAGCAACAGCAACAGCAGCAGGAGCAGCGGCGAGTGGGGGGCAGGCTGCAGTGGATGCCGAGGGCAACCCGCTGCCCTCCGCCAATGGAAACGCACACAGCGACACCGCGGCGGTGGCAAGCGGGACGATGCACGCCGACAGCGTCCTGCGTGGCGGCGTCGCCGCCTTCTCCATCCGCTCCTCCCTGCTCGAGTGGATCGACGCGATTCTGCACTACCGCGGTAGTGAGCTGCTCGCCGTGCAGCGCGAGGCCAACGCCAGGGCAGCGCGCAAGGCTGCCGGGACGAGCACGCCGGAGGACGACGCCGCTGATGCCGTGTCGCCGCCGCGTGACTTCTTGGCGCCTATTCTCCACCACTACCAGGAGCTCTGCGCGCAGTACGACAAGCTCGCCGTGCTTTACGGACGTCTCTCCGTCTTCAAGGCGGTCCGCCCCTCGCAGAAAAACCAGTTCACGAACATCCCCCGCCAGTCGCTCGGCTCGAACATCGAGATGGCGCGTCCCGCCAGCGTTAACGGCCACCTTGCCACGAGCAGCAACACCGCTAGCACCAACGGCACTCGCGCGCGCCGCCTGCACCTCTCTGAGAAGAGCAGCGTCGTTGACAGCGACATCATTTTTCCGTTCATGTTCAAGGAGTCACGCTCACGCTCGGGCCACCGCGTCGTGCGGGTGCACAGCCGCCTCGAGCTTGCCCGGTTGCGTCAGGCCAAGGCGAACAAGAACGCCGCGCTGAAGAAGCGCGCGCGCGAGCTGGCGCGGCAGCAGCTGCGTGCGCGTGCGGCGCAGGGCGCCCACAGCATTCTGGACGGCGACGACGACATGAAGAAAGGCGGTGGCGTCGACGTGATGGATCAGCTGATGATGGAGGAGATGAAGAATGGCGGAGAGTTGGACCTGGACGCGCTGGAGGCGATGGACCTCGACGGCGGTGACTCCGACGGCGACAGCAGCGATGATGCCTCGGTGGACGTCGACGCAGACGGAGAAGACGCGGGGAGTGAGGTGGACGGCGATGACGGTGCTTCCCGGCGTCGTGGCAGCAAGAAGCAGCGGAAAGAAGCAGTGGACGAGATGCTGGCCGACGACGAGGAAGGCGATGGGGATGACTTGGATGACGAGGACGCCGATGCTGGGCTGGACAGCAGCGAGGCGGAGTTCTCCTCCGCCAGCGATGACGAGGTGCGCTCCGACGTGCTCAGCGATGGCAGCAGTGAGGAGGAAGAGGAAGGGGAAGAAGGGGAGGAGAGCGAGGCAGGCAGCGACGACGAGGCCGGGTCGCAGCACTCCGGTGATGATAGTGGAGATGATAGTGATGACGACGATGGCATGGGGGAGGACATGCAAGAGTTGCTGGCGCAGCACGATGACGATGTGGACCGCACGGAGCGGCGCAAGTCTAAGAAGGTGCGCACAGACTAAGGCGGAGAGCCTTCCTGCTGAGTCGCCTAAATACCTTTTTTTCCCCCTCTTACGTGCTTTGATAAATTGAGGCGACGTATGTTTTCATTCTAACGTGTTTTTCTGTTGTTGTTGTTGGCCTGAAGTTTAAACCGTTTTCCTTGGTCCAACTATTTTATTTCTCTTTGCCGTTAACGCGTGTCCGCATCGTGGTTTCTTACCTCTACTTTGTATTCTTAAAGTGGTGGTAGGGATGTTGTCTTTTTGGTGGGTGGGCCTGGTTGGCAGGTGTGTATTTGTGTGGTTTTGCTGGAAAAATAGCACTGCCTTGCTGTTGACGATTAAGCGCGGCGAGACGAACGCACCATAAATTAAGTACTGTAGCTCTTAACACCACAATAAAAGAAAAATTGCAAAACTCGTAGCGTCACATGAACCTTCTGTAGAGAGAAAAAGAAAAAGAAGAGATGGAAAGGAAAAGAAAGAGGACAAGTTGGCGAGAGTGGGAAAATGGGGCTTTGCTGTTTGTGTTTGACGTTCCATGCGTCACCCCACCACCGCTGCCCTTGCTCCCTTTCTTTCCATCTGTATATGTGCCTTTTCAGTGAGACGTTGCCTTCTCTGCGTTGATCGCCCTCTCCTCTAATCTGCCGTGAAACAAGAGTGGGACGACGAAAAGCTGGACAAGGCCGGCAGCAGCGACGCTGTAGCCTGTGGTGCCCTCTCAACACCGTTGTGCCGCAACCACACAATCCTTGCAAAAACAGGCAGATGAGTTGTTGTCCGGGTAATGCTCTTGCTTTTTTTTTTCTCTTCTCTCCCCTTTTGAATGCGCGTCTCCTCACTATTACTACTTCTGTCGCTTCTTTTTCCCCCTCCTTTCACTGCTCACAATCACTGCACTACATCCAAAAACATCAGAATTCATATTGCTCTTCCTTTTTTGCTCTTGCGCAAACGACGCGAATCGCACGCTTGTCCCACCACGCACACGTACACACAAATACGCATATACACACGAGGAAGGAGAATTGGCAAAGAGAGAAAGAGAAGACAAAAAAATCTATCAACAACTATCAAATATATACATATCCCTCTTTTTTTTTTCTGGATTCTTCCCTTTTGGCTCGTTTGCGTGACGATTGGCCGCGTTGTTTTGGAACATCGTCGACGACTAGATTGCACAAAGAAAGAGCTGAAGTATACCTCAAAAGAAAGAGAAAACTTCATTTATACACACATTCACACACACACACACTTTTTCTCTCTATCATGTACGCAACGACGTCACCGCTGCTGCGCTTCTTCTCGCGCAAGAAGGATATGCAGTCGATGGTGGAGGCGCACTTCTGGAGCCTCACCCGCTACCGCATCCTTCCCCGCTTTCTCGGCCTCGACCTCGCAGGCAACGTCATCTTCTTCCCCTCCTACCGCAAGCAGATGATGGGTGGGTGGACGGCGGTGACCCTTGGCGCGCCAGGCAGCGCGAGTGGCGCCTTCCTCAGCTCCGACATGAGTGCGGTGAACGTGCTGGAGGACGGCCACCCGATCCACTACAAGGCCAGCCGTAAGCTGCAGGCCTTTGTGCAGGAGGAGCGGCGCCACTGGCAGGCCAAGACGGACGCGGCGAAGAAAAAGCAGGCCGAGGCAGCCGCGGCGGAGGCGAAGGGAAAGATGGCGGAGGCGGCGCAGAAGGACGGGGAAGCCGCGGCGGCCGGGGCAGCGGCCAAGGAGACGATCGCAAATCGCCCACCTGCCTTCGGCGCCGAGCTCAAGACGGAGCACATCGCCGACTACGACAGCGAGCAACAGTTCCGCGACATGCTGGCGATTAAGTGCTCCCAGCCGCGCTTCTACACGAGCCACCTCCGTGTCAGCCGCCTCACCACCTTCCTGTACAAGTGCTTCTACTTCTACCTCTGGGCGGTGTTTGTCTCGCTCATTGTGCAGGGCTACCTGATGTTCCGCGCCTGGGTGAACCAGCCAGCACGCGATGGCTTGAAGAACATTGAGGAGCACGTCCTGCACATCCCGCGGCTGCTCTTCTCTGGTTGTGTCTCGGGGCTGGTGTGGTTGGTGCGTAAGGCGCAGCCCGTCCTCGACCCCATCGTTGACTTCTTGACGGAGAACTTCCCGCAGGTGAACTGGGGGGCAGCCTCGGCGGACCGGCTGGCGGCGCGGGCACAGCACTTGGCTGATGACACGCACCCCAAGGCAGAGGAGCGGCGCCAGCGGGAGATGCGGCAGCAGCTGCAGACGGAGGAGGCCCGCCGCACGTGGTGGACACGGGTCTTGATCGTTCTGCTCGCCTTCTTCTCTGTCCTGTGCGTCCTGTAGGGCCCCATGTCACCGTATCGGGCGTGCACGGGAAGGAGCGAGTTGTGTTTTTTTTTTGTTGTTTGTTTTTTTCTTTGCTGTTATGGTTGCTGATGCCAAGCGGCTCTTCTCTGGAGTGTTTTTTGGGGGGACGTGTGCGCGCATGAAGATGGATGATAAAGTGGGAAGAAAAGGAAAAGCGGTAGCTGAAGCCTGGAAGGTCTTTTTTTTTTGCTTCTGAGAATATATTTCAACTGAGATACAATAATCTGAGCAACTTACATGATGTCTGTGTTGCTTGTCAGTGTGGGCTTTGATATTGTACGCATACACGTACCTTATTGTCAATATTTCAATTTTTTTGGGCATATGTTAGAGAGAAGACATGGCTCAGTGCGTCTTGTAGCTGTACCCGTTGCTTACTGTGTAATTGCTATTTTCTTCTTGTTTGTGTTCGTGTTCTCTGCCTACTCACTTACACACACACACACACACACACACACACACACATACGCACATAAATCTTGTGCCTCACTGCCCTTGTGTTGCGGAGGGGCTCTTCGTTGTGTCTGTGTGAGTGACTGGGTATGTGATCACAAACGTCTCCGCCTTCGTTACATCGTTTTATACACTGTTGCTCTCTCTTAGCTACCGCGACATCGTCTGGTCTTCACCCCCCTGAACGTTCGCTCTGTCTCACCCTCTCTTTCTTATTTTTGCCGCTGTAGATGCCAGCTGGTTGCTTTGCTTGTTGTCGGTGTCGGCGCCTTTGCGTGTTTCTTTCTTGTTTGTTGTTCGACGATGCTTTTTTCTTGGGCTTTGGGACGACGGTCCAGCGTGTGAGCAGGTGTGCGTTAGTGGCGTAAGTGCTTTATCTCTCTATCTCTCTATGTATGTGTTTCGTATCGAGATCGAAATTGGTCGCAAACACGCCGTCCCACCGCTGCCTCCCCTTTACGAAACGGTTTGCGCTGTGTGGCTCGAGGAAGGAGCGGAGATTGCAGTGAGAGCGTATCTCGCACGCCCATATTGCTTGTTTTTTGTGTATTGTGCTCGCTTTTGTTTTGCCCGTCTCTCTCTTTTTCTCTCTCTGTTTGATGCCCCCGTCTTGCAACGGAGTGTTACATACCCTACACGAAAAAAAGAAAAAGGATAACTGCTGGCAACAAAACAATGAGGAGAAGCGCTACATACACGCACGTGATTGGCAAAAGCGGTGCGGTGGGTATGAATGCTTCTGTCACCCGACACGCAACTTATTTTTCTCTGCAGCGCTGTTGTTGAAGTCGCAACAGAGCGGATAAAATACGGTGGCGAAAAGATAGAGAGTGGATCATCCTCTGTCTCTTCAACCACATATATCTCTGTTTGAGAAAAAAAAAGGTGTCATAGGCCTGTTGGACGTCGACAAAGCTCGCCTGCTGTGGCAAACGCTGAGCATGCACATGAATAATTAAACCAAAAATCTTACCTCTGAGTAAATGATATAGTGGCTTTCCCACTGCTTTATAAAATGCTGCGTGCTGCTTGCAAAAGCCGGTCACTAAAGATCCTGTCAACTCTCGTGACTCTATCACCTTCCCCACCTTTCTCTCCTCTCTCTCTCCCATTCTCTCACCAAAATTCTTCTATTTCTCAGCTGAAAGATTGTTGCCTGGAGCAATTGTAATCTCTTTCTTTTCTCCCTCTCTCCTTCACTTAAGAACCATGCGGAGTAGCGTGGTGCTGTGCCGCCGTGCCGTCCTCGCCGCTGCCGTGCCCCCAAACTACAGCAACACACCCTACAAGAAGATCGAGCAGCCAGCCCACGCGAAAAATGGCAAGCGCATGCTGCCCCTCGCCCCCCTTGCCCCGTCAACACTGAGCGGCGTGGAGGGCACGACCTTCATCGACCCCGCCTCCTCCACCATCGCCACGAGCTTCAACCACAACCACCAGGTGAAATCTTTCCGTCAGAGCGTCTGCTCCGCGACTGACGTCTCGATGCGGCCGCTGCTGCTGCTGCTCGACGCCCAGGCACTGCAGGCAGTAGGCGTGGGTCGCGATGGCGCTCCGGTGGCGGCTGCTGCTGCTGCTCGTGGAGGCATTGCGGCTCGTCAGGGGCGTAGGTTTGGGGAGTTGCTGGAGCAGCTCTCCTGCCGCTGGGCAGCGAAGTTTTACGGCAAGGTCACCTTCGCACCCCGCAACTACCCGTACCCGTCGTCGCGTTGGTTGGCGCGCCGCTTTCAGATGAAGAAGCACCGCATCGTGAAGCGCTTCCGCTTCCGCCGCTACAAGCTCGCCGCGGTGGCCAACCTGCCCTTTGCAAAGATGATTCGTGTCGGCATGCTGCCGGAGCTGAAGAGCAGCAAGACAAAGAAGGGAGATGCGGTGGAGAATGGGCTGGCCTCGCAGCTCGTCAGCGCGGCACGTACGGCGACCGCCACGGGGAAGTCGAAGGGGAAGCGGACGCGGCCAAAGTCCAAGTACCAGGTGTAAAAGGGTTTGTGTGGAACATGAAGGGGAGGATTGCTCGATTCTCGATCGAAAAATGTTTTTCTTTTCCCTGGTACGGAGGGAACACTTGCTGTTTTTTCTTGCTGCTGCCGCAGGGTAGCAGCTGATTATTTTCTTTTCTGTTGTTGTTGATCTGTGTGTATTTGTGTGTGTTGGCTGAGAGTTGTTGGACTTCTTTTTCTTTTGAATTCACACGTCGTAATCGATAAAATTCAAAAGAAAAGCATGGCTTTCTGACGGGCAAGGCTTGACGCAGTAGTGATGGGAGACAGTGCAGAGAGACAGGTCAAGGCGGGCACGGCCCACCACCGACACGCCGAAGCTCTTCCGTGAAAGAAGAAAGGGCGGTGTGGGGAAAGCTGAGTGGTTGCTGGGATGCTCGTCTGCGCCATTCACAATGTCATCAACGTCTTTTACAGCGGAACGATGTCGTCTTGAGCGACCGTACCTTCCCGTTACAGTTGCATTGAGTAGTAGAAAAGGGAGAGAAATTATATAAACTTATAAGCTCATCAGTGTACGTGCTCTCTTTCTTTTCTGTCAAACTCTGATCTACTTGCTATTCTTCTGCTCTCTTTCTCTCTCTCTTCCTCTCTCAGACGCATCCAGAACTGCGAACGGTCCTCTCAGCCCATGTTCGTGTTCACCCCTTTACGCCGCAACGCGGGGCGGTGGGCTGTCGCTCTCGCAGCGTGCCAGAGCGAGTGTGCGGCAACGGCACCCCGCCACACCGCGCCACACCTGATGCAGTGGACGCGGTTCTTTGATCTTCTCGAAGACAACTCCTCTGTCTCTCCCTCAACTCTATCATCCTCTACGGGGCCTTTACAACGCAGCTTCGAGCTTGCCCCCTCGACGCTGCTACGGCAGATCGGACAGCTCTGGGTGGACCAGGCGTTGGCCGCCGTCGTGGCAAGGCGGCTAGCAGATGTGTATAAGAGTGCAGCAAACCAAGCAGCTCATAGCGGGAGCGGTGACAGTGATGAAAAAGCTTCTTTCGAGGCGTTGCTCGCGTTGTGGAGTGCGCATACGATGCTTGCTGCCTTGCGCGAAGCATCGCTCTCACCGGATAGCTCGTCAAGCGCTTCTCGTACGCAGTCAGCTACTCCGTCGTCTGTGGGTGTGGTCATCGATGCGCTCGTCACCAGTCTGCGCTTGGATGTGCTGCCGGTTGTCTCGTACCTCGCAGCCCATTCGCCCGTGTGCGTTAACGGAGCTGGACCGTCTCGACTTGACGTGGTGCATCGCGCGATGGTGCTGGTCCTTTCCAGCTTCGTCTCCGTGTGGGTGAGAGAACGAGAAGGAGAGCCCACTGGTGTCTCACGCGGTACCCCACTACATGCACGTGACGATTCCGCTTCACCCTTGTCACCTGCGGAAGCTGCAGTGGCCCGCGTGCTGTCTCAATGCCTCGCCATCCTCCACTCGGCAGCAGCGAAGGACAGTGGTGCGTTGGCACATACGGAAGGTGGACGGAATTCTCGTGCAGATGTGTGTGTGTCGCGAAGAGAAGTGCATCGTCAATCGGAGGAGCTGCAGGCGACTGTGAAGGGGCTCTGTGGCTCTCTCCCGGATGCGCGAGGTGCGAACGATGTCCTCGGACACACTCTAAAAGTGTGGATTCATGAGACTGAGAGTGTTGTGAGTGCTGGAGGTGGCAAGAGCAAAGATGATCGTGGTATCAGCACGGCGGAGGCGAGGCTGATGCGCCAGCATGTATCGTCGGCCTTTGTTGGCATCACTGGCGTGCAGCCTGAAGTGGAAGAGGCGGAAGGAGCGCTGCGACGGGTGAACGAGGCGCTAAACCAGGTGGCATTGAGCAGCGCTGTGCCTGTGGAAGAAGGGGGAAAATAGAGGGGCACCTTAAAGGACACACGGGTCGCATTGAAGCAAAAAGCAGGATATTTGTGCAGGACGAAGAAACACTTTGATTGCGTACGTCGATGTCTACTTTGAACCTTATTTAATGCTGGTGCTTCTTCGTCACTGGAAATACATAAAGGCAATAGTTTAATACTAGTAAGTAACGAGAGTCGCATCACAGGTACAATTTTTTTCGAGTACGAAGCATCAACAGAGATAAAAAACACATTTTTTCGCTTATCCAAATGAAGTCAATTTGTGCTGTTTTTCCCCTTTAGGCATTTGATTGAGGTGGCTCTCTGACATGTCTTTGTTTCGGCTACCACTCACTCTCTCTCTCTCTCTCTCTCTCTCTCTCTCTCTCTCTCTCTCTCTCTCTTTTCACTTTCCTTTCTACATTTTTTGTATTGGTCACCCGCTACTATTTTTCTTTTTGAAAGACGTCGTGTGCGGCGAGGCAGGCTGCCCATCCACCTCTTCGGCTTACTCCCACTCTCTCACCACCCAGAAACTCCTTTTTTGAGTAGAAACAGACAAGGACGCGCGGGTTTCTCTTTACTTGATAAGGCCTGCGATACTTTCCCCCGCAGTGCAGCAACGCGTCTTACCGCTGCGTCAGGTGCTGCTTCAGATATCAGACGCCATTACAGAGACCCTGAGTAAGATTCAGAAGCTTCTGCTGCAAGTGTTTCTGTGGGGTTTTTTTTTTCTCAAAAGAGGAGAAAGAGAGAGAAAGAGAAACGAGTTTGTCATTTTGGGTCTCTTCTTCCAAAGTCACAAAGCCGCCGAGCTCTTTGTGGAATCTCTTAGCCGGTTTCTCAACCGATCAATAAGAGTTTTCCCAGCTCCGTTTTATTTGTTGTTGTTGTTGTTGTTATCATAGCGACGTACGATCTGTTTCGTCTCGCCCATCCCACATATTTTCCCCCTTTCCAGTTATCCCATAGAACCAATGAAGGTGACGTGGCTTCTGCGTCTGCACGGCGGTGGTGGTAGTGGAGCCATTGGTGGCCGCACACTGCGGCTGCTGCGGCAGGCAAAGCGGCATAGCAGCAGCAGCAGCAGCACCTCGCTCGCCAAAGGACTGCGTTCATCACGGCAGCCGAAGCGGACCTCACCACGACGTGCGCGTCCTGCAAGTCGCGTGTCCATCAGCAAGAACAGCACAGCTCTCACTGCTGCCATGGCAACGGATGCTGCTCCGCTCTCCTTGGCGGACTTTCATCCCGCCATCGCTCGTACGTGGATCGCGGCGGCCTCCAACAAGATGCTGCAGCCACAGCACGTCACCCCTGACAGCCGAAAACTGGCGTGGTGGATCTGCCCGTCGTGTCACCATCAGTACAACCGGCGCATCGATCTGCATCTTGCGGCGGGCGGGGCGTGTCCGAAGTGCAAGGCGAAGCCATCGCTCACGCCGTCAGCACAATCGCCGGGCACGCAGCGTCAGCGACGCGCTTCTTCAAGCGCTGCTGGAACAACGCCGAAGATCACCGCTACTTCTGCGAAGAGCCGTGCGTCTCGTAGCGCTGCCAGTGCATCCACCCAGCTACCCACCTCCACCGCCGCTGCTGCTACTGCTGCTGGCGCTGTCGCCGTGATCGCACACAGGTGCCGGCCTAACTCCGCGCAGGGCAGCCTTGCCGCTGACAACGCGAACATGCTTAGCAAGAGCGTCGCGGATGATCAGTACCTACGCGTTCAGGAGACGCGCAATTTGCTGCCTATGCTAGCCAAGAACTTCGAGAACGAGCGCGCAAAGATCGGCCAAGCTGAAGTGATTCGTGTGTCGCCGAAGCTGGATGGCATCCGCTGCGTTGTTGCCTACCGTGCCGACACGAAGCAGGTCCTCTTTTTTAGTCGCTCCGGCACCCTCTTTGAGTGCTGCGACGATCTTATCGAGCCAGCGGTGCGTCATCTCTTCGAGGCGGACCCAACACTCGTGCTAGATGGAGAACTGTACAACGACTCTGTAAACCTCGCCCAGCTGACGGCGCTGCAGCGCAAGGGGAAGGTGTTCACGTCGTCTTCGTCTGATCCTGTCGCGAACTTCTACGCGCAGCTTCTTGCCGCTACCAGTACCACCGCAAGGGAAAAGAAGGCAAGTAGTGCGGAGCCGTCGTCTGGTACGAAGGGCAGCGCACGCGGCGCGCGGCAGGTAGCAGATCCTGTTGTTATTGGCTTTGAGCAGCTCACCTCCGCTATCCGCACGACGCGTCAGCACCTCACGCCAGCCGTGGCGGCCCTGCAACGACAGCTGCAGTACCACGTCTTTGACGTCCTCTACGCCCGTGAGTTCCCCGGTGGTAGCGCGGCAACAGTGCCCTTCAGCGCTCGCTACGCTCTTCTCGAGTCCCTCCTCGCCTCGGCAACACGCCACAACATGCAGCACATCCCAAACTACAACCCGTTGGTGCTACGTCTCGTGCCGAACGTGGCCTGCACGGTGGACCAGGCAGACGCGGTGCTGCGTGCTGCGATGCGGGTGGGCTACGAAGGAGCGATGATTCGCCGCGAGACGAATGACAAGAACACGAGCGCGCAGCTGCTGCCGGCGAAGGACAAGCTGAAGCGGGCTGCATCAGCGGCCACTCGTGCTAGTGGTGGTGGTGGTGGTGGCTACGGCTACGGCAAGCGGAGCGGCACGCTGCTCAAATACAAGGTGATGCAGGATGCCGAGTTTGTCATTGTGGGGGCGGCGGAAGGGACGGGCAAGTGGAAGGGTAGCCTCGGCTCCTTTGTGTGTGTGACACCGGATACGCAGCAGCGCTTCAACGTGTCGCCGGCGAGCACGGACGCGGAGAAGCGGCGTATGTGGCGGACGTGGCGGGCGGCCTACCAGGGGAAGGCGCTGACGGTGCAGTACCAGGAGCTCTCGCCCGATGGGGTGCCGCGGTTTCCGATTGGGAAGTCGGTGCGTGGGGCCGCCGACGGACACGACTGGCTCTAAGAAAAAGACAAAGATGGGCTTGACGCGAGGGACTGCTGCTGCTGCTGCTGCTGCCGTGCAGTGTGCCCCTATACCTTCTTTTTTCCCAGAAGCAAATCCCACGTTGATTGCGCGGTGTTATTGACGACGATTGTGACTTTATTGTTGTTGAGTCTTTTTACTGGCGTCTGCCGACTTCTCCCTGGCTCTGAATTCTTAAATTCCTATTTACCAGTGAGAGTGGCATGCGCAACTTCGTTTCAATCTTTTTATCTGTTCTCGGTCTCTTTTCAACCACCCTTTTTTTTTCTTCTTTTTTCCCCCTCCGTCGCGTGCTCGCCTCACCTTTCATGTTGTGTGCGTGGACGAGTCGAGGGCGTGTGTACCGCTTCATCCCTTGTACCCTTAGATGCCCCCTTCAGCTGGGGCTGAACATCATGGCTTTTCCCTCTTGCAAATCTAACGCAAAGCCAGATTTTGAAAAAAAAACACTTAGTACGTGACGGAGTTGTGAAGGTGAAGCAGTCTGAAGCTGTCCGCTCGTCTCCCCTCCTATGTGCGTCTTTGGGGTTATGTGGTGGCGTTACACGACGTCTCATCACCAGAGGAAGCGTAATAAAGAGGAGAGAGAGAGAGAGATGAAACGCGTCACGCACGGAGATACAACGGTGCTCTGCTTGGCCGCAGAGCTGCTCTGTGGAATCTGGACGAGAACCTCCATGCATCAAGGCACCTCTATGTCATGGTGGTTAAAGAAAAAAAATGTTTCGCTCTACTACTTTTTGTACCCATATGCCTTTCCCACGTAATGTCTGCCTTTCTTTTCTTCGCTCATCCTAATGTGTTTCTCTTGTTTCTTTTTTTTTTTGCTGCTGTCGTTCCGATACGCTTATTGGATGCGTACTGGTCGCTAGGTAGACGGTCACTCCAGCTGCTCCATCCCCCCTCCCTCCTTAAGGAAACTCAACGCATACCACGTCGCTCTTCTACACGCCTGCCCGCATTTTAAATCGGAGTCGGTGTCAGCTCTCGCAACGTTGTACCATACACACATACACTTTTTTACGTACCCACATACCCACATGCAAACACGCCAATAGACACAACGAAGAGACACAACTCTACGGGAACCTTTTCTTCTCCCATTTTCTCAATAGATACCTTCATAAACTTCGACTGCTTTTCGTCGACTTCTTTTTTGAAGTTCTGGGGCAATTTGTCAGTGCTTTACTCTCTCTCTATCTCGATATTGCACGAGTTTTTTGTTGTGCTGCACCTTGTCCCCCAATTCCTCTTACCCTACCTTCTCATTTCTTACCTACTGCTCATAGATACCGCACATCATCATGCTTCGCCGTCGTTGCCTCCTGCTGGCCAGTCAGCTGCCTATCGACAACAGCCGCCTCTTCGGGTGGGGCCGCGATCGCAGCGCTCAGCAGAAACGGGTGTACGCCCAGCTCAAGAAGACAAGCATCCAAGATGCGTTTCCGCACATCGCGGCCTGCTGGGTCGGCCCATGCTGGGGTACAGTGATGCAGACGCCGAGCAACGTAAGTCCTGTCTGCACCAAGATGGCTGTCTGGCGCTGCTCCCGCTGCCTGCAGGAGTTTGAGATGCCCATCGCGCGCTTCATCGACGAGGGCGGTGTCTGCCCGCATTGCCAAAAGCCGCAGAAGAAGCTGGACAACGTGACAGTGCGCAACGCAAAGGGCGAGCTGGTGACGAAGAAGCCGCAGTACGTAAAGGCGCCCCGCATGATTCACTCGAACTACCGTAGCGTCCTCTTCAGCAACCCGGAGTGGGAGACGAAGAACATTCAACCCATGCTGGCGCAGCAGTGGGAGCTCGTGGCGGACCAGCTGACAAAAGGTGGAGACCCGAACAGCGCTGGCAACGCGGCAGCCGGAGCCGCGGCGACGCAGAAACCGCAGCTGATGCTCGCCTCCCCAAAGATCGACGGCATTCGCTGCATGATTGGCTACAACGAACGCAAGCAGGAAGTGCAGTATTTTTCTCGCGGTGGCATTCTGCTGGAGTGCTGCCACGGCCTCACGCCGCAGCTGCTGCCTCTCTTCGCGAAGGACCCGACGCTCATGCTGGATGGCGAACTCTTTGCCCCGGAGTGCAACTTTGAGCAGCTCAACGGGCTTGTGCGCCGCCTTAGCCGCTCCAGTACACCGGCGATTCAAGAAGCGCAGGCCCGCCTGCTGGAGTACTTTGCCTTCGACATCATGTACAGCGCGCAGCTCTCCTCGCCGGAGGCCCCCTTCGATGAACGCTACCGTCTGCTCAAGAAGCTCATTCCTGTCTGCGGCGCGAAGCGGATCAGCAACTACGTCCACGATGACAAGAAGAAGAAGGTGATTCGTGCGAAGCAGCGCGATGCCGTCATGGTGGAAGGCACCGGATCCGCGGTGAAGATTTACCACGTGCCGGCGGCGCAGGTGCACCCGAGCGAGATGGAGGATGTGCTGACAGAGGCGTGCTCGCAGGGCTTCGAGGGCGTGATGATTCGCCGCCCGGAGTTCCCCTACGAGCACGGCAAGCGCAGCTTTGGTCTCCTCAAGTACAAGCAGATGCACGACGCAGAGTTTAAGATTGTCGGCTTCCTGCCCGGTGAGGGGAAGTTTAAGGGAGGTCTCGGCGCCTTTGTCTGCGAGACGAAGGACGGCACGAAGTTCAACGCGCCGCCAAAGGTGACCTACAAGCGCCGCTTGGAGCTCTGGGGAGTGCGCAAAGATTACCTTGGAAAGTACCTGACGGTGCAGTACCAAGAGCTTTCCTCGCAAGACGTACCCCGCTTTCCCGTGGCCAAGGCGGTACGTGGCGGGCCCGATAAGCAGGATTGGCTGTAAAGAAAGGCGAAGAGAAAAAGGAGACGGCGTCGCTCGTCTCTCCTTCCCTTCTTTTTCCCTCCTGCACGCTACCCGCACACATTTAGCATAGAGGTGCTCCCCTGCACGCGCACACATACACACTCATACATGAGTATTTTTATTTCTCTCTCTTCTTCTCTTCTCTGCTGGTTGGACCGGTGTTTAATAGACAGACACACGCAGACACACACACCAGTAGCACAGACGGAGCAGTAATGTACACTCACACTTTTATAGATATTTTTTGTCATTCTTTCCTCTTTTTCTGTTTTGACGAACAGTTCTTGGTTGTCCGCGTCTTGAGCTTCGCTTTGCATGCCCTACAATAAAACAAGTGGAGTGTCGCATTTGTTCACTAGTCGTAGGTAGCTCAGGTGGGTTTTTACTCTTTACTAATGGTGTTGTGAATAGTTGGTGAACGAATTTAGACTGTGTTTTCTTTGTTTGTTTGTTTGTTTTTCTGTTCTGGCGGCGTCTGCGAAGAGGGAGTGTGTAACCCTCAAATGAGTTTTGCTTCTGTGTGTTTTCTTTCTTTTCTTCTCTTTTGCGTTTTCCCCCCATTCTTTTCAATGCGCGAATGTGTCGCTTCCGCGCTTGCTGACATACTATTAAAACACAAAGAGAACAAAAATCAACCATGCGAAGATAATCGATATTATCTCGAGAGTGGAAAAAAAAAGATCTGGCTTTGACGGTGACGCCTTCTGCGCTGCGGTGACCTCAGATGAAGTGCTGTGCTGGAACGCAACGCGATGCATACAGCTCTTTTGGGTCACACCGTCCACCGGATAAAAAGGCGGACAAAAGACGCGCTAATTACTGCTGTGGACAGCTGCGTTTGTGCGGTGCGACTCGCAAGAGAAACGAAAAACGGCTGTGTCTCGCATTGCGAGCACGGAATTGTTTCGAAACGGGTACGATTCACGTGTGAAATACTTCATTTCCCTCGTTGTTGTTGTTGTTGTTGTTGATGTTGTCACTTCGCGACGGATGGCAGAGTGAGGCTTTAAGAGCGCGTGAGTTCTCTCCTGCTGCATGTCTCCTCCGGAGATTTTATTTTCTCAGCATTATCCTCGCTTCCTCAATTCACTGACTTGTGTACTCCGTTTTCTCCTTCCCCTTTTCAATTTGCTCAGTCACCCGTGGACGAAGGAGCACACGTACGCACACGCACGCACACACATACACCATGCTCCGCAATTTGTGTCGAAGTGCTCGCACGGTGTCCCTCAGCAGCACCTGCGCACACCAGCTCACACGCACTGCGAATCCTTTCGACAGGCGCTCAAGAGCACCGGGTTGTGCGAAGGCGGCTCACCTGCGCCTCTGCTCGTCCTCCGCTCTCTCCACCCCTACGCGCCACCTATCCTACGTCACAAACGCGTCGAACTTCGAAACGGAAGTAATCCAGTCTCAGCAGGCTATCTGCTTGGTGTACTACATCAGCAATAGCAACTGCTCTGCCTACTTAAAGTCCGCAGAAAAGCTGGTTGATGCCATCAACGCGGAAACCACCGGCCTGGACGCCCCCGCCGCCACGCCTGCCGCCCCATCGACTGGGCTGACCGTAGACGTGGACGCAGGCCCCGACGCGCAACACAACAGCACGGCTTCCCTTTCCGCATCTGCGCTCCCGTCTTCTTCCTCTCACGCAGACCCGCAGCAGCGTGCGTCGCCGCAGAAGGTGCAGTGGCTGAAGCTCTGCACCATCAACGCCGACGAGAACCGCAACCTCGCCTCCGCCTTCTCGGTGGAACGCGCAAAGCTGCCTATCACGTACTTCGTAATGCAGGGCACGATCGTGGACAAGGTGGTCGGCCACGTCGCGGAGGGCCGCCTGCAGAGCATCTTGGTGAAGTTCCTGGAGCACTACCAGAAGGAGATGAACGTCGACTTGCTGGCGCGCCACGGCAAGGCTGGCGCAGACGGGAAAGGCGATGGTGCCAGCAGCCCTCTCCCCTCTGCCGCGACGGCCGATCTGCTCAGCGGTACCTCCACTACCTTCTTGCAGGATAAGATGATGAACGCCTTGGTGGGGGCGGACATGATCCAACTTCCCGAGGAAGCCGAACAGCTTGACGGTATTCGCCGAACGCTGCAAGAGGCAAAGAAGAAGGCGCACACGGAGCTGCTGGAGCTGCACAAGCAGCTTGGCATGGACATTCGCCGCCTCACCGATGCAGAGATGCACGCGCACTACTTCAACTCCTCGCAGTTCCGCGCTCTCGGCGTCTTGTCGGCGCTGGAGGCGCTCTACCTGGCCCGCTGCTACGCCACGCTGGGTGACGTGCCCCGCACAAACGTGGACTGGGCACGGCAGGCGGTGCAGTCCGACTTCGGCGCCATCCAGGGCGACCCCGCGCTGCGTCGGGTGATGGCACTCGTTGATGTCAATGTCGTGCGTGGGGAGCTGCGCATGGCGGCCACGCTTGCCGCGCAGGACGCGAATCGGCTGCGGGGTACCTTGTCCGCGATGGACGCTGGTGACCTGCAACGCACGGCACACCGCACGGCGCTGCTGGAGATGGAGCGCGTCATTGCGGGGCAGTCGCAGTACTGTCTGGAAATGCTGCGCATTATCGACGAGCACGTGGACAGTCGCACACTCGACAGCAACGTCTTCCCCTCTGCGGTAGTGGATCGGTTGTTTGAGTTGTTGAAAGAAAACCAGAAGATGGGTCGTACGCGGCTGCCCACATCATCATCAGCAGCTGCTGCAGCCGCAGCCGCAGGAGCGTCGGAGCAGCGGCAGGATGGAGAAGAAAAGGCTCTGGTCGAGGTGCTGGACGGCAAGGTGCTCGATACGACGGCGAAGAAGGTTCTTACCGCCCAGGCCCGCGTGCCGCAGATCTGCACCATGGTCACCTCGCTGGTGCAGCTGTACGCGTCAGATCCGAAGGCCCAGGCAGCACGCTCGCGACTGTCATCGCTGATGTACTAGCGGTCTGTGTGGTGAATTTAGTGCTCTCTGCGATCAGGCTGCAGACGTCTCTCTCCCTCTCTCTCTCATACGTGTTTTTCACACGGGTGTGTTTTTTCCTGATTCCTACTTGTGCTGTGTATTCCCACACGCTGATTGTTCGTCTTGGGCATTGTTGACGGTGATGGTGGAAGGGGAGTGTTGATCACATGCGTTCGTCTAGCGGCAACATAAACAGCAAAAAAAAATGCTTTCTTCAGAAGGAGCCTGGAAGCTGTTCGTAGCAGGAGGGAAGGATAGGTCATGTCAGGATAGTGAATGTGCCCTGCAGTTGCTGCTTCAACTCCATGTGACCGCTCGCCTCTCATTCTCCTCGCTCGCTCGCTCTCTCTTGAGCACAAAACAGGTGTCAGGAGGTGGAAAAGAGACCCGGCAGCTTTGTGTCGGTGCCGCCAACAGTTGCGGCCTCCTGAAGGGAAAAGAACGACTGAGAGTCACCAATGTGCATTACACAATAACGCAAAGCAAAGGTACCACGTAGTGTGCAATTAGCGCCACTCGTTCACTCCCTCACACTTTCTATTTGACGTTTGGCTCTGCTCCTCCCCTTCCTCTACTTTCTTCCTCTTTGCACTCCTCCTTTCCTCTGTCCGGTATCGAGTAGCGACCACAACGCTGCAGCACCACGTCCGCAACTCGCCAGCTTGTGGTGTTGTTGCTGTCATTGGTGTTTTTTTTGTCTTTTATTGAAGGGCCTCCAGCAGCCTTGTCGCCTTCCCCTCTCTCTGCCTTTCGGAGGGGTAGGTCTGTTTGTTTGTGGATGAATTAATCTTTGATACCTTCCTTGAAAAGGTGCCTTTTTTCTTCTTTTTTGGCGGTCTTAAGTGAGGGAGAGAGAGGCGAGAAGAGCGAGGAGGCACATACAACTGGGAACAAAACAGAAAACCTGCGCACTCAGACGTTTCTCTTACACCTCCTTCGCTCTGTTGTTGTGATTATTCCACGCTGCTATCTCTCCTCTCCTCAATTCTCTTATTGATTCGCTTCTCTTCTTTAATTAACACCCTCTCTTTCTCTGCGTGTTTTTTTTTTTTTTTTTGCCACTGCGGCCTTCACAGAACTTGATCTCACCAAACACAAAGTAATTCTCGTCTCTCTTGTTTTGTTTTCCTTGCGGAAGCAGAGATACAGCAAACATAACAAGAAAAAAACCTGAACACCTTTTGACTGTAGTACGGCGCCTCGCTGCTTCACAACGCTACACGTCTTTCAGTGTTCTTGTATTTTTTCTCTTTCTGTTTTTCTGATTGCCTTTTTTCCCCTTCTGCGATCTTCTTTGTACCCCTCTTACTGTTATCAAATTTTTTAGAAGACAAAAAAAAAATTGTGGTCTCCCTCGCCTTCTCTCTTTTTCACTGGTGTGCTACTGCCAATACGTGCCTTCTTTTCTCTTCCGACTGTTTGATTCAGCCCTTTCTTTTCATTTTCTCCTTTTTTTGGCTGTCGGAGCTGCACCGTACCACCGCTCTCCCTCTCTCTTAGAGGGCTCTCAATTTCTTTTTCTCTCTCTGTGGTATTTTGCTTTCTTTGCGTGTGATCTCCTCCTTTTCTCTCCCTCTTACTGTTTCCTTCCGTGAACCTTTTATTGCGTGTCCTCTCTGTTTTGTTATCTCTCTCTCTCTTTTTTACCTACCTGAATACTTGTACAACTAGCGCTCCGCCGTGTACGCCGCAGCGGCAATGAACACAGGCAACGAGCTGCCCCCGCTACTGCCGGAGGAGCCACCCACTGAAGCAGCTCCTGCACCGGTACGCACCAACTATCCCGATCAACCCACTCATGCCAGCCCGACCAGCATTGAAGTAGCTGACATGCGATTTAATGAAACTGCACCACCGGTGCTCTCTCCCACGTCATCCTCGCCACGTCCCGTAGGTGCTGTACTGCCCTCGGCGATCCCATCGGCTGCGGGTGGCGGTGCTGGTGGCTCCAGTGGACTAATAACCCCTGCCGTACCGCTGCTGCAGCGAGAAGCAGCGAGCATCTACCACGGCCCGCCGACACACGCCGCGCCTTTAGTTCTCACAGACAGTGCAGCACCGGCACCAGCACAACCATCAGCAGATTCGGCAGCAGCGGCGGTGCACGGGCAGCGCAGACATCGCACGAAGCTTCCACCAGTGCCAACGTCACAAGCACGCAGTCGTGCACAGGGAGAGAGCGCGCGTCCGCACAGCCGCGGTGGCAGCCGCCGGCACTCCTTCGGCAGCTATAGCTCCCGCTCCCGCTCACGCTCACGCCACCGCCACTCAAGGTCGTCGCGTGACCACCACGAAAAGGACCGCACGCCGGCGGCAACATCGCACAAACAACATGCAAAGATGCGCCGCCCAGAGCCGGCTGTCCCGAAGTTCGGCCGCCCATTTGCCTCTCATCCGGACTTGCCCAACTTCAGTGGCTCCAGCGGTGCCGTCTCGTCCACCGAAGCCTATGGGCTGTGGAACCCATCCGGCACCACCACCAACTCGCCTGCAGCGCGAGAGGCCACCGTGCCTGGCTTCAGTGCCGGTGGCGGCATCAGCAGCAGCAACCACGCAGGGCCCAGCCCCGCAGCAGCGGAGCACTCGATGCGCCGCCTGTCTAGGCGCTCCGACAGCGAAATTTTAGGCGTGGCCGGCACACAGGATCGTTCAGGCGCTGGCAGGACGGGAGCGAGCCCTCATGAACCTTCGAGTCCGCACAAAACACTCCCACCGCTGCATTCATCAGATCCTTTACCCGCTGCAGCAGCCTACTTCAGCGGCATTCTCGACGACACTGAGGAGGAGCCCCTCTTCTCCCATCGAGAGGGCCGCCACGTGCATTACCCCGCCCGCGGCGGCCGCCACCAACACGGCAGTGGCAACAACCAGCGTCAGCAGCACAGCCACACACCGCAGCGTGGGGCGACTGCGTCAGGCGGGCGAAGTCGTCGCCGCAGCCGCAATGGCACCGCATCAGAGGCGGACTACGGCAACGAGGACGCGGCGCAGACAGAGGAGCGCGGCACGCAGTCTGCGCCGTCCTACTCGCACAACGAGTCGACGGCCTCCGACTCGACGCTCGTGACGCGTGACAGCTTCGGCTATCCACTTTACCACCCCGTCTTCCGGCATGGTGCATTCGGTGACAACGATGCGCTGGATCGCGACGACGGCGGTGGCGCTCGCGGTGTGAGTGGTGGTGGTGGCATCCGTGGCCTGAACGGTCCTGGTGGGTCGCCTGGTCAGCCGCCTCCGGTGACGGTGGAGGTGCCGACAACAACCGACGTCCCATGGGACCTGCGCAACATCGCCGAGAAGGAGGTTAACGGCACCTTCGCCTTTCTCAGCACGCGTTACTTTTGGTTCTTGGTCGAGTACTCGCTGCGTGTGACCTGCATCGCGATGTTGGTCCCTGCCATTCTGATCAACCTCGACCTCACCTACACGCCGTTCGTCTCGACGACGTTCGCGCTGACGAGCGTCGTGATCGCCGTTGGCACCAACTTTGGCCAGTCGTGTGTTTTCTTCGTGCAGTACACGAAAGGTGGATGTATCTGGCTGCCCCTCGCCACAATTTGCTCCGCGCTGAAGCTGAACCGCTACCTTGGGGCGTGGTTCGTCGTGTACGTGGTGCTGCTGTTCCTCATGGCGATGTTCACCGAGAAGACGACGCGACGCATGTGCCTGCTGCTCTACAACATTTCCATGTGCAGTCTGCTCTCTGGCGACGAAAGCCTTGTCTTCCCGACCCGTGTGCTGGCTGACTGGGCCCTCGGCGCCGCCTTCGCTCTCGTCGCGACGCTCATCCCCTACCCGATGCTCGCCACGCGCTTCTCTGCGCACATCACGAAAATCATGTTCAACAACACGGCGACCTGCTTCACCGGCATTCTCTCCTGCTTCTGGGCACCGAGCAACACCGAGCGCAGCATGTCCATGGTGCGTATCCGCTCGCTGGTGCGCACGCTGGACCACCTCATTGAGAAGTTCGACTCGTACGACGCCTTCACCTTCTACGAGGTGCTTATCTACGAAACATCAGAGCGCCGCGAAGTGCGGAAGGAGAAGGTGAAGCTGCTGCTGAAGCTGAAGATGAACCTGAGAGCAATGGAGCGTGTGATTAACATGGTGCAGGACAAGCCGCAGATGATTGACCTCAGCGAGCGGTGCTTGCTGCTGCGGGACCACCTGTCCGTGCCGATGGACGACATCTCCCGCTCGATGGAGGCGCTGCTGTGGAAGCTGAGCGAGGCGAAGAAGTACGAGCAGCTGCGGATGCTGAGCAGCTACTTCGAAGCGACTGGACGCGCGATGAAGCGGCTGCAGACGGAGTTTGACGTGGGCAGGCGTGTGCTCTTCTACGAGCACCAAGAGGCGAGCATGCTGCACGACGGCCGCATGGAGGAGTTCGTGCCCCTCATGACCTTCTTTGTCTTCTCCATCGTGAACTTCTGGACCACGCTCGAAGAGTTCGAGACGTTTATCGACCGCCACAAGCCAACAAACGACTGGAAGGAGTCGTTCAAGCTGGTGTGGAACGCACTGATCGACCCCTTCGTGGAGAACGCGGAGCTCGTGCGCCTCCTGTGCGTGCGCCGCGCCGAGCCCGAAGTGCGCGTCGTGATCGAGGCCGCCAAGGTAAGCGTCGCCATGCTCATCTCCGTCATCTTCTTCTACTACGTGGACAACCAAAGTCTCCTGCTCACCGGCCCAAGCATCATCGCCTTTGTCTCTGGCACAAACCCGGTGGAAGCGGTGCAGGCCGGTGCGGCGCGAATGAGCGGCACGCTGATCGGCGCAGTGCTCGGCTTCTTTGCGGCCTCGCTGTGTCACACCGCCGTCGACCGCGTCGCCGCCCTCTGCGTGATCACCTTCGTGATGACCTTCTTCCGCCCAGGTCAGAAGTTTGGTACGATTTGCATGTACTGCAACTTCGTCGCCGTCAGCAGTCTTGCGCCGACGGAGCAGACGGCCGACATCACCATCAGTCGCATTCAGCAGAACACGTTCGCCATCTTCATCTACTGCTTCATCAGCGTGGCGGTCTTTCCGGTGAGCCCCAACGACCTGCTTTTCAAGAAGCGTGTGGCGGTGATGCGCGAGCTGAACAAGTCGGTGCAGAAGCTGTCCTCCCTCTTCAACGATGCAGCGCGCAGCTACATCGCAATGCGCGGCGAAATCCTGCGCGGCGCCAAGACGGAGGATGACGTGGTGAGCATCAGTCGGTCCGATACCGTGAGCGCGGCACTCGTGCCATCACGGCTGCAGGCCATGGCAGCTACGGCAGCAGCAGGAACCTCGTCGCACAACAACAACAGCCTATCCGCAATGAAGGCGAAAGGTGGCGGGCTAAATTCAAACCTACCCACACCAGCGACGCGCAACAACTCAGACATGCTCATCCCGGGTGCCTTCACGATGGCGCCGCAGGACACATTGGTTGAAAACATCTTTACGGACATCTTCGCCACGATGGACACCATGAAGGCCAGCTCCTCGATTATGCCGCTGGCGGCCGACGAGTTCCAGATCATCCCACACGAGTACCCGCTGCGCGCCTCGGGCGACGTCCACGCCGCTCTCTACCGTCTCTGCGCGCTCATCTACACGATGGCGTGTGCGTGGAAGACGATGCGGGAAAAAGGCTACTTCACGACCGACATGCTGCACATCCTGCACAACCTGGCGCCGATTGCGAACGACATTGCCCGCTGCATTGATCGCTTTACCCACGTCATGGAGTTTTATGTTCGCTTCCCCTCGTCAGGGCTCTCGTCAGAGTTGACGAAAGGCGCGATGCAGTTCCGTGCCTTGTGCGTCGAGCTCAGCGCACGCAAGGAGCGGGACCTGATCGCGGTGATTCGACACACGATTATGATGAAGCGCATCCGCAACGAGAGCTCCGCCGACGAGGACGGCGAGAACGCTGACGGGGACGACAGGGACGCAAGCGGCTCGCACGGCAGCGGCAGCAGCAGTGGTGGTGGTGGACATGGCGGCAGCGGGAGCGGCGGTGCGGACCGACGACCTGGCCGGCAGCGCTCGCACCTCGACGAGGCGGGCTCACGCTCAAGTAAGCGGCGCCACCGTCATTCTTCCCGCCTCCGCCGCGGCAGCCGCGATGAGCAGGGCCACCGGCAGGGCAGTCACCTTCTCTCGGGTCAGCAGCGCACCGCGTCGGGCAGCACGGGCAGGCGGCGGCGTCGGCGCAGCGCTCAGCCGTGTCGCCGTCGTCAGGGCTCCCTAAATGATATTGCCGGAGGTGCTGCTGAGCGCGAAGCCTTCGACGTCTCTCAGGTGCGCTCCGCCGCTCCCTTCTTCCACTCTTCACCTGCACGTCGCCCTCCTCAGCAGCAGCAGCAGCAGCAGCAGCAACAACATGGCCGTGCTTTAACGGAAGATGCTGATGCGTCGATCTCGTCAAGCGCCACCTTCAAGGACAGCGTGATGCCCCGCGTCAACAGCCGCGACGACACCACGCAGCGCTTCCAGCCGCCCATCCCAGGCGACTCGGCGTGGCTGCCGGTGCCGCGCTCAGAGCTGCCGGAGATGCCGACCGAAGCCTTGCAGCAGGAGCAGGACTTGGACACGTACCAGCACTACTACGAGCCAGAGGACGACAGCGCAGCGGGCACGCCACCGCGATCGCGTGCGAGTGGCTTTGCGATGGTCAGCGAGGGTGGCAGCGGCGGTGTGACAAACGCGACGCGTGTGTTTGACCCCAGCGCCTTCCCTCCGCCACCGCTGGACGACGAGCAGGCGGCGGCGGTGCGACGTGCACAGTTGAACGCGCAACTGCCGCCATCGATGCAAGGGAGCGTCGAGGAGAACCCGCTGCTGCTGCAGCTGCGACAGACGCCATCGCGCCAAGGCAGCCACACAACACCAGCAGCAGTAGTGACGGCCGTGCCGGCTGCGGCGCCGGATACCTACCACCGCCAGCACTCCACGCTCACCGATGTGGATCGCCACCGCAGCACAACCAACATTCACGGCAGCAGCGCCAACACGCAGCACGGGCACCAGGGCCGCTCCGGCCGACACCCTGCTGCGCGGCTTGTTGCCCATGAGGAGAGCCCTGCGACGAAGAAGCCGTCGGCGCTGCAGCGTGCGGATCGCCTGCGGGAACACATCCGCGGCTTCCCGCGGCTGCCCTCCACGACAGGGATGAGTCGGCAGCACAGCAGCTTCGAAATGCGCACGTTTGGGGCGAGCTACACGAACATCGCGGGCATGGAAAAAGGTGGCGGTGGCGGAGTCGCGACGCACCACCGCTCGATGCACCCCCGTCATCACAGCCACCACCCCTCGCCGCACCAACGCACACACGGACACAGCCACAGCAGTCTCTACTACGAAGACGAAGAGGAAGTAGAGGGTGAAGTCGCGCGCAGTGCGGTGGGCGATGAGGAGCGCGGCCGTGGTCGGGGACGGCGTAGTCACATGGGCAACAGCAACGCCGATCTTGAGAGTGCTCTGCCCTATGGCAGCCGTGAAGGAGACCTCGCACTGCTGGCCACCGCGGCGTCACAGCAGCAGCAGCAGCGTCCCGATGAAGCACACGAGCCCACCGCTCTCTTGGCGAGTGAACCGCACTCAGCAGAAGGTGGTGTCAAGGGTGTTGCCGCATCGCCGCCGCGGTCCGTGCGTCCCGGTGCGAGCCGCAGCACGAACCACTTCTCGCAGGACCGCATCACGTTGAAGCAGAGCAGCTCAGACGACGGCGACGAGGAGAGAAGCAGCTCGGAGAGTGGGACATCGTCGCCTACTGCCTCGTATGCGTCCTCTTCGTATGATTACGGTGATAGCGGCCGCAGTGAGCGCGGAAGCAGCGGGAGCAGCAATCGAAGCTACGACAGCGACAGCGATGCGCCGTCTACTTTGGTTCGCTTCAACGACAGCTTTAGGACGCCTATCACAGTGCAAGACGCCGAGGGCCTGCATGCTTACACGCTGTCGCTGGAGATGTTTGGCAAGGAGCTGCGCCGTGTGCTGTACGGGCTGGAAGAGATGTTGCAAAGCATCTAGCGTAGCTACGGTCGTCTTGTTTGTGTGTTTGTGTGTGATAATGGGATGTAATACGAATAATTTGCAGCCGCAGGGCACTTTTTGTTTTTCCGACTTTCGCTCTTTGTGGAGTCTATCCGGTCTTCACTGCACTGCGTAGGTGAGTCGGCACGAATCCCGCGTCTGGCACCGCTCTTTGCTTCTTCCTTTTGATCTGATGTTAAAACTTTTTTTTTATTGTCGTGGTTGTCCTCACAAACATTTTTTTTCTTTTTTTTTCCTTTCCCCCTCTTCGTAGAGCGTTCAAGTAGTGCTGTTTATTTTTTTCTTTTGGTTGATGGTGCAGCATCCTCTCTTGCTCTCTTGCTCTCTTGTTCTCTTCTTGTGGTTGCCCTGAAGTCGTCTCCCGTCTTGGGATGAAGGGTGGAGGAGAGGCTGATCTAGTTCTCCTCCTCTCTGCAGGTGTCACCGCATCCTCACTGTTATTCTTCTACAACGTGTATTGTATTTGTTCTTGCTACTTGAACGCAGTTTGCATCATCACCTCCTCTCCCCTCTTTGCTTCGTTGGGAGATGGGAGCGAAGCGCAGTCAACGTGCACTCGCTAGAGGATTTACTGTGTGCAGCCCTTCTTGCATTCGCAAAAAAAAAAAAAGAATGATACAAAAGGTTTCAGTGCGCCACCACCGCTGCCCTGTCTCCTTCTCTTTCACCCTCTCTCTAAAGGCGTTAAAGGCAATCAACAATAACGCAAAAGACGGTGCAGCAGATGACAATAATATGTGAGTCTTTAACTCCCATCCCTTCAAAGTGCACCAGCGTCTCTTTCTCTCCCGAACCTAGTCTTCTTCTTTTCTTTGCACAAACACACACACACACCACACTACAGTGTATCGACTCGAAGCTTACTTCACTGTCTTTTTCCCCTTCGTTGTGTTCAGAGATGCCGCCCTTCAGTGGAAAGCAGAAAAAAGAGCAGCTTCAAGCAAAGCGCCAGCGCAAGCGCGACGAGGAGGAACGCGCCAACGCACTCGACCGCGAGCGCGAGAAGCTGCGCGAGGAACTTGTCAACCGCGGCGAGGACGTGAACGACGACGTGCTGGAGGCGCATTTGCGCGAGCGCAATCCGCACCGACGCGACCCGGCACACGGCCGCCGCGCACACCGTCGCGAGCGCGCCGACGCCGCGGCACAGCAGCAACACGGTGAAGCGGCGGAGAGCGGGGCGGGCGGCGGACATGACGTGCGCAGCGTCTTCGCCAAGGAGTCGCCCGCGGTGCTGGCGGCGCGAAAGCAGCTGAGTTATCAACCCATACCTTTTCGTGCGACAATGCCAGCGACGGGCATTCCTTTCAGTGAGTGGTTCGCCTTTCCCTCTAAAGCAGCAGCAGCAGCAGCAGACCGTGCACCGCCAGCGCCATCTTCAGGCGATGCTTTGGCTGAGCAAGAACGTCGACTGGAGCGTCCCCTCGTCGCGACAAACGCGGAGGCGCTTGGTGGCGGCAGTGGAAGCCTTGTCTTTCCTTTTGGCGTGGAGCTGCCCTCGCGTGGGTGGCACCTACAAGATGGCGAAGCAGGTGGACGAGTGCAGGCGGAAACGAACGTGTACACAGCTCCGTCAGGAATAGCAAACACCGGTTTCTCCACCATGGATGAAGGGGAGCAGCAACAGAAGCAGCAGCAGAAGCGTGTGCCGGAGAACGCAGCGGATAGCGGCAGCGGTGGCAGTGATGAGGACAGCGTCGACTCGAGTACCTCTGCTGATGATGAGAACAACAACACGGAGGGCGACACGCACGGAGATGATCGCCGTGCCGAGGCGCTCCGCATCAAGGAGATTGAGCAAACACGCTTCGCGGCCTACGTGCGGTGTCTCGACGCATACCCCTTGCCCGCCGCGATCGCTGGTCTTGACATTAGCTCCTACGAGCGCAACATCGAGGTGTGGCAGCAGCTCTGGCGTACAGTGGAGATAAGCGACGTGCTGGTTGTCGTCGCGGATGCGCGCTACCCAATTCTTCACGCGCATCTCGGGCTGCTGGCGTTCATTACCCGCACTCACCGTAAGCCGTGTGTCATCGTGCTGAACAAGGAAGACCTCGTGCCGGTGTCGACGCTGCGGTGCTGGAAAGTATTTCTTTACCGCTACCTGACCGACCTTGGCTTCACTGTTGAGCCGCCTGAAGGAGACGAGAGAGCAGAACAGCAACACTCTGAAGAAAGACGCGATCAACGGACGGAGCAGGGTTGTATTGTGCTGCGCACCTTCACGGCGAACCCACGCCCCGAGACGGCCGGCCAGCGTGACGGCGACGTTGACGTGACGCGGCGCCAGAAGAAGCGCAAGAACACAAACGCGAAGATGTACGAGAAGCTGCGTACAGGGAAGCTGAACGCGGCGAGGCATTTCGAGCGATCTCACAGCAGTGGTGGCAGCAGTGACGAGAGCGACTCAGATAACGAGAGCGATACTCTGCGTTACAGCGCGCAGGAGAACTTTGTTGGCATGCACGCCGCAGAGCACGCCCTGCAGCATGACAAGCGCGCCTACAAGGAGCTCGCGGTGGTGGCGCAGAAGATCACGGAGCTGCTGTCTGTGTGCCGCAGGCTTGGTGCCGCGGCGCGTGCCGCACGTGGTGACGGAGCAGCTGAAGCGTGTAGTGTGGATGCGGGGCAGACGTACGCGACGTCAGCGCTGCCGTGCGCCGCCCCACGTGCCGCTCGCAAGAACAAAAAGGCGCAGAAGCGCGGTGGTGGTGGTGCGGGTGCAGCGGGGGACGGCTTAGGGCATGAGTCTGCAAACGACGACGACGACGACGACGACGCGGAGACTGACCGCGCGCCTGACAACCCGGGCTACATCCACATCGGCTTCATTGGCCACCCGAACGTGGGCAAGTCCTCGCTGCTGAACTGCATCCGTGGCACCAAAGTTGTCTCCGTCAGCGCCACACCAGGACACACGAAACACATTCAAACGATCCCCATTCCCGAGGAGAGCTTGACACTCGTGGACAGCCCAGGCCTGGCGCTACCGGTCTTTGGGGTACCACGCCCGTTGCAAGCGGTGTTGGGCACACACCAAATCGCACAGACCCGTGATCCACAGAGCGGCGTCAGCTTTCTGGCTGCCTACCTGCCGATTGAAAAGCTGTACGGCCTGCTCCGGCCCGACTACGCACTGAAGGAGGACGAGTGGAGTTCTTATGAGCTGTGTGAGGCCTACGCGAAAAAGCGTGGCTACTTCGTGCGGCACGGAAAAGGGGCATTGGATATCCACCGTGCTGCTATTGCGCTGCTGCAGGAGGCGTACGAGGGGCGACTCGCCCTCTTCTACGCGCCGCCTGAGCTGACCGTGTTGCAATCTGCCTGGTACCGTGAGCGTATTCGGCCGACGTTGCTGCTGACAGTCTTTGGGCCTCCCCTGAACTAAGAGGGGGATTTTCTTTTCGTTTTTCTTGCTTCTCTGAATATCTTATTTGCGTGTTATTTTTTTTTTTCGATTTCTGTATCGCTCACGAACGTATCACGCACGTGCTCGCTCACAACGAAGCACGTGTGTGCTGTGGTATATTAGGTGGTTTTCTTAAAGAACCTTTTCTTCAACAAGATTGCTTGTAAGCTACACAAAAACTAGTTTACTTCGCCAAATTTGCTTCTTCTTTTTTTTTCCACTATGTAGGGCAGGAGTCACAAGCGGGCATCTAGCACTCTGCGCGTCTACGACTTTTACGTGCGTTACCAAACTCTTTGTGGTGACAATATTCGTGAGTGTCTGCGGTGGCGTAACCTTGCTCCTTCCCTCTCCATCTCTCATTTTATTTTCTCCTCTCTCTCTGTCTTTTCTATTTTCCAACTAGTATACCGCAACAGCCGTATTGCACCTCATCACCTTTGAACAAATAAAAAAAAAACTCGCTCACTCTTCTCTGCAACTGTGTGTCTTCGTCTCTCCACAGCGCACATAGATACATTGCTTTTTCTTCCGCCTCTACCTCTTAACGCTTTTGTTCCAGTGTCGTCTTAGCACGGAAACGAGCAGTAAAGTTCCTTGAGACGTTCATAAGGGCTTTTCTCTAGGTGTCTTTCCCCACTCAACGAAAAAGCTTACAGACACACACACGCACACGTGAGCAGCAGCAATGACTTCCATCATGGAGAAGTACACTTTCAAGGACGACTACGTGAGCCCGCGTGGCATTCCGAAGGTGGCCTTCGTGGAAAATGTCGCCGAGCTTGTCAAGTCCAGCGGCGACTCTGCCGAGACGCTGCTGAAGCGCTTCAGCGAGCAGTACAGCAAGTACAAGCTGGCCGAGCACCGGCTGATTCGCACGATCGCTAACCTGGAGGCGAAGATCCCGGACATCAAGAAAACGCTGCAGACCCTCGAGTACCTGAAGAAGTCCCTGGTGGAGGAGAACGGCGGGGAGGGCTTCACCACGAACTACGGTCTGACGGAGAGCGTCTTCTGCCAGGCGCAGGTGCCACCGCAGAAGACGGTGCACGTGTGGCTTGGTGCGAACGTCATGGTGGAGTACACCTTCGATGAGGCAACGCAGCTGCTGGAGAAGAACTTGAAGAGCGCGACGGAGAACTTGGCGACGACGCAGGAGGACCTCTCCTGGCTGCAGGAGCAGCAGACAATTTTGGAAGTAAACACGTCGCGGCTGTACAACTACGACGTGGTGGAGCGCCGCAAGAAATCGAATGAAGAGGGTAAGTAAACGAAAAGCTTTGCGTGTGTGCTGCGTAATAGCTGCGCGGGTAATGGTGGGGGAAGTTGACTGATGCCACCAGCGGCATATTTTTTATTGTGGTTGTGGTTTTTTTTTTGTTGGTTTGTGTACTTTGCGTGTGTCTCTTTCCCATGAGGCTCCTCCTCCGCACGCCGTGCTTGAAGAAAGGACGGAGAAGGCGGCGCAGAAGAGTGTGTGGGTGGCGCTGGTGGGTGTCAAAGAGAGTTGGCTAAATAAGCGATGCCGATCGCCATCTTTTTTCTTCTTTTTATGCGTGATTTGTGTGAAAGTGTGGGTTTTTTTTTTTCCAATAGAGGAAGAAGCATTGAGACGGTAGGGCAAGAAGAAAAAAAAAGAGGCGCTTGGTCGTCTCTGCTCAGATGAACGGGATTATCTGCAATGAGTCGCGGTGGTACAACCTAGCGGGGCTGAAAAGCAATGTTTTACATAGAGAGAGGAAGAGCGCCGTCGTATCCGCGAGAGATGATCTGCCGCTTACGTGTCGTTGCATCCTCTCATATGCTCTTCGGAATGCCAGCACCGGGTGCTCTCGCTGCCCTTCATCAGTTTTTTTTAAGCAGTCTGTGTAGTCTCTCTCTCGTGCACTGCGCCTGTGTCGCCTGACGGTGCTTTTTCGTATGGCCGACGTTCTCTGATACTTTCATACTGCCCTGCTCTCCCTCTCTTTCTCTCCACCACATTGGCTTTCTTTTTTTTTAAATGGCCTGACTTTTATTAAATGTTTCTGAAAGAGCTCTGGTCTTTTAAGCTGCATCCGTTGGATGGCATCGGTGATGTCTGCGAGGTCTTTAGTGGTGCTGAGGCGATACAGTGTGGCCATGTGCACAGCGCTGCTGCGTCGTGGCCACACTCATGGTAGCTCCGCTTCCCTTCTTGTGCGTACATCACAAATTAGCTTCACGTGCGACTGTCCGTTAAAAAGCTACAGTACGCGGACTGTCTCCCTCTTGCAATCCTCCTCTCATCCCTCCTCCGCATCGCAACACGACCCACGGGATCCCGTGCAGGCAGAAGCAGTGGAAGAGCAGCAAAACATATCAGCCCTTGTGCGTCAACTTCAGGATCTAGCACTGCGTTGCCCCTCTTCCACCAAGAAGAAGCACAAAGGCAGTGGCGCTGTCGACGACGTGGCAACAGCGTCATCAACGGAGTGGAGCGTGTCGGCCGACGAACTTGCTGCTCTCATGGATGAAGGTGGAGCGCACACCCTGACACAGCTGGACAGTTCTGCAGGAGTGAATGACAGTGATGATGCAGCTACAGAAGGTGACGCACCGCTTTCCGCGTGGGAAAGGGGAATGGAACTGGCCAACACGTACACCTCCAGCGCTGCAGTGGCTGAATGGCTGCTCTTCCTGTGCCTCAGCAGCCGCGACGCACCCAACGGCAGTGCAGCGCCGTTTGAAGTGTGTGACGGCGTCTATCAGGCCTGGAGACGTGCGCAGAGCGGTGCTTCGATGATGATGAAGGGTGCGTCTTCTGAAGTGGGTGTGGACGTCAGTGACGCACTGCCTCGTTCTCCTTTCCACCCCAAGGGGCTTCACCACCACTACGCGCAGTGGCTGCTCCAGGAGTATCACACAACACGTCAGGCGATGCTGCAGAATGAGAGCGGTGATGTCGGCGGTGACGGTGCGGCTGAGTTCGATGCAATCGCTGCAGGGCACCACGCGCTTTGGGTGCTGAATCGATTGATGGAGGTGCTCTTGGTTGACCTTCCAGCGTACGAGGCAGCAACACAGCAGTCTACCGCCTTTCTGACGGGGAACAGAAAATTGCAGCAACAGCAGCAGCTGCGGCCCACTACAGCGCTCTTGGTGTTGGAAGCATCGCGGCAGCTTGCCGTGCTCACCGCAGCGCCGCACAAGGATGAAGACAACGCTCTTACCACAGCAGATCTTCCTCTTCTCTCGTTCCTCACCACTCCATCTGTTAGAGGTGATGAGGAACAGCACAATGTGCACAACACAAACAGCATTACCATGAGCAGGATAAGGACTCCTCTGGCGGACGTGGCGCGGGCAGCCTTCGAGCACATTGCGGCCACCGGATCGCCCTCTGTGCACTCCGCATATAGTGAAGCCCTTGTACTCTACCTCGGCTTTCTTATGGCCTCCGCCGCCTCTCCCGCGACGAACATGAACGACGCTGAAGCGTTTGTGCGCTGTGGATCGCCGTTGGTGCGTCGATTAGCTGGGCAGCCAAGAGAGGACAATAGCACAGCTGTAAGTGCGTTAAATGCTCAAAAGGTGAAAGGAAATGACATGCCTTCATCGGATCGTCTCTGCTCTTCTGTCGCCGCCGCAGTACGGGAGGTACTTGCTGTCTACGTGAGCGAGCGTGGCGGTACGAATCCACAAGCAGCAGCAGCAGAATCCCGCACCTCAGCAACCACGCCGAGTGCTCACCTAGCCAGCGCCTTTGCCAGCCTCCTTCTCGGCGCAGTTCCCGCTCCTCTCTCAACGCTCTTCACGTTGCCTGACGCAGACGCAGTGAGCGGCGCGCCACAGTTCCCAAGCGATGCAGATCAGACAGAGGACAGCAGTCCAGCACGCCTTCGGCCGGTGTCGTGGGGTGCGTGGCTGCTGCGTGTCCTACTGTATGATCTGGAGCGCGTGAGTCCACAGCAGCAGCAGCAGCAGCAGTATGTGCAAGGGGATATCCAGTACAGCGTGAATCATAAAACATCTGCGAAGGATACGTGGCAGCTGCAGTCGGAGTGGACACTACAAACGACAGTGCGGCTCATGATGCTGTTGCGGCAGTCCTCTGCGTTGGCCGTCCACCAAAGGCTGCAACAGCGGCACCGTCACGCCCACAAGCGCAAGTCAGCTGATGTAGCCCGGCGTCCGCTGCAAGAGCTGTGGCGGCTGGTCTTCCAAGCTGCACTGCGAGGCATGTTTTTTCAAACGCTCGCTGACACAGATGAGATGCTTTCCTGCCGCCGACACAACCGCCGCTACGGGCGGAGGGACGCGTTCGGATCGGCGGCGCAATCGCCATCCGCACCATCATCACCACCACCGCCGCTGCTGCTGCGTCAGCTGTGCTACCCTCACTATGACAAGTCGCAGTGGCGCGGCCCCTCGGTGAATTTGTACATGCGCCTGCTGGAGCAGTGGGGGCAGAGAGGGCACGTGCGCAACGTCTTCGCCACGGTGGCGGGGCGGGAGGCGGAGAGTCAGTCTGAAGTGCAGGCAGCGGTGGCGGCAGAGCAAAAGCAGCAGCAGCAGCAGCAGCAGGATGCTGCAACAGCCACGAAAGAGAACTCAGACAACGGAGACGGCGGTACACTGGAAGCAGATGCTGGATCAGATTCGACCGGTGAACCCCAACGTGCAGCGTTGGACCGTGTCTGCCGTCGCTACCACCCTGCCCTCCTTCTTCACTCCTGTCTTATCACCCTGAAAGCGTGCGGTGTCTCTCCGCGAGCGGTGCAGATGCTGGTAGACAGCGACGCCGTCATTGAAGCAGAGAACGGAGTTGAAGAAGAAGAACAGGAGGCCGGTGTGCGTGTTGCTGCATCGAAGGCAGCTTCGGAGGCACGACTTGCTGGCAGCGTGCTGCAGTACATGCTGTGCACCTTGCATGTGGTTGAGCGCAAGGCATTGCACAAAGCTCTGCGCAGCGGCACCGTTGACGTTGAGTCGAGTAGCTGTGCTTTAAGCACTGAAGGGCATGCCATTACGCAGTGGGTGGAGTGGATAGGAGCTTATGGTGTGCCTGAGGTGGAGAAGCTGTACCGGCGGGCCGGCCTAGAGGAGGAGTGGGCTGCGTTGGGTTACTAAGACTAAAAAGGCAGGAAGCAGAAGAATGAGTGGAGAGAAAAAATTTGTATTCTCAGCCTTTACTATTCGGCAGCTCGTTTGTGCTGCATCTTCACATAAGCAGGGAGAAAGAAGACTGCGTTGCCCTTTTTTCCTCTTTCAATGAAGGCTTCTCTATCCGCTATAATTAATTTGCTTATTTGCTATTTTCTTCGCTGGTTGATAGAGATGCAGTAGTGGTGACATAACTGTGGGAATCACTGAGAGACTGAAAGCGCACACGGAGGAGCACAAGTTTCGATTTTTTCGTCCTCTATTTTCCTTGGCAGCGTCTTTATCGGGAAGTCTTTGCTGCGATGTGGTCAGTATACCGCATACCGGTGCATTTATGCGTAAGGAAGCTTCCGCCTGTTTCTTTCGTCCGCAACGCCACTCTTTCGAAGTCTTCCTCTCTCTGCTGCTCCTTCTTGTATCCGCACCAACACACGTCCACAACGTCCCATTCTATCAAACCGATGAGAAGGAGGCTGCTCTACGCCTTTCTTCCATCTCTCTCTCTCTCTCAATTACAAGCTACAGCGCTCGTGTCGCATAGCTCACCCTCTTCCTCTTTATCTTTATTTTCTGCCTTGAGTATTACATCTTTTAACGATGGCTGATGTGTGGCGATGCGAGCGGTGCAAGAAGGTGAAGGAGCTGAGTGGGTCGCACCTGGACAACAAAACGAGCGTGCGCTCGGACTGCTGGCCGTGTGCGAAGAAGACCACCTTTGTGCGAGAAAACTTCGCAAGCGCCTCTGCTGCAGGATCGAAAAGCAGTAACGCCAGCGCGATGCCGCCATCGCTGGCTGTCAAACCCGCGAACGAGGCACACGCGGTGGCTTTCCAGAACATCTTCGCTGCCGCCAAGGCAGCTGCAGCGGCAGCCGCAGCGCAGCGGACAACAAGTCCCTCCGCTTTTTCGTTTGCGAACTCCAGTCGCGAAGGCAGCACGGAGGGAAGCACTGCCTCCACCACTGCTGCTGCTGCAGCCGCCGCACCGACCGCTGCAGGCAGTGTGGCAAACGCCAACACCGGCAGTGACACCACGTCCTTCAGCGCTCCTCGCGGCTCGGCCAACCCGTTCCTTACCCCCGCCGTCTCTGCAGCGTCAATTCGGCGCTTTCAGACGAGCTACGCGAACGCGATGACGACCAAGCACGACGACCCAGCCCCAGCAGCCTCGACGGAACACGGCAAGACAACGAGTAGTGCGAACACCACTCCCTCGACTGCCTCGCCGTACGTGATGGAACCGGCGGCCGGCACCTCTCCCCCCTTCACCTTCCGGCCCAACGCAAACTACATCCCCTCTACGACATCGGGTGCGACACCGTGGTCGACGGCAGTGTTGGGGGGAATGCTGCCCGGCACGACTGCGGCCATGTCTGCTGCTGCTGGTGCTGCTGCAGCTGATGCGAGTGGTGGTCGCACGATGTCACCCGCAGTGGCGGTCGCGGAGACGACGCGCGCTGCTGCACAGTCGCAGAGTGGCGTGGCGGGAAGGGCTGTTCTTGCTTCCGCGTCTGCCGCCTCTGACTCCCCGCTCGACGTGGCGAACACATGGATGTGTGAGAAGTGCCACAAGGTGAAGGACCTGAAGGGCGACCACCTGCGCGGCAAGACCACTGTCCGCTCCGACTGCTGGCCCTGTGCGAAGAAGCGCACCTTTGTGCTTACCACTCCACGTGCGGTGGCGGCGGCTGGACGCCCGCTGAAGCTTGGTGGCGATGGTCAACGCAGCGGCAGCCGCGAGGGCGAGAGTGCCAGCCGCGCTGGCTCGGTGGCACAGCAGGCCGGCAGTGCCGTCTTTGGAAAGTCGAGTCGCGCTGTTTCGTCCTCTGCTGCCCCGCCCGCCTTCTCGAACCCCTTCCTCGTTCATTCCGGTGGCACACACCCACCGCCGCAGCATTTATCCACTGCTGCTGGTGCCGCTGCTGATAACGGCTGCAACAGTGCGAGTGCGCCAACCAAAGACCGTTTTTCTTGGGTAGTCCCTGCGATTCCAGCCGAGGCGACCGCTGAGGACCCCCTTCTGCTGCACGCAGATGCACGCAACGTCTCCCTGCCCGCCACACTCGCTGTCGGTGCTGCAGCTGCAACAACAACACGCACGGCTGCGGAAGAGAGCAGCATCAGCGGCAGCGATCCGGCAGCCCTGTCTTCATCCTGGATCGTGGCAGCCGCTGGGTCCACGGAAGCTGATCTTGCCACCCACTACGCCGCTCTTGCCCGCTTTGACCAGCAGCTGCTGACGACCTTCCGTGAGCGTCTCGTGACCGGGGTGCAGCTGCGCGCCGTCTGGTATGAGCGCGTGCTGTACGTCATCGCCGAGGACGCACCCCCAGAAACGATCGCAGCAGGGGCACCCGTTGCGGCTGCCGGCCTCGCTGCGCAGACGTCGTATGATGTGGTGCACGCCTTCGCCGCCTTGGGCCGCTACGCCGCGCTGTACCTCGCGATTGAGCAGAAGTTGGCCATGTCCCGCTTCCGACACGTCGGCCGGCTCTTCTGCCCGAACGAGTTTGCACTCGCTGCGGCGTGCTGCTACGCCAACAACTTCTTCAACGCGGAGAGGAGAACGCCGGCAGGAGCAGCACTAACGTCGCCGCCGTCGTCGCAGTCCACCGCAGCGCCTGCCGCCTCGGCGTGCAGGTTCCGTGTGTACGGCCCACAGACGGACCCCACGAAGGCGCTCTCGCTGTGGGGCCGCATCATATCCGGGTCCCCCGCAGCTCAGTTGTGCGTCGTGAGCGAAGAGCAGCGCGTCGTGGCCGCGCAGACGCTGTACCGCCGTGTGAGTTGGCTGGCAGCGCCACAGACGATGACGGGCACTGCGATGCAGCTCAGTGTGGAGGGCGAGGCGAGTGCGGATGAGCATGGCGTGGACGTGGTGCTGCTGACAGGGACGATGAGGCTGGAGGAGCTGCCGCAGGCGGTGCCCCTCGCTCAGCTGTCACAGCCGTACGTGTAACGCGCGCTCTCGAGCACGGTCTATTGACAGAGTCAGGCACCTATTCTTCTTTTTTTCCCTTGTTGGCTTTCTGCGTCTACTTCCTTTTCTTGTATAAAGGTGGCCTCTAAGAAAAAAAAAAAAGTGCGGCGGATGGAAGAAAACTCCGGTATAGTCATCTTCTTTCTGTCAAGTCGTGCGGTGTTCAACCCAAGAAGCATGGCAGCACGGGAAAGGACGTCGCAGCGCACCGTAGCGTTCGAGCTTTCTTGGTGTTGTTGTTTTCGATGAACATATGAGGATGCCCCGCCGAGTCGGGAACCACCAACTAAAGCGTGCGAGAGGTGCATTACATTGGGTTACGAGTTTTTTGTGTGTGTTGTCCCGTCCCTCAAACAATGACCGCTGCTTAAGTTTCTATAATGTAGGCGCTTCGTCACGGCATCCTATTAGCTCTACGTCTTTCCACCTCTCTCCCTCTCTTTTTGTGTCTTCCCTTCGACCCGTAATAAGAGCTGAGCCCCGCCCCCAAGTCTTCTTCTTTCTTACTTTTGTTTTTGTTTCATTGCAGCTTCCCTCCTCTGTCATCGTCAGCGCAACAGGAGGAGCACCAAAGAAGTGCGCGGCGCGTCTGTTTCAGCAGCCCACTTTCCCCTTTCCCCGTACGCCGTTCTCATTCTACTCCCCTTTTTCTCTGATTGCCCACTGCGCTCTTCAGCGAGGAGAAGACCTGCGTCGCCTTGCGACACTCCAGCTTAAAAACAGCAAAAACAGTAGTGAGGAAAAAGAAACATTAACTCGTTAGGGACACATCATGGGTGCTGGCGGGAGTGCCGAGAAAAAAATTGGCGCCGGTGGTGCGCCGTCGGCAGTTGCGCCACAGTCGACCGGTGCAGCTGCTGGGATTAAAGGTGCTGCTGCAACTGCCGCCACCGCCGCTGCCGCCCAGCCACGCCAGTCGAAGCGTGGCGACCTGCTGCGGGTCATTGTCCGACGTCTGCAGCCGGGCGAAACCCTCTCCTACGAAGTGGGCCGTGTGATCGAAGGCGGTAGTCTTGCCAACGGCGCTGTGGCTGCGGGTGGCGGTGCGGGCCTGCCACCGCCGCCACCAGACGCGAACCGTGAAGGGACGTTGTTTGGGTGGTTCGTGGAAGACTTGGACCGTCCCGGGGTGTGGGAGCCCTACCTGAAGGAGTCGGCCGATCGCCTGGAGGATGCCTTTCTGCACCTGCGGGACACCTGCACGGTGGTCATGAAGCGCCACACGTACACGGTGAATCTCACCACGATGCAGCAGCTGCCGACAGCCGGTGGTGGCACCGCGACGTGCGCAACGAACCGCACACGGGAGGTGAAGCGTGTTCCTGTGGTGCAATACACCGACCCGGTGACGGGCGAGGTGAAGGTGAAGGAGTCGACGGTGACGTTGGTGGATCCCTTTGCCGAGGGAGACGAGGAGAAGGAGGAGCAGCAGGGCATCGCGCAGGGAGCGGGGGACGCCATCCAGGCCGCCACCTCGTCATCGATCCCGGTGTACGAGGGCACGACAGCCACGCTGGGCGGCCTGCCTCACCTCGTTCGCACAGTGGTGCCGCACACGTCCCCTATCTACACCATGGAGACAACGCCGAACGTGGAGCAGCTCTGCCCCGAGGCACGCGCTCTGGTCGAACCGGTTGGTGGTGCGCTTGTTCTCTCCAGCGGGAAGGACCGCCAGCTGCTCGAGTGGAGCCTCGACACCTCCCGTGTCGTCACGCGGTACGAGCTGCCGGAGACGACGGACAAGAACTCCGTGCTGACAGCCAACTACTCCGCCACCGCGAAGTGGATGATTGCCGGGCTTGACGACCGCACCGCGCGGCTCTACGCGATTGGCAACCCCAACGAGATTCACCGACTGGAGGGGCACACGCACAAGGTCTACGGCGCCGGCGTCCTCGCTGGTGACCTGCAAGCCGTCACCGCCAGTATGGACTGCCGGGTGAAGGTGTGGGACATCTCAACCGGCACCTGCGTCCACACCGTCGTGCCGCACAAGTCGCACATCTTCTCGCTCCGCCCCCACCCGACGGATGCTAACTTCGCGCTCACAGCAGGAGAGGACCGTAATGTTTGCATGCACGACTTCCGACAGGAGAACTCCGTCGTCGCCACCTTCACCGGGCACGAGCGCACGATCTGGGACACCGACTGGAACCCGGTGGACGGCACCTTCGCGTCGTGTGGCATGGACAGCACCGTGCGTATTTACGACCCCCGCACCAGCACTGTGGCCAGCGAGACGCTGCGCAGCCACACGCGGGCCGTGCACAGCTTGAAGTACACGCCACGTGGCCGCTGCTTGCTGTCGTGCAGCAAGGACTTCTTCGTGCACATGACCGACACGTCGGACTGGCGGGTGCGGTGGCAGGCGAAGGCGCACGCCGCGACGGTGTTCCGCATCCGCTACCACGCCGGCAAGGAGGTGATGCTGACCGCAGCGTCGGACTCGAGTGTGAATGTGTGGACGTGGAAGGCAGTGAACCAGCTCTGAAGCGCGTGTGTGGTACGTGCGTTTTTTTTTTATTTTCTTTACTTCTTATGTGCTGGTTTCTGAGTAACTCTTCCACTAATGCTGGCGTTATATATACGCTCGCGAAGGAACGCCTTCGCCGCTACAACTCCTTTCCTTCTTGCTTCACGTTGTTGCCAGCGCTGCTGCGTGTGGGAGTGGAAACCACATTCGGATTTTTTTTATGTGTATGTATGTGTGTGTGTGTGTTGTAGATCCTGTTGCTGCGGACAAGATCTAGGCTGGTAGCATATCTGTGCCGAAGGAGAGGCGGGGACTTCTTCTGTTGCGGACTGGATGTGATCCGTAGGACTTTTTGTTGCTTTTCTGTTGTTGCTTATCCCTTCCACTTCTCACTCTCCAAAAAAAAAAATTGTCGTACAGGAATGTCTGTGTCACGGCTGCAGACCAACGGCTGCCGCCCTCACAACATCGCGTATGAGATGAAACAAAATGCTGGCACTACAACCACGCTCTTTCTTGCTTTCTTTTTTTGATCTCTCTCTCTCTCTCTGTCTGTGTGCTTGTGAATGGATACATGTATAGTGACATCACGTGTCTGCGTGTAACTTTGGATGTGTGCATGTGCAAGCGTTTCTGGTTGGCGCAGAGCTGAAATGCGGGCGAGCGGCGGTGTGTGAGAGATAATAACGCTGGTAGTGTTGCTGCGTCTCCTCTGGTGGCCACAGGCATGGTCCCAGACCCCCCTTGCAATTATTTCTCGCCTGATTTTATTTTGTGTTATGTGTCTTATGTGTGTGTGCTTTATTCATAATTATCGTTTCTCTTCGTGTATAGTCGAGATGGAAGACTTTGGACACGTTTTTTTTTTTCTCTCTTTTTTTTTATTTTTTAGCTCATGTACGGAAGCACCTCATCCGCCTTCTCTTTTTCTTAAATTTCCTGATGAATGAAAGCCCTCACTGTCCTGCGTTGTTTAGCAACGAGAGCGACTGCTGGGTGCACGCACGTTGCGTCTCGCCCTTCCATTGGCCCGTCTTTTATTGCTGTCTCTCCTTGAGAGGAGATGTGCCTCTTCTCTACACAATACATATTTGGCAAGTCCGCTATGCTGTTCGACGTCAGCCGGTGAAAGAAAAAAGAAGACGGGAAAGTTGAGCTCTTCTGCCGCATCGTCGGTGATGTCTTTCCTCCGCCCCTCTCCACAAACAACCACGCCTGTGCGACACGAACACCTTCCTCTTCCTCTCCCTCTCTCTCTCTTTATTTTTTTTTTGTTGTTGTTGTTGTTCTGCGTGTGCTGGCTGCTCACTCTTCCTTGCATAAATCATCTATTATACACTTCTTCTTTTTTTCTTTTGGTTTCGCATTGTTGCGTCTTCTCAGATACGCAGAGAGACGTACTCACTTCTGCACTGATTGTGGGTTCGAGACGTCGTCCGTCAACGAGGCCGGCTCCTCGAAAGAAAAATAGACGATCACATAAACAGACTGTGTGTGCTGCTGTGAGAGAGATTTAGTGTGTGTGTGGGTATTTGGCTTTGTTGAGTTCACCTGCACTGTTTTTTCTGTCTTTCTGTGCTATCGAGGGCGATCTTTCAACCACCTCTTGTCAGCAGCAAAGCTGACTCATTCTTTTCTTTCCCCCTTACGCACACGAACAACCAGACGGCTAGAGCAAGCGAGAGATGCGGCATCAGGGAGTTGTCCTCTTCGCCGCGCCTCTCCACGGCGTGGAACTGGCTGGACTGCTCTTTGCCGACTACATGCAAAGTTCTCTCTTCCACATGGACGTGGCCGAGGCACTCTGCGACGTGAACGGCTGGTTCAACTTCTTCCGCAGCGGCTTCAAGCCCTCCGCCCTCTTCTCCTTTTATAGCCGCCTCATCACGGAGCGGCTGCTCTTCCGCTTGCTGGAGTGTGGAGTGTCGGCTGTCTGCCTCTACAGCAACGCTGAGGTGTGCAAGGACGCCATTGCCTTCCACTACATCTTCCCCATCGTCCGGGACTACCGCTACTCGAGATTCTGGTTGACGCGTGGGCTGCGGTGGGTGGGCCGTGCACTCACGCCTGGCTTTTTAAAGCGCGGTGGCAGCGGTGTTGGTGCTGCTGCGACCACGGCACGAGCCGGACTTTCCCCCTCGTCGCTTTCAACGCAGCCAAAGTCCGCAACACCGAAGCTTTTCCCTCGTGGCGAAGACAGCGACGCTGAGGCACGGTTTTACGAGAGCCCCCCACGTCCCTCGCGCACCGAGCCCTTCGCCGGCATGCCCGACTCCTGCCGCGACGCTCTTCAGTACTACGTCTACAGCTACCAGACCCGTCCCTACTACACCGCCTTTGTCAGCGGCCTCATCTCAGACGTCGCGCTCTTCACAGCGGAGCAGATTCTGTGGGCCACCTTCTTCTACCAGGAACGCACCAAGTCCACCTCGCGGTGGCGCATGTGGAAGCCGTACTTGAGTGACCTGGCGGTGGTGGCGACGCAGACGGGGCTGGTGTACGCCGCTCGTGTAATTGGTGTCACGCTGGGCCAGCGGCTGTCGAAGGAGCCAACGGGTGGTGGTGTGTTCTGGGGGGAGCATCTCACCCTCCTCGCCATGACACCAGCGATCCAGTACGCAAGCATGCGGGTAGGGATGGTGGTGCGGGCGGCGCTCGAGCAGCGACACCCGCGCACCGAAGAAGACGAACGCGAAGACAAGCGGGTCGAGGACGAGGCGGAGGAGGCAGCACGAGCGCAGGCCGCAGCCGCGCGCGCCGCCTTCGCCTTCACGGCTGGCCCGAGTGGTAGTGGCGACGGTGGCTGGCACTCTGCCGGTACGCCGAACAGCAACGGCGGCAACAACAACAGTAGCAGCAATAATAACAGTGGGAACGGCAGTGGCAGCAACTACTATGCATTGCTGGGTGTCTCGGAGCAGGCCAAGGCACCAGAGATTAAAAAGGCCTACCGCGCGCTTGCCTTGCAGAACCACCCCGACCGGGTGCGCAAGGAAGCCGCGGCGCAGCAGCAGGCGCGCGAGCAAATGTCCATACTAAACGAAGCCTACGACACCTTGATTGATTCCGACAAGCGGGCACAGTACGACGCTGCGCGCCGCTTCTCCGAGGGCTCGGACTTCTTCAAGAAGCTGGAGTCGATGTCAGTGGTGCAGCTGACGGCCGTGAGCACGGGTGCGATTGTGGGGCTGAGCACGTTGGTTGTGGTATCCGCCTACGGGCAGTATTTGACCATCTTCCAGCGTGTCACCTCGCTGGGCCGCGGGCCGCTGCAGCTCTTCAGCTGAGTAACGGTATGGCCGATTTGCTTTCTTTGTTGTTGTTGTTGTTGTTGCTGTTGGATAGGGCAGAAAATATGGAGGAAATCGAGGGGGCGAGAGGCAACGGTTTGGTTGTGAGTACGGTTTTTGTGCTGCTTCCTCTCACCGTTTGATTGTTTATTTTTTTCTTCATCCTCTTTTTTTTTTCTGGATTCTCCGCGCTGCCTTCGTCTCTTTGGTGGGGCTGTTGGCTATGATTTTCTGTCATGATCACCAAATTGTATTCCTTCTCTTTTTTCTTTTGTTAGCTCACCTAAATCACCACCTGACATTCCACGCCTTCGTGGTGCGCGACGCGGCACCAACATTTACAGAAACGAAAAAGTAAACTCAAACTCCATTTGAAGCGGACTGCCCAAGAAGTGAGTGTGTGGTCGCTGCCTCCACACTTTCTCTCCAAGCGTTCGCCGGTGTCATCGCTCACGTCTTTGTCAAAATGCCGCTCTTCGCTCTATTTTGTACCTGTGCCCTTTGGCACTTCTTTTGATAAATAAAAAGATGTCTGTAGACACGGCCTGTGTGCGGGAAAGCGGCCTTACGCGCATGTGCATTGCTTAGAAGGCTCACATCTAAAGACACTCGCTTACCTACGCTTTTCAGTGCCTGAGTCGATGGCGATGACGTTGCTGTCCCAAATTATTATTATATTGTGCGCCATCGCTTCTATCTTCTCTCACGCATACCACTCTTTGTCCCTGAATCCCCCTTTTCTCCCTCTTTCCCCCTTGCTCTACTACCCTTGCAACGATGCACTTGTAACTACATTGAGTAGTCTGCTTTATTTGTTTGTTTTGCCCTTACTGCCCCAAGCCACAGGGAAAGGAAGAAAAACAACTCTCTGTATTAAGCGTGCCAGCAAATACATCGACGAGGTAGGTTGGCAGGTGCCACAAAACCACATCTGCTCTTTTTTTTTTATCTCTAAGCTTCTTTAGCGCGTGTTGTTTTTATTATTGCTATAATTCGGGGGTTTTTCTCCTCGGTAGTACTGTGCTGCTTCTGCTTTTTGCTGTGACATCCCTTCGTTGCTATACAGTTGCTTATCGACCCTTTTCTTTTCCTCTTTTTTTCTTTTAAGCGAAGCCACGTGCTGCCTCAACTCTCACTAGCAGACTTGCGCGAGCTTCTGATTTCTTTTGCCTCTTTGCTGTATTGACAATCTTTACTTTCTCTCCTCTTCCCCTCTTAAGCACTTGCTGTGTGTGTTGCTCCCTCTGCTCTCTTGTTGTTGTTGTTGTTGAGTGTCTCCTCCTTTCTCTCTGATTCGTTGCGTGTGGGTTTCTCCCTTCTTCCGTCGAGACTGCCTTTTTTTTTATTTTTCAAAGGTTACTCAGCAAGTTGCTCCTCGAGATGGCGCAGTCACCTCCAACGAGCAGCGGGGCCAACAACGCCGCCGCGTCACCGCGATACTATGACCTTAATGCCCCTCTAACTCGCCCCGTCACGCCACAGCAGGTGACAGGCTTCACCCTTCGCGAGGGAATGCTGCCCAGCCTCGTTGTCCCTGACGGCAGCCTCTACTTCGGGCCACTCGTCGACTGCGGCCGCTACCGCGTGCCCTGCGACTGCGGCATCATCTTCTTTCGCCACGGTGATGGCATGGCGCCAAACTTCATGCAGGCAAGCGCCACACCAGGCGGTACAACCAGCAGCAAAGGCGGTTTAGTCTCCTACTTTTTTGGCCGCGGCGTCCCTCAGGACTTGGGTGCGCTGCGCGGCGATGATCAGCGGCAGGCTGCCGCGCAAGTCGCCGCTGCCTTCACCTCCCTGTGCGCACGTTACCAGCAAGGTGACCGCTACGGGGGGGACTGGGCCGGCGGCGTCTTCCACGGCGAGGGCGTTCTCATCACGAGCTTCTTTACCTACCAGGGTGGGTGGCACGCGGGGTCGATGCATGGCCGCGGCTACATCGCCTACACTCGCAAGTATGTCGATGCCCGTCCGGCTGCTGCGGGAGGCGGGGGCGGCGCGGGTGTTGGAACGCTTCTCCTCAAGGGGCTGTCTTACGTCACCCCCTTCGGGCTTGTCTCCTCCGCCGCCGCGCCGAAGGAGTACACCGGCGACTTCCACGCCGAGCACGGCAGGCACGGTGCGGGGCTGATGCGCTACTACAACGGAGACGTCTACGAAGGCCAGTGGCAGGACAACTGCCGCCACGGCAAAGGAAAGCTGCGTAGACCTGATGGAGAGATGTACGAGGGGGAGTGGGCCAACGACGTGCGAGAGGGTTTCGGCAAGATCCTGTACCCGAACGGGTCGGTCTTCAAGGGCCTGATGCGGCAGGACATGCGTGACGGAGAGGGGGTGATGCGCTTCACCAACGGCGACGAGTACTTCGGCGGCTTCGTGGCTGACCGAATCGAGGGGCATGGCACGATGAAGTACCGCAACGGCGACACGTACGACGGTGCGTGGCATGACCAGCTGCGGCACGGCAAGGGTGCCTTCACGCTGAAGCGCACAGGCGCCACCATGACCGGCGTCTTCCAGAACGGCCTCATCCACGGTGAGGCGACGGTGGTTGTGCCGCGGGTTTCGACCTTTGTGGGGACCTTTGTGCGAGGGGAACGGACCGTGGGGACGATGCACTGGCATCCGCAGACGCCGAGTGAAGCCGAGAAGGCGGTGGACAGCAGCGCTGCGGCGACGCCGTCACCACCGCCGGCCGACTTGCCCCTTGCAGCCTCCACCGGCACCACCGTTGCAGCTCCTGTGGCGACGGGGTCCACGTCCCTCGGCCAGGCTGCCCGCCGCCACTATCTTTGTTACCAGGGGGAGTGGCACGGCGAGCACATGCACGGCCGCGGGCTGCTGTGGTACACAAATGGCGACTTCTTCTCCGGCCGCTTCCAGAAAAGCCTCCGCCACGGCCCCGGCAACATGCGGTATGCTGCCGAGCAGGCCGAGTTCAGTGGGACTTTTGTTCACGGGGTGCGTCATGGGCTGGGCCTGCTGCAGCGGGCGGACGGGTCCATTCGTGCGGGGCGGTGGCAGCACGACTCCTTCGCAGAGGGCTACGAAGGGGAGTGGGACGGCAGCACCTTCAACGGCATCGGCCGCCTCACGATGCCCCTTGACACCTTCTTCGGCGTGCGGGCCAGCAACTCGACGCTGAAGCTGACGGACATCAGCGCCATCTTGAACGAGGCGTCGAGCCCGCCACCGCCACCGCCGGCCAACACGACGCCGGCCGAGGATGAAGCGCGCGCCAGCGAGACCCTCTCCCCCACCTCTGCCCAGCCAGGCGGTGCTGCAGCTGCTGTTGTCACCGCCGCCTCGTCGGCAGTCATGCGTCGCAACGATATCGCACCCCACTTCATCGACTTCTTCGGTGTTTTCCGCAACGGCGTGCGCGACGGCCTCGGGCTCCTGAAGCTGCCGGCGCTGGACTGCCTCGTGGGCGGCACGCTGAACCTCGCCGAGGACCGTCGGCCGATCCGCAAGACTTCCTCTGCCAGCGGCGCTGACGGTGCTGCCGCATCGGTCTCGAGTGACGGTGATGTCGCGTCTGTGGTCATTAAGGGTCGGTGGGTGCGAGAGGTGCTTCACTGTGAGAAAGGCGTCATCGCCTTTCCCAACGGCACCATCTACATCGGTGGATTTCGCAACGGCGCCCGCGACGCAGCCACGGCGCGGGTGTGGTGGCCTGACGGGTCGGTGATGGAGAGTGCGTGGCGCGACGACGCGCCGAGTGGGGCGGGGGTGTGGTATCAGCGCAATCGCACGGACCCGATCTTTCAGACCATCATCCCGAGCGCGCTGCGCCGATCGCGGTCGCGCAGAACGACAACTGAAACGCAGGCGCCCGCTCCGCTGTCAGGAGCAGCAACGACGTCGGCGGCTGCGCAGCAGGCGGTCACCGACACGAACACGTCCGCCGGTGACTTGTTTGGCCTGTCGTACCTGTGGGGCCTGGTGGGGCTCGGCTTCGGTGGCGGCGGTGGACACGACGCGAACGGTGCAAAAGAGAACGATGGCGAAGACGCCCGTCGCAGCGCCGACCGCCCTCAGCGCGTCCTCATCGACTTCCACGGGCACTTCGCCATGTCCTGCACGTGGAACCCCTACGCGATGGACCTGAACACCTACAGCCGCGTCGTGCTGCCGCAGGTCGCTGCGCAGACGGCCCCGCTGCCGAACGGCACGCCGTGGCCGCTGGTGATGCACTCCGGCACGATGGCCACGGCGATGGCGAACGGCGCGGGGTGGGGGCTGAGCGGCGCCGGCGCTGCCAATGCATCTTCTGCGACGTTAGCAACAGCAGCAGCGGGCAAGAGCGTCGGGAACTCCAGTATGGCAGCGGCAACCGCCACCAGCTTCGCAGCCCCGGACAGTCCGATCGCTCCCACGACGCGGCAAATCGCTGCCGGCGCCGCCGCCCTCCACCTCTCCGAGCCGCCACCGCGCATTCCGGTGGGCCGCGCCAACGGAGCCGCCGTCGTCTACTTTGAATCGGGCGTGGTGCTGGCCGGGGAGTGGCTGAGCAACGTGCCACGGCTGGCCGTGCCTTACCGTCCCTGGTCTGCCTACGACACGTTCCTCGTCTGGCAGGCTAGCCGCCCCGCTGCGCGAAATTGCATGCGTGCCTTCCCCTTGTGGGTGGCCCCGCGATTGCAGTCGTGCTACTCCGGCTTGCTTGCCACGGCACCAGATGACGTGCGAGGGGAGCCGCGGCGCACGACGCCCGGGGAGCCTCACCACCCTGCTTCAATGGCCTTCTCTCCCTTAGCCACGAGCGGGGACGGTGTTGGTGCTGCTGCTGCGACGTCTGCTGGTAGCGCAGGAGAGGGTGTACGAGGCGTGACGTCGCCCGACACCCGCTGCACCATCTGCGCGAAGGAGTACAGCTTCTTCCGCAAACGGGTGCACTGCACGCTGTGCCTCCGCTCCACCTGCACGTCGTGTCTCGGGCAAATGGACACAGATGGACGGCGACAGGAAGACGTGAAGGCGGTGCTGCGACACGCCTATGTCACCTCAGAAACAGCCACGCAACTCGCCGCAGCGGCAGCCAAGAGCCTTGCTGCCAGCAACAGCACTAACAGCAGCAACCCCCCGCGCCGCGTTGTCTTTCCCAGCGTCTCGGTCGAGCAGGTGGAACGGGCGTTCGAGGCGCAGAACATCTCCACCGTGCCCGTCTGCGCCGACTGCGTACGCGCGATGCTGTGGAAGCTGCGCTACACCCAGCTCTGGGTCCCGATGTCCATGTTCGCCTCTGTCGTCGACATCGAGCGGCATCAGCGGGACATGCAGATGCGGCTTAAAGGAAGTGCACAGAAGATCGACGTGCCGGCCAGTGGTGCAGCAGAGGGAGTTGATGGCGAGGAGCCGGCCATCGCAGCAGCAGCAGCAGCGGCGCTGAGCCGTGAGTCGTCTCGTCAGCTATCCGCCGGCGGGGAACTTCTTCCTCTTGGCGAAGGAGAAGAAGCGGGAGCTGAAGGAGGAAGAAAAGAAGAAAACAGCGGCGCTGTAGCACAGGGAACGGCGCCACGAACACCAACATCAGCGAATGCAGGGGAGGCCGCCGCACAGACGCCTTTCCCGGCGCACAGTCGCGAAGACGCCGACACCGTTGCCGATCCAATCCCACTCGCGGACTCTCCGTCTCCCCACTCGCCACCCACACAAGCGACACCAGGTGCGGAGACAACCAACCGCTATGCACGCCCGCTGCCCGACATGCCGCGGCCCAGTGGCGAGCTGCTCCCGCCGACGCAGTACATCACGTACAGCGGATACACCTCCCACTCCATCCCCCACATTTACGGTGAGTTGTGGTGGGGGCGGCGGTACTACTACCGCGGCGGCTTCTGCGCCGGCGAGCGACACGGCTTCGGTGTGCAGTACATGCCGAATGGCGAGCGGTACGAAGGCGCCTTTGAGCGCGATGCGTGGCATGGGCAAGGGGTGTACTACTTCGACGACGGGTCGGTGCTGCTGGGTGAGTTTCGGCGTGGCGAGCTGCATATCGTGCAGTACCACGGCGAGGTGGAGGAGGACGCGGTGGCCGGGGTGCGGCCACACGGTCGCGGCGTCGGCTACGAGGCAGACGGCTCCTTGTACAACGGAGAGTGGTCGCACGGGCAGCGCCACGGCACTGGCATGCTGCACTTCCCGGATGGCGTCTCCGTGTACAGCGGCACCTTCGTGGCCAACGCGATGGAGGGGATGGGGAAGCTTGTCACCACCAGCGGAGCCTACTACGGCGACTTCAGCCAGAACCAGCAGCAGGGCAAGGGACTGCTTTTTACCGGGACGTGTGTCATTGAGGGAAGCTGGGTGCACGGCGCCTCCAGCGGCTTCACCCGCATCTACGAGAGCGACACCGGTGAGGTGTACGAGACGACCTCGCGAGACGGGAACGAGCGCGACGACTGCTTCTCTGCGCCGCTGATGATTGACGACGCCGAGGCTGCCGAGTGCGGGCAGTGCGGCACCGCCTTCACCTTCTTCCTCCGCCGCCACCACTGCCGCCTCTGCGGCGACGTCTTCTGCGACTCGTGCTCGCAGCACCGCGCGACGCTGCCGGCAAACTTCGGCGGCGACGGCGACACCGGCGCAAACGCGGAAGGCCTCGACGCGACGATCAACCCCAGCACGGTGGGCCAGCGGGTGTGCGATGCCTGCTTCTACCGCCTGACGCAGCGTCGCATGATTGGCGTGCGGCGCTATCGCGACGGCAGCGTCTACGCCGGGTGCTGGAGCCAGGGTAGATGGGTGGCGCAGGGGCTCTACTGCAGGCCAGATGGCATTTACGTCGTGATGGACCACCATGGCAAGCCGCTCGTGTCGGCCGACCTATCTCGCGCGAAGATGGGGGCTGTAGCCACCACAGAGAGTGGTGGAAGTGGAGACGCCGGCGCGGACGAAGGCGGCGCAGGAAGCAAGAAGGAGTCAGGAAAGCGTGCTGCTGGTGGTGGTGGCGGTGTCCCGTCAGGTGGCCTGGGCGTTCCGCGACGCCCCGCGCGTACGATGCTGCCGATTTCCCCCTCTATCCTGCAAGACGCCTCTCCTGCCAAGGAGCTGCTGGACAACGTCCGCGTCGTTCGCGAGAGCTCCTCGCGCGCCGACCTCGACAACTTTCTGCTCTGGTGGGCCACGACACGCAGCCGGTGCGGCCTGCAGGTACCCTTGGATGTTCTGCTCGTCTCGAAGTACCAGCGCATGCCAGCGCAGTTGCTGCGTGGGGGGAAAAGCACCACCGTCGCGGTAGGATCGGACGCCGCCGCTTACTTGGCCGGCCCGACGCGGTGTGCGCTGGCGACGCCCCACACGCCGTCCTTAGCGCCGATCCGCCTCTTCGTCACGCTCGCGGATGCTCGCAAAGCAATGCAGACGATGGTGGACGGTGAGGTGCGACGGCCAGCAGAGGAGAGGGACGCAACGCGCGAGACACCAGCAGCGGAAGGAAGAGAAGGTGAGAGCGCGGCAACTTCAGGTGCGTCGTTGACGGCTGGTGCCACCGCACCTCGACTGACAGCCGAGGAGCGTCGCGTTATTGACAGTGATGTAGAGGCCGCCGCTCTGCGTGCTTCTCGCTTTATGCCCGTCGCGATTCCTCGTGCCCCCACCGTACCCATCACGTCCGCCACGATGCCCACCATCTCCTCTATTATCTACGACGAATCCCCCGCCCTCTCCGGCAACGCCTCGACACGCGATCTGGACCGCGCGTCTGATGCAGATACTCAACGCAGCAGTGGTGCTGGTGCTAGTCATGGCCTGCTGGGCAGTGGAGGCAGAAGGAACAGCCGCAGCACGCCGCTGATGGATGCCGAAGTGGGTGCTTTTGGCCTGTCCACGTGGGCCACACGGCCCCCGCCCACCATCGATGCGGAGGACATCACCGACGAGCGGCTGGTGTCGATGATGCGGGCAGAGCGGCTGGGGTGGCGAGGCACCGCCGCAGGCGTAATGTGCGACACGGTTGGTGCGTTGATGCCACCGACTCCTACCCCGCCTGCGCTGGGCGAAAACACGCCGATTGCGTGGGATGTGTGGAGCACACGCGACATCCCCCGCTACGCACCACCACCGCTGTCGCCGGTCGGGTCGGAGAGCGACAACGTGAGCGCTGGGGTGTCGTCGCCCGCGCCTGCGTCACAGCAGCAACAGCAGCAACAGCCGCGCAGCGAAGTCGACCTCTACTTTGCCTGTCCCTTCTGGGAGCCCGCAGTGCCGGACGTGCAGATGCTGCTCGAGCAGGGAAAGATGACGCAGGCGGCGCGGCTCATGCGCAAGCTGCAGCGCGAGCACACAAGCGGCGACGGCGCGGATGACGACGAGAAGGACGCAGACGGGTCGCCGTGGGGGAGCGGCACTGAGGTGGGTAGCTTTGCAAGTGCTTCGCGTTCACCTGGTACGGCGAAGGACAAAGCAACCGGAAGCACGGACACGCTAGATGTCCTGCAGCAGATGCAGGTGGCGAATGGGACGGGAACGGGAATGGCGTGGACCGCGGGCGGCCTTCTCTCGGCGGAGCAGCGCGCACAGTCGGGTGGCGGGTGGGCACCTGCGCCGATGCACGGGCCCTTTGAATTTGACATCTCTGCCACAGAGAAGAAGAAAAGTCCAGATGGGGAGCGGTGGTACTTCAAGGTGAACCAGCGCGAGATCCACAATTTTCAGTAATTTTTTTTTAATGAAAAGAAGGAGCTTCTCCTCTTGTTTAGTATTGTGTGTGCGCGTAGATTTACAAGATCACAGTACCGCATGAAAGACTCAGTACAATTTCTATTAAGACACGTGTCGTGTATTTCTTTTGGTAGTTGCATGCTTCCTATTGTGTTGCAGTTCGCGAGTCATTTCAAACTCACAAGGTTACAAGGAACGGGAGAGAAACATAAAAAAAAAAAAACAGTGAGACGGAGATTTGAGGATGCTCACCTGCGAAAAGCTCGTTTGGCCGCATCGTGCAGCCACTGCCGCCCCGCCTTGTCCGCGCCGTTGCGCCAGGTGCGGGTAAAATGCTCGCTATGAAAGTACTTGATGGCGTTGAAGGTGCCACTAGATGAGCTTGCGTATCTTCGACGAAGCCACGCGAATCCATTCGACAGTAATCATTTTTAACGCACTGTCGTTTCAACTCCTCTTTCTCTCTCCCTCTATTCCTCTACCTCTCTGGCGTATTGCCCCAACTCTGCGTTGCTGCTCACGGCTGTGGGAATAAATTTAAAAAGCACTCTTCCATCGCAGTGCTCACCCTCCTCTCTTTGTTGTGCTTCTCACTGAGTACACTACCTTTCGTTGTTTCGCTCCCCCACCGGGCTTTATACTCTCCTCTCTTTTTGGTTGCGTTCGCTAGTAATTTCTCCCCCGTTCGCTTCTCCCTCATATGGGTGTGTCTCTGGTGTGCGTTTTGCTCCGAGAGGTCTCCTAGTAAAGAAAAAAAAACACTTTTTACGACAACGCACAGAAGCGAGAATCCTTTTTTTTTTTCGCGTATCCCAACGCTCGCAACACAGGTGCGTGTGTGAGTGTGTGTGTGCTTGTGTGTCGCGGTGATTGACAATACGTCTTTCTGATAGTTTTTTTTCTCTGAAAAAGACATAATCAAAGAAGGAGCTCTTTATTTTTGTCTCGTGTGCTCCTTTTATCTCTCTCTTTTGAGGAAGGTGCAGTGGTGACCACTAACGAGCTTTCTTAATTTCTGATTGGTTTCTCTCTTTTTTCGTGTGTTTCGCTCTTCCTTCTCTCCCGAACTCTTTGCTTTCGTAGTAAAGGCACTTCCTCCGTCGTGGTGCGAGTGTGTGCGTGTGAGTGTCTGCCTATCCGTACTGCTGTTGCTGCGCAGACCCTTTTCTGTTCTTCTCGTCTCTTTCTCTGTCTCGTTTCGCGGTGGTTTTTAACTTCCTAAACGCCGTTTCAGCTGAGGACCTCTACGAGCAAAGAACTAAAAAAAAAAGAAAAGGATACAGGAACGTGGCGCGTACCGGCAGAAACTCCCTCACGCTTTAAGATCACCGGGAACATCAGAGGAAAAAAAACAGTGTTTTCGTCCTCTGTTCCTCTTCTTCATCTTTTTCTTTCTTTCTGGGGGTTCTTTTATTTCATTTTGCGTTTAAGCCGGTGCGGCCTCCCCTCTCCTACTTTCGACGACAATCGATTGCGTCTGTGTGTCTGTGCGTGCGTGAGCCCTTGAGAAGTTGGACAAGTACGTGCTGTACTGAGCCAGGGGAGATTGAGAAGCGCATCCGAGCTTTTTTTTTTCTGCTCTTGTGTCTCCAATACTTCTCGGCTCGCTGTCCTTACTGTCAGCCCACTCTCTTCAGCTTTTATTTTCCTCTTCTTCTTCTACGTGAGATCGTTTTTTCTCTCCCTCTCTCCCTCTCTTCCCATTTCTCGGTGGCTTTCGGCCTCTTGGCATTGCTGTCTGTCGCTGCATCGCGTAACAGCATTCCCACTTAGTGTCTCTCTGAGCTGCGGTGGCTGCCTTGAAGTTTGCTCGCTCCACCTTCTCTCTCCCTTTCTGTGTTTTCGGTGCGTCATATTAATCTATTTTGCTTGTTGTTGTCGTTGTTGTTGTCGTTGTTTTCCCCTGTCCGCCTCCCTCTCGTCACGCTACGCGCGGTCATCGCCTCTTCTTTATATTTCCACCTGGGTGATTTCCTCCAAGTGTTTTTTTTTTCTCCTCTTTTTCCTTTCGCATTCACTACCGCTACATAATATTCTATAACACATCTTTTTTAATCTTTTTTATTACCTCTCTAAATTCCAAAGGCATATATATAATTACTACTACCAATTGTAGTGAGGCTCTTGAGGGGTGTAACGCCATCACTACGCCCTCGTCTCTTTTTGGCCTTTGTGTGTCTGTTTGTGTGCGCAAGTAGTCTAGCCAGTCCACAGGCCAGACTCTCTCTCTCTCTCGCTCACAAACATCTTCGTTGCGTCTAGCTCCTCCGAGATTAATCTCCTTTACAATTCTTCGTTTTTTATTTCTCTCTCTCTCGTCGGTTTCAAACGCTCTTCGCTTCGTTTTTTTTTTCTGTGGGCATTCGTGACCGCCTTGACTTTTGATTTTTCTTTGAGTTTTCCCCCTTCGTTTACGTATTTTTGTTTTCTTTTCTCCCTGGTTCTTTTGTGCCGTGTTTTTTGTCTCCGTTTTGCAGTGTGGTTCTTTTCTTTCTTCTTATCTCGCTGCCTCGAATCTTTATATTTGCCTTCTTCCTCTCTCTGCGCGTTGTTCTCGACGGAGAGGGCACGGCCAACTTGAGTGACTATCTCGTCCCATTATCCCTTTTTTGTTGTTGAGTGCTTGTGTGTCGATCATACCAAAGGAGTCACCAAATTGTGGTGTCCCAGTGAATTTCAACGCTGTTGCCTTTTTACCTTTGTTATCTGGTGTACCGACACGTAGCTCAGTATCGCAGTCATCACCCGTAAACGCTACTAAGGCTTACTTTTGATATATATATTAGTATTAAACCTTTTTTTTTTCTACACGCAGGCGGCGCCGTTTTAACGAAAAAAAAGGAGAAAGGAAAAAGAAAACAAGTGGCCAAGTACGTGTGGTGGCAGCGAACGAAGCCGGAGCGCCGCCCGCAACGCAGCCTATGCCCTCCCTCACCGCGCCTCGCGACCGCTTCACCCATGTCCCGCCCTCCGTGACCACCACGACGTCAGGAGCCCCTGCCACATCGCGCCCCCCAAGTGGCACCTCATCCCCGACCGCCTCTGCCGTGATCGCAGCGCCGCTCAGCACGTCCAGCCCCACCGTCCTCGGTTCTGCAGAGAGCCACCGTGCGCCGGTAGAGCCTCCCAACGTCGTCGTCGTTGCGGCACGCGAGCACGGCACGGCGGACACCAAGTCTCCGATCCCCCACGTGTTGAACAGCTCCGGCACGGCGCACCCACCCGCCACCCCGAGCAACTGGATGGTGCGGGGGACGCCGAATGGGGGCTCGCCAGCGGCCCTCTCCGCCCTTGGCACGCACACCACGCACGAGTCGGCCATATCCGGCTCGTCCTTTGCCTCTTCGGCGGGCAACCCAACTCTCTCCCCTCTGCTGCACCCGCGCGTTGGCAGCGGCAACGGAAACGCCACCTCTATGGCTGCTGCCCACGCGGCCAGCGGGTCCGAGTTGGCGCCGGAGGCAGAGAGCACCGACACAGCCTTCTATCTCATGGAGAGGGCGGCTGGGCGGAAGCGCACCCCACGCTCCCTCGCCATCTCTGGCGCCGCCAGCAGCTGTAGCGGTGGCGGTGGTGCGGCGGGCACGGCAGGTGGAGACGCGGAGGGTGCCACTACCCCCACCTCGACACGTCTTGTCTTTTCACGCAGAACAAGCGCGGGGGGCAGCGTGTACGACGGCGCTGGGGAGGACACCGCTGCTGCGGTGCGCACCGGGCAGCTTCGTCTCTTGCCAGACAGCTGCGCCGCCGACGACAACGCGGACGACTCGCTGCATATGGTACCCGACCCGCAGAGAGGGACCGACGTGCAGAGTACGTTGCACTCCAGCCGCAGTCGTGGTTCCGGTGTGGCCACCATCACGACCACGCCCCACAGTGCATCCCCCTTGACCTCGAGTCTCCCACCCTTGACACTGGGGGCTGCAATGATGGGCGGGCTCATGTGCGACGTGCCGGCGACGGTGTCCGCCGCAGAGGCGGTGACGCGCCGCACCTCGAGCAGCCCGCTGACGGCATCCGCTGCAGCAGCCGGTGTTGCCGCGCCGCACCCCACCACGCCTACTACGGCAGCCATCACCAGCGCGGGTGCCACGCACACGGGAAGCGGGAGCGACGTTGCAGCGCCGATGGCGCCGTGGACGCGCCGTTCTCGCAGTCCGTCGTCGCCGCGGCCGCCACGCAACGGCAGCAGCGGCAGCAGCAGAACGCATGAGGGTGGGAGTACGGGTGCGGCTCGCCACACACCACGCTCAGCAGCGGCGGCTGCAGGAACAGAGCCGGCGCGCCGTCATCCCTCGTCTCAGCACTTTGCAGGATCGCCGTCTGCTGCAGGCGGTACTGGAGTGGATGTGGCGACATCAACACACCTCACCTCGCACCACTTTGCCAGCACAACACAGCTGCCGGCTTGGCCGCACTACTCCGCCGCGTCGAGTTGTGCCTCGCTGACAGAGTTCGGCACCGCTGCGGAGGCCGACGCGACAGCTGCAGAGGATGCGGAGGTAGAAGAGGGGAACGAAGGGGCAATGCAGCACCGTAGTGGCGCAGACACCCACGCCAGAGCCGCTGCGTTTTCCGTGACAGGGGTAGAGACATCATCATCTGTTCCTGTGCAATCGTTTGCCGCCTCCATGACAGCCCTTCCCCACCACGGCGCGGAGACGGCGGTGTTATCTTCAAGAGGAGCCACGCACGCAGCGAAGAGGCGAGAGGCGAACTCGGGAGACCCACACCACCACGTCGAGGAACTCTCCGGTGAGGCACCGATCCCGCTGGCTGATGTGTGGGCCGCCGGCTCCGCCGCGAGCGGGAGCCGAGTGCAGACTGCGAATCACAGCCGGAGCAGCAGCTGCAGTGCAGGCGAGGCACCGAGTCATCACCACGGCTTCTCTTCGCACCACCACCACCAACAGCAGCAACAGACACACCCCGCATCGCGTCGCTCTTTTACCGCGCCAGCCATTTCCCCCGCAACCGCCGCCCCCGTCTTCACCAGCAGCGAGGCGCACCACCCCTCCCCGTGCACGGCACAGGCGCACAACAGCGGCAACTTTCTCAACTGCCGCCCAGCCTTCTCTCGTTTCTTCTCCAGCCGCTTCAGCACGCCAAGCGGCGCCACAACGCCACCGGACGCGTCGGCGTTGGACAACAGCGGCCGTCATGAACAGCCGGTCGCTACGCGTGCTGGCCATCCTGCAGCGATGCCGCCTCCGCCCCCACCGCCCCCAACATCTCGAATCCCCTCGCCAATTCTCCGTGCCGCCGCCACCATCACGAGTGGCTTTGCTGCCACCCCGACGCATCAACGCATCAGCTCCACCCTCGGCACCGGCGGCAACGCCACCGCACAGTCCTCTGGACGCGTCACGCCATCCAGTGGGCTGCACCTCGCGAGGGGCTCACCCGCCCCACCACCGCCGTCCCCGATGGCAGACGTTGATGAAGCCACACAGCCGTGGCGGCACTGCTCGGCCAGCCGCGCCTCCTCCTCCTCTCCCCCGCTCAGCGATCGCTGCTCTGCGCCGCGACACAGCAGTGCTGTCGAGGACGCCGCAGCTGCTGATGTCACTGGTCGTCTGCTCGGTACGCCGTCGACGCGCGCGCTGCTGAGCTGTCGCAGCACGCCGGATGGGATGGGCGGTGTGGAGACGGTGGTGGAGGGCCTCTCGATGGTGGTGCTGCCCCCTGCTGCTCTACGCCCGCAGCCCGAGAGCGGAGCAGCGGCCCCACAAGGCCACCAAGGCCACCAAGGCCACAACCATCACTCCCACACGCATGGGCATCACCATCACCACCGGGCACGTGACTCGAGTCTCGGCAGCTGCGGCGGCGGGAGTGCGGCGGCGCGCAACAGTCCTTTCGCCCGTGCCCGGCCAGCAGCGCCACCCACGGCGCTCGCGATGGCGCAGTCGCGGGAGTTTCTCTGCACCTCCGAGTCATCGCTGAACACGTCGACGCCGCAGACGCTGACGAGCACGGCGAGCGACCCGATGCTGCTCTCCTTCTCCTCGACCAACCTCGCAGCCCCGATGACGAGCACCGGCAGCAACAACACCAACGGATCGAACTGGGGTGTTCTCAGCGCACAGGGCGGCTTTGCGGGAACAATGGCCACCGCCTGCAACATCGTGGACAGCTTCGTGATGCGGCCAGACGCGGAGACGGTGCAGAGCCTGCCACGTGGCAAGGTGCCCCGCATGCCGGGCTGCTCGATGCGCGACTGGACGGCGCACCTGGCTGCGAAGGAGGCGGAGAACAGACGTGCGCAGCAGCTGTCGCACCACAGCAGTGGGTCGGCGCGCGGCTCTGCGAGTGGGGGTGGTGGCGGTGGTGTGCTGAGCGGCCCAAGCTCCTGTAGCTCCGCCCCTCCGCTGTCGGGCTTCTCGTCGCCTGCGAGTCAGCAACCACCGAGCGTGCGTGGTGCTCTGCCTCGCATGACGCCGCAGGAAGTGGCCAAACACAACACCCCTGACGACTTGTGGATGGTCATTCGCAACGTGGTCTACGACTGCACGGTGTTTCAGCGCTTCCACCCCGGAGGAGAAAAGCTGTTGCTGGCCTGTGCCGGCCGCGACGCGACGGAGGTGTACGACCGCTTTCACGCCTGGGTGTCGTGCGAGAGCTTCATGGGGCCGTACGCCGTTGGTGTGCTTGCCCCGCAGCACCAGGCGTGATTTGCAAGCTCTTTCGCGGTGATAGGAAAAAGAGGACATACGCGCTTCTTCAAAAGAAGGAAACAGAAAGTGAAGAGCGTCTGGCGAGATGAACTTGCTGGCTGCTGGTGGCTCGCTGCCAAATGCCTTTTTTGTTTGTTTGTTTGTGGTGTGTTTTGTGGGTCCGCATTATCCTATACAATAAAAAAAGTGGTTTGAATGTATAGGTCTCGGTGTGGGCGTCAGAAAAAAAGCAATCTCTTTATCACTCTCTCTCTTTTTCTCGTTTTTGAGTGGTGGAGCTCTTGCTGATGGAACTTCGCTGTTTTTTTTTTTTTGCTAAATGAATTTTGTTTGTTTGTTTCTCTTTGGTGACACGCACTTGGGAATCGAAAAAGGCGTTCAAGATACATATATTTACATTTTTGGTATCTTTTTTAGCACCGGTAGTTCTTGGCGTCGCTGGCTGAACAGTACTTCTCCTTCACTTCTTCCCTTGAATTGACAAGTCGCCATTTATCCTCCACTTCTATATTCGTGAAGCTGGCTCGAAAGTAAAGACAGCATTTTTCTTTCTCTCTACGTCCTTAACTGTGTATTTTGTAGTGCCTGATAAGTGCGACGAGGCGACTTGTAAATGTTTTGTTTTGTTTTTGGCTATTTCCGTTAGTTGTTGTTGTTGTTGTTGTTGTTGTTGTTGTTGTTGTTGTTGTTGTTGTTGTTGATGTTTGCGTTTGATCCTTGCCAATCTTCTCTTTTCCCTTTACCCCTGTGCGACACACCCACACTTGCTCTTCTAAGTGGTACCTCTCTTTTCTATTTCCCCTCTCCTTCCCTACCACACCTGTTCGGATTTTTTTTTTCGCTGTCTTCATTAGTGGCTTCTCCGTCAAACTGCCGCGGAGTGCACACGCCTCTGTCACCCCTACCGCACGCTGCATTCTCGAACATGATGTTGCCACGGTTTTGTTTTTTTCTCAGTCCTCCGTCGTTTTCAAAGGAAAATAAAAAGTGCGCGCATGTGGCAGAGATACATTTTTTTAGCTTGTTTGTGCCAACACCTCTATTCGCAACTCGTCTTTTCCGTTCGATTTCCTTTGTGCCTCTGCTCCCCTAATCGATTTTTCGAGAAGAAAAATGCGCTTTTTGTCCTCCTCCGAGGCGTTCGCGTTCTCTTCCTCAATTTCTTATTTTTTGTTTTTTTTTCTTTTCTTTGCTTTGCCTGTTCTCTCACCTCTTCTCCTATCCGTTGCGCACGTCAGCCGGTGTCTGCGTAGATGCATTGGAAGGCGGTAGTCGGGTTTTTTCTCTTCTCTTTTTTACTGGTTTCTTTGTACTGGTTTCTTTGTACTGGTTTCTTTGTTTACATGTCGTGGGTACTCCATTCTGTGGGTTCTGTTATATAACTTACCTCCTCCTACTCCCCCGCGGTTGTGCGCTCGCAATCGCGTTGCACCGCTTCTGGCGGTGCATCTATTTTAAAGTTATATTCTTCTCTTTCTCTTTCTCTACTTTTTTTCCTATCACATTCCCCTCTTTTCGCTGTGTAAGTGTGTATTGTTGATAAATTTCTGCTCTCATTTTATCTGTCTATGTGACTTCCAATCTTCTCTGAACAGCTTAGCATCCCCGCCAGGAAAGTAAGATTTTTTTTTTAATTCCACTCTTGCTTTCCGTGTTGCTGGACCACTGTTCATTGAAGCTATTGCTCAACGTTGCTTTGACTTTTATTTTTCCTTTTTTATCTTTTTACTATTACTATGTGGGTGTGTGTTGTGGTGCACATTCTTCGCGGTCTCGCAGCTGTTCTCCGACGCGAGAGCGCAAGCTGGCTGAGCCGATTGAAAAGTGCGTTTTAATGCGCACATTCGCAAACCTGGGACGTCCAAAGCGGACACGCAGGCTGTCTCTCAATTTTAGCTATTTTTGCTGTTATGTTTGCTGCTTTTTCGCGGCTACCCGAAGGATGGCGACGCCGTAATGAAAAGTAAAAGCAAACGCGCCGCACACATAGAAAAAAAAAGAAGGACAAAATAAAGAATTCGGTACTTTGCTACTTCTTTTCTCTTTTTTATTTTGTGTTTTTTCTCGCGTCAGTTGCGCCACAAGTAGAGTGTACTGCTGTTTCGGTGGTTTTTACACGAGTACGTGTACAAGCTTGTGCACGAAAGGAGAAAAAAAAACCTAGAGGGAACGAATGGATCAACCGCCAAGAAGGTTTGCTAATATTAATAATAATCATTTAGCAACACGGGACATGATTGGGTGCGTGGATGCGTGCATGTGTGTGCGTTTATCACATTTTTCACTCACCACTCTCGCTTGCCTGCACCAATCCCCGTCGCTGCGAATCATCCTTGCTATTCTCTATCGTATTCCCTCTCTTCCTTTTTTTTCCTCGTCTTGTGCGCACGCAAACAGTATTTCCCTTTTTTCTTTCCTGAAAAGATTTGGCTTTTTGTTAATCAACTTCGAATTCGTCGCCCTTTTTGTCTTTTCTTATTTTCTTCGTGGATTAATCTCTTCTTCTTTATTTGTTTGTTTTTTTTCTTCTCACAACTCTTCTCTCCCTTTCTCTCTCCCCCTTTTTTCCCTCATTTCCTATTTCCCATCACCTTTTTTGATCCTCATCGAGATTTCCGTTCTATTTTTTTCTTTTCTCTTTTTGTTCGGTGTGATGTGGCCTCTTCTGTCCCTTTACATATATATCTAAAATCATCCCTCTTCGTGAGCTGCTCATCATGCGGATGCTGCTTGCTTTAGTTATGCATTTGAGTTTTTTCCCGTCATTTTTTCTCCTTCTCTTCTACTCTATATCTCTTTCCGCACGTGACGCCTCTGCCCCTGTCCCACTGTACATCGTATTTCTCCCCCCTTCTGCCATCACGTCTGCGAAATTTAATTTCTAAAGTAGCAAGTGTGTTTGTGTGTCTTCTTTTCTATTCCAAAGCTTAGCACATGCTGCTTTAAGAGGTGTCCTGCCTCTCTTTTTCTCTCTCTCCCACGTTCATGGTGATGATGAACTCCATCTGCGGTAGCTCCGTTGTTGCTGTCAACAACACCTTTTTCTCTTTTTAGCGCTGCTGCCGCTGTTGTGGGTCTTGCGCGCTTACGTGGTTCTTTGACTTCATGTGTTTATTTTTTTTTGTTATTTTCCTCTCACCGTATATTTTCTCTTTCTCATATTTACAACTGAACGTTCTTCTCCTCACTGCAGGTACTGCGTCTAGCCAGAAGCAGCGAGAGAGCGGTCAAAAACGGATATTCGCAATGGGTTTGTGGATGGGGTGCTGCGGCCGACATTTCGATGCCTCAGCGTACACCGTCTCTTACCTTAACACGTGTTGTTGCGGCTTTCTTACGTTACACACATGTTTTTTTTTTCTTTTCCTCTCCTCCTAGGTCGCCTTCACTACTCCTCTATTATTCAGTATTTTTCCATTATTTTTCCGCCGCCTCCTTGCTGAAGCCAGCGCGGATTGCGACAGTCACTGAGGCTTTACTTCCAATTTCTCTCCCTTTTCCTTTTCTTCTTAACTCTCACAGTGGTGTGGTCGACCTCCCTACGCTCGCGAGTGCTGCCTTCTGGTGAAGGATGCGTGCTCGCATAATTCACACAAACGTACAGGAATGCAACGATCACCATCACGCTTAAAAGCGCCGCCGGCATACATATATGTTGTTGTTGTTGTTTACATTTCTTTTCACTTGTTGCTAACGCTGTTCCGTTTTTCTTCTATTCCCTCTGAACATGACGCTCTACTAAGTTTCGTTTTCATTTCAAACGTTATGTTACACGCTGTCTTCGTTGTGGTGGTTTTTCTTTTTTGTTTGTGTGTGCGCTGTGCGTGTGCTTGCTCCTCTGTTTGTCTGCCTAGTTGTCTAAAAAAAGAAGGTATTCTCTTTCTCTCTCTTAACCAAATCTCTTCTCTAACTTATCCGCGATACTGTTATAATATTCCTTCAAGATTCTCTCTGTGGTTTACTCCTTGTGCTTTATTTTTTCTTTTTTGTTTTTTTTATTTTTCTGAGAGAGTTTTGCAAAGTAGGCAACAGTTCACGTTTTTTTCCCCGTGGGTATGTGTTTGTGAAAGCGCTCGGATTACACCTCGATGAGCCGCTCAGGCCTTTCTCTTCTCCCTTTTCGGCTTTCTTCTGGTGTGCATGTGTGCGGGATCGGACGTTGACTATCGCCGCTGCGGGAGTCCTCGTTGCCTGATGTGTTCTCCTTGTTGCTTTCGATCTTTTTTATTCACACAGCCCGAAAGCTTCTCTCTCTCTCTCTCCTTACGCTGCGCTAATGCAAGCGCTGCTCTTTCTAATAGTGATCTTCTTTTTATTTCTTCCCCAGGTGGGTTTATTACATGCGGCGGTGAAGTAGATTGCTTTGTGCTGTTGCTGGCGTCGCTTTTTGTTGTTGCTATCGTGGAGACCGTCTGCGGCGAATTCATAGGTCTGCGCGCGTATATGTGTGTGTAGGTGCAGTGCAGTTGGTGAAGCAGATGTACGATGACACCGCCAGACGGTGCTCCGCGTTTGTTACTGTTGTCTCTTCTCTTTTTGACTGTGTTTGTGCGGACTTCTCGACCATGTCGTTGTGCTTTTTGTTGTCTGTTTGTTTGTTTGTTTTTTTATGTGTCTTCCCCTTTCTATTTCCCCTTCAGCAGCGGAATTTATTCCTCTCTTAAACAAAAAAAAGAGAATGAGTGCTCAGCACACGGGCGTGAAAGGGTATCATTCGAAGGGAGTTGCATAGATATGCATTACAGAAGCACCATGTGAGAGAGAGCACACCCATCAGCATCGTCGCCGCGAAAAACCTTCTTCGGTTGTATCACGGCTGTCGTGCATCATCACCTCTTCGCACACCTCAACGAGGTGCGTGTGTGTCTGCTACGATTGTGTGCTTAACTCTAATGCTATCTTCTCTGGTTTGCTGGCAGAGAAAATGCGCGGAATATGCGAAGTGGTGTGACGAACCTGCTGCAATAGTGGCAGAGGCACATCTTTGCCTTTTCCATTTTGCAGACAAGGTGCATGATGGGTGTTGTTGATGAGAGATAAAATGTTAAGATGGACTCCTCTTGACGCTACCGTCATACAACTCTACATCGCCCTCTCAAAAACTCCTCTCTCTTTCTTTTTTCTCTTCTGCTAAAATAACTGATGTTGCTGCTTGCGGCCCTCTTCCAAATCCCTCATCGCTGTGGTGTCTCATTGCTTCAAATAAATAAATAAAACCTGACGAAAGGAAGAAAGGAAGAACGACGCTCGAGCTTCAACTGTTGTGCGTCCTTGGCCTGCAACGCATTATTTTTATTCTCTACTACTTTGTTGTTGTTGTTGTTGTTGTTATTAATCGCGCGCACGCATTGGTTGCTAGAGCACCATCAGCGCTGGACATTATTTAAAAAAAAAGACATTTGTCTTATTGTTTTGTACCCTTTTTCGGCTCTCCCTCTTTGACATATATATATTTTTTTTGTTAGTTCGGGCAGCACGGCTGTTCAGTGACGTATTGCCAGTAGCAAGGGTGTAGAAATTGGGAGAGGCAGCGAAAAAGAGGGAAAGTGGCCACTGCAAAGAAAAACTCAACCCCCTTTTTTCTTAGCATCGCTCATCTCACGGCGTTTGTGTGTGCGTAGGCACCACAACTCAACAAAAAAAAAAAGCGAGTGCACTGGGTAAGCAATGGGCAGCGCCTGCTCCACTGATGAGGAGACGCGGCACCACCGCGAGAACAAGAAGAATCGCAACAACCCCACCGAGCCCTACGATACATGGCAGCCAAAGATGCTGCTCGACATCGGTGCCGACCCCCTCGCCGTCATTCGCGACTTCCCGCGCATGATCGTCTACGTGGGCACCGCCGCCCACCACAACTACCTGCCTGCAGGCTGCAACGCGGGTGAGGCCGGTGTCAAGCCGGCAGCGCCGTCACGCAGGACGTCAGAGAATCCTCTCGCCCCGTCTCATGGGCACGACGGCGCGAACGCGGCTGCTGCTGCTGCTGGTGGTGGTACTGGTGGTGGTACTATTACTAATGGTGGTCGGCCCAGTCAGCGTGAGCCCTTCCGCCAGGACGACGCCTTTGCAAACCGCATGCGGCGTGTACGCGAGGAGGTGCTGCTTCTCTCTGAGCTGTGCAACGAGCGCACCACCTTCGGTGCTGCCTTTGAAGCCGCGTGGGACCGGATCGTCGCGCAGAGCACCCACGACGGCGGTGCAGAGAGCGAGGCGGCCAGCGAGTACCTGACAGCTCTGCAGCAGCCACCGACCGATGGCCGCCCACCGGCACCACCGAAGCGTCACGTGCGCAACGCTCTTCCGCTTGACGTGCACCAAACGTTGCTGAACGCGTGTGTGGAGAGCGGGATGATTGCACAGGTGGAGGAGACGACGCACACCGCACCGGCCTCGACGACGCTGCGAGTCAACACGGCAGCAGCAGCAGCACCAGCCGCAGCGGCGGTGCCCCACACACGCACATCGCCGTTCGCACAGAGCCATCTCTCTCGACCAGACTCCGTCACTGCGTCCCCGCTGCATCTGCCAGAAACAGCCGGCTTACTGTCTGACGAGACGCCTGCAGACTACGGCGCAAATGAAAAAACAACACACGGCAAGTCGAAGAGTGCGGCGAGGCGGTCCGCTGCAGAGAAGGAAAACGTGGTGAAGAGCAGCTCCACGTCGCAGATCCGCAGTGTGCCCTCGCAGCCGGCATCTGGTGCTGCGCCAGGTGTTGCCCCGTCCACCTCCAGCCGCTATGTCGTCCGCAGCGCCACCTTCCACCTCATGCAGTTCGCCACACAAGGCGTGATGTTCTTCCCCGTTCAGCGGCTGAAGCACGTGTTGTGGGTGCCGTGGGGATCGCACATGCAGGACGTCTCGTGGACGATCCACTACACCCTGAAGGACGCGACGGCGGCAGACCTGATCGCGTTGAAGCAGCACACGCTGAATGCGCTGTACAACAACGCCTCTACGGTTCTGGCGGCGGAGGGCGGGCTGGCTGGGGAGAGCAGCACACACCGAGCCGCAGCAGCGAAGCTGGCGGCGAGTCGGCCGAGCACCGCAGCGGACGAGACGGCAGACGCCTTCGGAGCTGCGGCGACGACGTCTGTGCCCTCTGATGCCGACCTCAGGGCCACAACAACGAGCGCCGCCGTCGCTGCTGCAGCAGAGCATGGCACCAAGCGGAAGATCATCGTTATTCAGCACGTGCAGACAGGTCGGCACCACGTCGACTCGGCGGACCGCAAGTCAACGCCGCGATATGAGCTGGACTGGGCCTGCAGCATGCGGGTGGACCAGAACACCCTGCAGGAGGCCTTTGCGCCGTTTCGCGCAGCTGCACAGGTGCACACGCCGCAGGCCTCGCCGCTGCTCGGAGAGACGGCGAACTCGGCTCCGTCTTCGCATATGCGTCGTGGCTTCAAGTCAGACGAGGAGGTCGGCGGTGACGCGGTGCAGCGAGGCGCGACGGAAGACGGAGGGATGGGCGGCGAGTCGGAGGGCCTGCGTGTTGGGCAGCTGCCCGGCCTGCTGCAGCGTGAAGTGGTGACGGCGACGGTGGAAGTTATTGCGGCACGTGTAGAGCGACCGCCACAGACGATGTGCATGGTGTCCTCCACCTGGAAGAAGCGCAAGGAGGAGCTGAACTATGTGTTGGAGCAGCAGTACGACGTGCATCTTGAGGAGACGGAGGAGCTGCATGCCAAGCAGCTGTATTAGATATAATCGGGTTTTGTGTGTGTTTGTTCTTTTACTTTTTTTATGTTTGGTGCTTTAAGAGAGACAGCTCTCCTGCCGCTTGTGCAACGAGCGGTCAGCGAAGTCTCGCTCTTTCTAGAAGATGTTTTCTATTTTTTTCATTAATATGCTGTGCCTCTCTTAGGTGGCTGCAAATTTTTTTTTCTTTCTCCTGTATACTTTTTTCCTTGTTCCCCGGGTCTCTTTCACGCGCACCTTGGATTGTCTTTCTCTCTCTCCCCCTTCTCGAAGGTACGGAAGAAGTGACGTTGCCGCCATTGTTGTACACAATTGTTGATGCTCGATGTATGTCTCTCGGGAGGTTTCCCCACCACTGTAAATAATCTTGCGTGGTTGGTGTCTTTTCCTTTTCTTTTTGCTGGTTTTTTTTTTCTCCGCTTTTTACTTTTCTAGTGAGTGCTTCAGAAAAGAACAAAGAAGGGGGCAGGAACGAAGGTGTCTTTCAGGTCCCAATGTACTGCTACGCAAACCACTTGTCTTTTTATTTCTCTTTCATCTCTCTTTCTCTTTTATTTCTCAATTGGTTAACAAAGCAGGTCGAACTCCTTTCGTTTTACTGGACTATCTGTGTGTGTTTCTATTTTTTCTCTTTTCGGCAGCGCATTCCCACCTATTTCTACCCCACTATTTGTGTGTGTTGCTGTGAAGACTGGTTTGCGGTAGTTGCAGTGTCCGTGTGCTTTCGTGACACCTAATTTGGTCTGCGTCATACACAGACGCTCTCCCTCTTATTTTCTTGTATTTTTTTCCTCCGCAGTGTTTTGTTGGTGCCGACGTCAGTGCTCTTTTATTTCTTTTGTGATACTTGCTTTGACATTTCTCGCACACAAGCCACACGCGCCTATGCATACACACACACAAATACAGAAGCAAACACCTTCGCCTGTTGCCAGAAAGTCCACAACGCAAGCGATGTATTTTTGCTTTAGATCTATTTTGTTTGTTAGAGTGAACAGGAGTTGTATCATACACTTGTGATTAGAATATTTCTTTTTAACAGCCCACTTTCAAACCGGCGTGTGTAATTTACAAAAGGTGCGTTGAACGTTGACACCCTCACTCACTTAAAAAAAGAGAAGCAAGTTGAGTCTTTCTCTCTTTGCTGTTTTTTAGACCCGAGCAACCACCTCTAGCTTCAGTTCAGTTTGTTTTTCTCTGTTTCTCTCTCCTTCTTCCGCGCGTCTTACTGTTTGGCCTGTGTGCACATCCTTGTACGTTTGTGGTGAGTGTGGAAGTAGTGCTTGCCGTGAGTTACCCACCTCACTCCACTCTCTCTTTATTCCTCGTCCCAGCCTTCTCACTCTTCTCCTCTTTACTCATTTGTGTTCACTGCTCATCTTCTCTTTTTTTTTCTTCGCTGTCGTTTCATACTTTACAATGTAAATTTTTAAAGAAGCTCGCCCCCCTAAATATTGTTTTATTATTTTATTTTTCTTTTCTTTTGTTAAAAGGCTTTTTTATTTTCCTCCTCTTCTTCGTATCCCTGCCACGCATTGCGGATGATCACGACGAAGCATCGAGTTGACAAACCCTTTTTTCCTTTTAAATATTTTTTTCGGTGTGTGTTTGTGTCTGTGTGCGTGTGTGTAGTATCCTGTTTCCTTCTTGATCACCGCAGCTTTTTGTCCCCTCCTCACTACTGTCCGCGTCGTGTATGTGTGGCACGTGTTATTTTTGTCGTCGTCGTTGTTGTTGTCGTAGTTGCCGTTAGCTCTTTTGAAACTCGCGCACATTTCTCTTGCCTATGTTTCTCCCCCTGTAAACCCCCACTTCTCTTTCGTGTGTCTCTATGTGGTTTTTGTTATTACTTGTTTTCTTTTCCTTTTTTTTTTTCCTATATGGTTTTTTTCCTGACCCGCTCCGGCTTTACGGGTGCAACACGTCTCTTTTGCCTCTTTTTTTTCTCTCTTTCTTCAGACTATTCTCTTTCATACTATTTCTCATTTTCGCAAATAATAAAATATATAAGACTAAATACGCAAAAGTAGTAAAGAAAGAAAAGTAGGTACGTCGACGCTGACGCACAATATGTGTGTAGATGAGGACTAAAAGAGGGCCGTAACTCTATCTGTATGCGTTCGACTCCCTCTGCTTGTTTTCGTCTTCTTCTTTTTTACCTGTCTTGTTGGCGTGCTGTCTTGACGTCGTGCTGGGGTGGATCGTTGTGGTAATGCGGAACAGGGGCCTTTACGGCCTTTCTGTGTTGCGCTCTTGTGAGTTTTCTTTCTTTTTTTTCTCTTCTTCTCATGAGTGCGATGGCACCGGCCCTTTATGGGACTACATCGATGAAGAACAATTTCAGTTGTTGTTGTTGTTTGCGCTGTCTCCTTTCTTTTCTTTTTTCGGCTGTTTTATAATACTTGTAGAAGACAAATCAACTTTGAAATTTCTGCAAAGAGATTTAGACTGAAAGGTGAAGCACACGCGTTGAACTCAATCACGTAGTCGAATAACTCCCTTATTACCACGCGACGTGTGCTTGCGCTTTACGCACTCCCTTTCGTGCGGCAGGTGTCGCTTAAACTTGGCGCCACTCTAGAGCTTCCTTGTGAAGTACATCTCTAAAATTACCACCGCGTACATGACCCTACAAATGCAGCCTCATCCCTCACTCCCTCTTATCTCCATTCTTTTTAACTGTGACGTACTCTCACGCACACACATACACACGCACGCACATTCGCCTGTCGTCCTCTCTTGGTTTCTTGTGGCGTTTTTTTTTTCTCTTCGCCCTTGTTTGCGTTATCTGTTGCAACTCGCAAACCCGGCAAACACAAACTTACTTATCAACCATTGATAGTCTGGAGTTTTGCGACGACGTCGTTTCATCGCGACACTCTTAGATACACCACACAAACAAAGCAAACTGGAAAAGAAAAAAATCCAGCGTTCTGTTTGCTCTCCCTCTTTCTTTCTTGCTTTCCTACTGCTTTCGTTTCTTTCTTTCTTTTTCTTTCGCGACTCGGAGAGACACTTTGTGAGCCCTACTTTTTCTGTACCTATACGTTCTTGTGCTCTCGTGCTCTTTGGTTGCTGTATAGCTGGTGCTATTGCTATTGCTTTAGCTCACCGAGTCGTTTCCGCAAACCGCCGTCCTTCATCGAGGCCTGCGTGAGCGAGTGTGGTTTTTCTTGACCCCTGTAGTAAGAGAGAGAGTCTCACCTCTCTTTTATTCTCAGTGATCTTTCTCTCTCATTTTTTTTAATTTAAGTGGATGTATAGGCCGCGTTAGCGGTGACGTCACTCTGTCTCTTCTGTGCTGTTTCTTTAAAATATATACTTCACTGTCCATATTTTTCTCTTTTAGACCAAGGCTGCACCTCCGTGCAACAGACTTTTTTCTCTCTCTTTTCTTCCCTCTCTCTCTCTCTCTCTCTCTCTCCCTCTCCCTCTCCCTCTCAAGTACGTACGTCGCCCTTGTTCTGTCTCCTTTCTTTTCCTCTTTTCTGTGCTTCTTATCTTTTTTTCCTGTTACTTTCTGTTTAGTGGATCCGCCATTTTTTTTTTGTGGTTCTGTGTACTGCTGAGTAGATTTTAGTTTTGTATTTGTATTTGTGGAGATCTGGTGTTTTTCTTTTTCCGGGTTGGTGGTGGTTTTTTTTCTATTCTGAGAGCGCTGAAAAGTTCCCCACAGATCTTTCTCTTCTCTCTTCTTCCTTCCCCCCGCTTTGCTTCTTCGTTGTGCCGCCCTGGAAACTCAGAGCAAGAAGAAAAGAAGGAAATAACACGCACGCTGAAAAGCACCCAATCTCTCTTTTTCTGTCCCCCCTTTTTTTTTCAATTGTGGCTGTTCTCACCGGTGTTGCCCTCAAGTTCACTCGCTGTCGTGGTAATTGCCTCTCTCTCTCTCTTTGTTTCTTTACTCAATAGCTGCTGTTTAGTTTGCGTGGCGCATGCCTGCGTGCCCCGACTGCGGACTCGTGTTCGACTCGCTCTACAACGTTCAGCTTCACCGCCGGTCCGGTGCCTGCACACCCGAGCTTGCCGCCAGCCGCCTAGCCAAGCCCGCCTCCGCGCCGTCCATCACTGCCATGTACGGCGGTGCCGCCGGTGCCGGTGGCTACCACACCCCATACGGAGACCCGCTTTACAGCGCTGGTGTGGGGGGTGGCCATGCGGGGCGTGGCTACGAGCTGATGGCCGCGCCGCCGCTCGCAGCCGCCAACAATCCATACACGTCGCCCTCAGAGAGAGAGCTGGAGCAGTTTCTGGCCTACCAGCGAAGTCGGCAGGCGGCTGACATGGCCGAGCGCGAGCGGGCGATGCTGGACCAGCAGGTGAATCTTGTACTGCCAGCCCGCCAAGCGGAGCTGCATCAGTCGCAGCAGATGCTCAAGTCCCAGCTGCTTCAGATGAAGCTGCAGCTCTACGCGAACCAGCAGCACCAGGAGCAAGGGGCAAACATGGATATGGCCTACCTGCGCAACGAGATGGCCGCGATGCGCGGTGCCCTCACCTCCTTGAGCCCACGCCAGCCTAACGACGGGGATCGCCGACATGGCCGACGTCATCAGCAGCGGAAGCCGCAACGACGTGCCTTAACAGCCCGCAGTCTCGCGAACCGCCGGGCACAAGGGGCGATGGATGCCATGACGCCGCCGCCGCAACGGCCCGACTCGTATGGGGGGGAGGGCCACCGTGCCTATACGAGCCGCCGCAACAACTACCAGGACGACTACGCATACGGCGGCGACGATGGGTCGTGGAGCAGCCTTGACGACGAGCTGCGCAGCGATGACAGCGGGGATGTGTCACCGCGTGGACGGCGTGGTGGCGGCGGCCGCAACGAGAGCCCCTTCCCCTCCTCCCCGTCGCAGCAGATCCGTGGCATGCTGCAGGACGTACAGAACGAGCTGAGGAGTCTGCGGGCGATGAGCACCTCGTCGCGGCAGGGCATGGACGCGCCATTCCCCACCATGTCAACACTGGACCCCGGGCTGCACCTGCTGAAGCTCGCCTCCCTCGAAGGCGTGGACCTCTCTATCCCGCTGGACGAGATTGATGTGGCCGTGAAGGTGTACTACATGTCCTTTGCGAAGGACGAGTACCTCCTGCAGCCGTCCGTCGAGCGCAACTACCCACGCCGCCCCGCCTCGCTGGTCCGGCACAACGCCAAGACGCTGCTCTTCACCGTCGCACCGATTGAGTTCATTGTGCACCACCCGAAAGAGATGGTCGTCTTCGTCCTGCAGGCCCTCTACCGCGGCCGCCTGCTGTGCTGGTCCACCATCTTCTCCAAGAGCCGCGGCACCTTCACGGAGGGCCTGCGTAACTCGACCTTCGACCTCGCCAAGGCGCTGCAGTCACCGGAGAACATGATGCCGGGGGCCACCGTCTCGGGCTACATCGAGGTCGACACCGCCGACTCCCTGCGGCGTGCCGAGTCCTTCCTGAACCAGAGCATCAGCAGCTCCGCTGCGATGGGGTATGGGCCCGTCCCGCCACTGCCTGGGCTGCCGCCGCTCCCGCCGCCACCGCAGGGGCTGCCGCTGCTGCCGGGCATGCCAGGCTGCGAGGGACCGCTGCTGCCGCCCTCGGCTGAGACGGCCGCGATGGTGATGCAGCCAGGCCGTGGGCCGGCCGCCCGCTTCGTCCTGCCGCCGCCCACCGGGGTGTCGATTTTGGAGTGGCAGGAGAGCCTCGAGGCACATCTCCCGAAGGTCCAGAAGCGGTCACCCGCAGCGGCGGGCAACGGGGCGGCGGCGGTGAAGGCGAACAAGTCCAAGAAGGCGTCGCCGAAGGAGGTGCCGTTGAAGTCGTCACCGCGGCCGCCACCGTCGCGTCCAGTGAAGCAGCTGCAACAGCAGCAGCAGCAGCAGCGGCCGCAGCGCAAGCCGGCTCCCTCCCCATCGAACAGCAGCAGCGAAGCAGAAGAGTCGGCAACAGACGAAGACGCGGAGGAGTCCTCCAACTCCGACAGCGACGTCAGCGACACGAACCCGACCGAGTACGTCGAAGATGAAGCCACCACCGCACCGGAGCCGGCACGAAAGCAGCCCACAGCGCGCTTCGCGGATCAGATCGTCGCTGCAACCCCGCCGCCACCACCACCGCCACTCGCCACGACCATTGCAGAGCCTCCCAGGGTGCCGGTCTCCCCTGTCTTCGTGAAGGACGCCGAGTCGCCGCGGTCGCCGCCGAAGCAGGCGCACACGCCACCGCCGAAGCGCAACAGCAACTCCTCCGCCGGCAGCCCCCACGGCTCTCCGCCGCCAAAGGACAAGTCGCCGGTGGCATCGCCGAAGGACTCCTTGACAGCCGCGGACGCAGCGCAGCCCGCCGGCTCCCCACACAGCAACGACATCCTTTCCATGTCGCTCTCCAACTCGCAAACGAGCGGAAAGGTTCCGAAGGACGACATGCCGCTGGTGGAGCGGCTGCGGCTGCGGCCCATCGTCGACGCACAGGGCAACCTTGCCGTGCCGCCAGGCTACAAGATGAACGCAGCCAACCCGCCGTCAGTCAATTTGGACAAGTTCGACGCCCCCGCGGAGCCGGCGGTGAACCCCTGCGTGCTGCTCGGGCTTGCCCAGCCGACAGACAAGCCGCCCGCCACGCCCAAGGTGCCCGGCCACGGCACGAAGGAAGCCACTGTGGATGTCTTTCTCGATGGGCTGACGGGGCTGCCGCTCGATGCCGTCTGCACCCGCATGCTGGTGTACGTGACGGACGAGATGGACCCCACCACGGGGCAGCCCATCAACCCCCTCCACCACCCACGTGTCTTCATGCGCAAACCCGACTTGGTCGTCTACCAAAACCTCACCTCCAGCAGTGTCGAGCCGCAGTTCAGCGGAAAGCTGAGCGCCGAGGTGGGAGATAGCACCTTCGCCGTCGTCATCGTCGAGTTCGTCAGCGCCTCCCAGGACGCCACGATGGTATTTGGTCACTGCTGCCTGCCCATTAACAAGCGCTTCTTCGCCGGCAACTTCGTGTGTCGCGTGAAGCTTGGTGACCCGCGTCGGTCGCAGGAGCGAATGGTTTCGGACATACGCCCCGCCGAGCGCGTCGCCGATGAGCAGCGCCGCGCCACCGAGAAGTACGATCAGAAGCAGCTGGAGCTGAGCGTTGACTCGCAGGCGCTGCACAACCTGCTCCCCGCCCCACCCCGCAAGCGGGCCGAGTGCGTCCCCTTCGGCTTCCTCATCTGGCGACTGGAGAGCAGCGACATCAAGGCGCCATTCTTCGAGATGCCGCAGCAGCTGCCCCTGTCGCAGGCGGAGATGGCGATCTTCGAGGGCCGCAAGAAGCACAAGGACCGCACCCCCACCACCAAAGGCCTGTCCTCGCCAAAGAAGGCGGACAACGCCTTCCTCGACGCGGCAGCGACGCCGGCCGACGCGCTGGGCAACCTCGTCCCCTTCTCCGAGGATCGCGGCGCTTTTGTGAAGGTAGAGGGCCTTCGCGGCCTTGGCGATGACGCGGCCATGTACATCGTTGTCGTCTACATGCCCAAGGCCCCACAGGGTCGGCAGGTGTGCTACACGATGATGCCCGACTGGCTCTCCGATGTTGGCGCACCCACCTACAAGGACGCCCCCTTCATCTTCACCGGCATCAAGCATGACATGACCAACACCGTCATGTACATGCTGCTGAAGCTGACAAACCTCGACGCAAAGGCGGAGGGGCCGGCGAAGGTGGAGCCGCTGGGCTGGACCATGAACAAGCTTTTTCTCGAGCCGGTCAACACGATGCGGCAGGGACGCTTTGCGCTGCCCTGGATTGCCGGCGGGCTCCCGCCAGGCGTGGTGAACGAACTCCTCACGCAGCGCATCGAGCCCGTCTACATCCGCATGATGAAGGCGGGGGAGATGAAGTTTCTGACGCCGCACGCGACGCTGCTCATCAGCCAGGGTGACAGCGCCTGTATCTCGTCCTTAGTGGACGAGACGCCGGGCCGCGCGCAGTCCCGCCAGCTTCTCATTCCGGCCGCGCTCAAGAAGAACTATCCGATGGTGACGTGCGAGGGCATGGTCGGCTGCACGCTGCGCCGCGCGCATGAGAAGTGTTTCGGCGGCGGTGATCCGCGTGCCCTGTTGCAGCGCATCAACGTCGCTGTTCAGAACTACCTGCGCGTCACGATGCCCACCTTCCAGGAGATGTAGACGGTGTTATACGTTGTGTTGTTGTTGCTGATGTTTACCCGTAGAACGTGTCGACTGCTTCTTTTCTTTTTTTTCATTTCTTTTTCTGTTTTTCTCCCTTCTCCTACGTGTGTTTTTTTCCTAATTATATTTGTTTTAGAGTGCACTCCGTCTGTTGGTGTCTTTTCCTTTTTGCTTGTAGTATAGGCAGCTTTTAGATGCGCTACCTGACATGACTTCTTCTCTTTCTGATGACCGCATGAACGTGCTTATAAGGCTTTCACGTCATTGTTGTGGCAACCCGCACATCTTGACAAGCTGTGGCGTCCTTGTTCTTTTTCCCCCCATCTTTTCCCTCTCTCCTCCTCTACTGTCGTTTTGCTTTTTCCGTATTTGTTTTTATTGTGTCTATCAGAATTAAAGAAAGAAAGGAAAGAGGAGGACAGGGAGCAGTAGGCGCTGTCGCACAAAAAAAAAGTGTCTTTCATATTATTCGGACATGTGCTTTTCGATTTCCTTTTCTTCTTGATCTTTGTTGTTGCTGTTGTTGTTGTTGCTGCACGATGTTTGCCTGTGGTCCTCCAACGTGTGCAGAGGGAGAAAGACACGGAGAGGCACGTGCGTGCAACGTGAACTAAAAAAAAAAAAATAACAGGTTTAGAAAATTAAAAAAAATGTACCCCATGCTTACCATGTACTATACTGTATTTTCTTTATTTCTTTCTACTTTGGCCTTATTGGATCTCCAACCCTTCGATGTATGCTTCTCCCCGACCCCTTGAAAATTTGCTCCTTCTTTTCCCACGGGGAGTTGTACTTTTATGACTTCGCTCGAATTATTTCCCGTCTACTCGGAGAAAGAAGAAAAGCTTTTGGATAGCGACGCAGGCACGTTCACCAACGGCTTGCAACCGCAAGAGAGGCAGCCAGTCTTTTCCTCCCTACAGGGAGAGAGAGATGCTAAACTGGTAGTGCACGTATCTCTGCGTGTGAGGTACAGCATCGCGTTGAAAGAGGGCATGGTAGGCTTCACACACAGTAAGGTGGTGTCGAGGTGCCACGGCACTCAAGAAAGCGTGTTGCGCCGCTAAGTGCGTGAGTAGTAGAAAACCCTGAAAACGGGCGGACGCACAGCTGCGCCACAAGGAAGTAAGAAAGCGCACATTATAATTTAGAAAAAAAATTGAGGGATGGCAGCATGGCCATGAATTTTTTTTTTACTGTGCAAATGGCTCCTAAACACTGCTTCTGTGTCCTCGTTTTGTCTTCACCTCAAGAACAGCTTCTAGATGTACTCTTTATGCGCCTCGCAACTCACCTCTCTCCTGTCGCTGTCTCTCGCACTGACCTTCTCCTTGTCGACGAAACGCATTAACGGTCTTCCCGCTACGCGCCATCACTGCGCACTCCACGAGACAAAGAAACCCACACGTGCATGCACGCACATTACATTCACTCTAATCCAAACACACACTCGCACACACACCACAAAAAAAAAACGATTTTTACAAAACCTGGTAAGAAGTATCTTCTTGCGAGAAAGGTTTACTTTGCTGAACTCCGATTCTTTTCTGAGTACAACACCGTCACCTTATATATATAAAAGTTGAAGAATCACATCAACGCCGTAACATAAAACGTTGTGTGCTTTTTCTTCTTTATAACCCATTGAATTGTGTATACACAGGCACACCCAAGTGTACGTGTCTTTGTGTTTTTCAATAGGTCTGCTTCCGTCTTTCTCCACTGTTTTTTCCCCCTCTTGATTCCTCCCGGGTGTGTACTTGTGCCACGGCATTCTCAAACGCACACGGCACAAAAAAAAAAACAAATTTATGAGTTTCTTGAGAGACAAGTCACGCAGTATCTAAGGAAAAAAGGGGGAGAACTAAAAGTGCGGCAGCTTTGCCTTCCTTTCGACTAAGAGGAGTCCTGCTGTTTTCTCCGAATCGCTTCGTTTCATGCTGTGAAGAACCAAAAAAAAAAAAACGCACTGTATTTTCTCCGTCTCTTCAGCTTTTTTTTTTTTTGCTTCTTCCAGCCTTCCGCGATTTTCTCGACCTCGTGCACCCCAAGTCATCGAGAAGACGTCACCCAACAAAAAAAGGCTTTTTGTTGCTGAATTGCATCTACCTGCCCTTTTTTTTCTTTTTTTTATCCTCATTGCATATTTTCTTGTTTTTTTCCTCCGTACTGAGGTGCTCCCTGTCAAGAGAATAAGAGAGATACTCAAATTTCTCATTTTTCGTTCTCTATTTTACCTCTTTAATTATTTTTTACCCTCCACCTCACCTCTGACGGAACTGATTAACGATCTCTTCAGCCCCTGGTCGACTCTCCTTCTAAGGCGCAGAAGAATTTTGTTACTCTTCCCGCTTCAGACACTCGCACACTTTTTTTTTTTTTTTGGTTTGTAAATTTCTCCTCTGTCGTGCCGTACTACGGCTTTAACAATAAAAAAAAACCGCCCTCTACTCTCTCCCTCCTAAAAAAAAAAAGTTTTGGCACCCTGACTGGTCCAAAGCAATAAAACGCGCGCTGCTATTGTAATTTGCTTTCCTTTTTTCTGAAGAGTAAGACAGCATAAAAGACAGCGAAAGAGGGTGTACCTCTGCCACGCTTCAGGCGCCAGAAGCTATCATTGCCCTTTTTTCCTCCTTTTTTTTCTCTTTGCTTTTTTTTTTTGTTTTTGTTAGCCTTCCCTTTTTTTCTCACTGCCCAGAGATCTTAGAGGCCTCGAGACTCAGTGGAAGAAAACGCCTGGTTACGACCGTATTTTGTACTTTTCTTGCTAAATTTTCACTAACGTGCTTGTGTTTCTTTTTCTTTTATTTTCTTTGTTTTTCGGCTATTTTTCTCGGGCTGCTTGCGTTATTCGCCATCAACCCCTTTTCACGACGTCGCCTGCCGATAGAGGTGAGCACACAAATAACAAAGGCATTACTACTCGACCACTACGGCGGAACATCCCACTCTCTTTATTTATTTATTCTGATTATTTCCTTTACGTCGGCGCTGCAAAATTTTGATAAAGACAGACCGCTGATCCTTTTCCTCCCCTTAATCTCACGTCTCTCGGTGTGATCAACGCGTGCCTGAGGTTGACGGAGCACCCCATCTCTCCACGTTAACTTGCAGCATTCAATTTGAGTGTTTTTTTTTCTTCTTCTTCTTCATTATTTTATCGGCTTCCACTTCACTCGTGTGTGGGTGTGGGTGTGTATTTTTCCCTTTTTGCTTTTCTCCCAAGAGAGGTGTTCTCTCCACGAAGAGAGTTCCTCGTGGAGCTTTTTTTTTCTTTTTGCGGTATCTTCCTCACTCAAAGGGAAGTGCTAGCCCGTGTGTGTTTGTGTGTGCTTCCTTGTTTACTTGCTAGCAATTACTTGCGGCTCTCCTTCACAGCCAAAAAGAGTTTATCTCTCATATACACTACCCACGAGGAACAGAAAGGCTTGTAGTCCTCTCTGCTTTCTTTTTTTTTTCTCAGCTTTACCTCGTTGTTTGGGAGAACAATGGAGTCGGTGAATCTCGCCGCAGTTCTGCGCTCCGGTGCCTCCGAGACCTCCTCCTACGACACCGCCTCGACCCAGTCTCCGCGTGAAACAGAGAAGACAACCCGTGGCGACGTCCATGCACACCACCCTCCCGCTGCCGAGCTCCCCGCACAGGACATCCTGCACAACCTCGAGCATGGCATCTACACCGAGGGAGACTTCGCCGCGCTGTTTGGTGAGGAGAACCTGGGCAAGCGGCGACCCCTCGACGGCCACAAAGACCCCACAGACGACACACTTAGTCTGCGCTCCTACTGGATCGCGCTCTTTACCGAGCCGGTCTACATGGCCATCTTCTACGCCCTCCGCATCACCTTCCTCGTAGGGCTGCCGCTCGGCCTCTTGGCCCGTCATCCAAAGGTGATGTACATCTTCGCTACACACGTCGTGATCCCGCTGTGGGGTATTGTCGACTGCCGCTACAGCTTCGGGGAGCAGCTGGCCTTCAACATCGTGTCGATCCAGAACGGTATCTGGACGATGCTGTGGGGCGTCTTGAACAACGCGTGGAATGTGCACGATCACCCGGCGGGGTGGTGGTGTAGCGCTCTCTTCATCGCCTTCACGATGGCTCTCTTGGGTGACGTACGTGCGCGGCGCCTTCTTATTCTCAACTCAGTGCTGATTCTTCAGATGCAGAACCTCCCGGGCGGCACGGAGCTCATGTTCCCTGTGCGGGTGGGTCGTGACATGATCATGGCTACCGGCTTCGCCTTCTTCCAGTGCCTTTTCCCGGTGAAGTCCGTCGCGAAGGAGTGCGACCAGATAATGGCGGGTGGGTGGAAGCACGTGGGCCGCATCGCACGCAACTGCGTCACGGCGTGCTGGTCCGAGGACCCCATCGAGTGCGCCATCGCCCTCTCCCACATCGGCACCGAGCCCATCCAGGGCATCCTCGCCACCCTGCCCGGCAAGCTCTTCTTTGTCATGTACGAGTTCTGGGAGAGCACGCTGCGGCTGGAGCTGCGCCGCGAGCGCCTGACCTTCATGGAGCTGTGCATGCCACGACTGCACACCATCACGGACACGGCGCGTGCGATGGTGATGAAGCGGGTCAACATGACCAACCCGAGGAGCCGCCGCAGCGGACACGCCAAGCAGCATGGCTCGAAGGAGGACAACGACAAGCATTCCTCCTACGAAGACTTAGAAGGCCAGGAGACACGTGGTGGCGGAGCCCGGATGGATATGCGTAGCCACGAGCCCTACGCGGACTTGGGTGATGCCGCCAGCTACGGTGCTGCCGCGGACATGCACCACCACCACCGCCGTGAAGCTGAGAAGGACGCCTTTCTACATGAGATGGCACAACAGCAGCAGCAGCAGCAGCAGAACTCGGGAGGCAGGAAGAACAGTCAGGACCAGCCACCGAACGAGTCCAGTCTGCTTGTGATTCAGTACAAGACACCACTTTGGAAGCTCACGAAGGATATCATGAAGCCTGCCGTCTTTCACTACCTGGATGCGCTGGACGCTGTGCTGGACGGCCTCGGCAGGCACCTCAACCCGCACGACACCGCACAGCACGTCCCCTTCGCCGACCTGCGTGAGGCGGCCACCGACCTGCAATCGAAGCTGGACGAGGTGCACTTCGAAGTGCTCATCAAGTCCGAGACACCGGTTGACCCTTTTCTTTACAGCAACGTCTTCGTCTTCCACCTCTCCCTCGTGGTGCTGGCGGAGCGGCTGCTGGAGTACGGCGAGCAGATGCAGAACTTTGACCGCAGTCGCTACAAGTCGCAGATGCAGCGTGCCTGGGAGTTCTTCTTCTACGACTACTGGAAGGGCTTCTGGGAGGAGCTGCCGAAGCGCTTGACGCTCGCTACGCCGCGTGACGTGCGCATCTTCAAGGATGCCATCAAGCTTGCCTGTGCGTATGGGTTGGGTGCGATGTACACGAAGAACATGGACCCAGACAACGTGTACTACTTCGGCATGGCCATTCTGATGGGTGTGGGGTGGCCCACAGCGGGAGACACCATGGAGGCATCCGTGTATCGAATCACTGGTATGGTGTGTGCCTGTTCGATCGCTTACGTGGCCATCTGGCACACGCCAAATTTAGCAGGCGAGCTTGCCATCGCGCTGGCGGGCGTGTTCATTGCCCTGCTGTTCCGCGACCGGCCTCCCTACGCCCACACAGCTCAGTACTGCAGTATGCTTGTTCTCACCGCCTTGAATAGTGCGGGGACTAAGCTCGTGCTGCTCTGCCGTATCGTTAGCAACAGCTTCACCGTCATGACTTACTACGCCATTGTTGTCTTCATCTTCCCAGTAGATGTGCTGCGGGTCACGTACAACGCGCAGGTGAAGGCGATATCTCTGGTGGCCGACCGCTTCAGCCGCTTGGTGGACGTTATTGGCCAACCCTTGTCCCCTGACGACCCTGCGCAGTACACGGCGATGAAGGCTGAAGTTCAGAGCATTCGCGAATTTCGCCTGCCGATGTGGGGAGCGCTGAACAGTGTGGGCATGTGGCTTCCCAAGGCCGCTGCGGATCCCGCTCCCCTGGGCAACCCCTACCCGCTGCAGGCGATGCGTGACATGTACAGCTCTTTGCGCCGCTTGGGGTCTGCCACCGACGTGATCTGTGCTGCGCTACGTGAGCTGATGCGCAACGACGTGCCTTTGCCTCGTCCTGATGTGGAGCACATTCTGGCTGCTGTTGCCCCGGTGATGCAGATGGTCGATCGCACCGCCCGCATTCTTTTTCAGGACTTCCTGGACGCACTTTCCAAGCCGTACGAGTGGTCGCCTCTTCGCACCACATACCACTTTTCTGTGTTTCTGTCACTGAGCCGCGCACTGCACCACGCCTGCTGGACGGCGCACCGCCGCAACGTGAAGGCGCTGCGCGCCAACTTCCGCAGCAAGGTGATGAGCCGCACCTTCGCGGCGGCAGCCACGTCGCGCGTGGTCGACCCGCAGACGCTCGAGCGTGCACGCAATCTCAGCTTCGCCGTGCAGCCCTCCGACGCGTACCTGCCCATGCCCGTGGCGCACCGCGCGGAGCCGCCACAGGACAGCCAGTCGTCCAGCTCGCACACACGCACCGGCGCCACGACGCAGCGCAGCAGCGACCCGGACCCGGCAGAGGTGCCGGCGCCGGTGGAGCGTGTCGACAGCGGGCCGCTGGGCAGCCCCTCCGCCGCACGCCGGCCGCCCACGGTGCACAACGCGTCGATGGCGAGCTGGGCAGCGCCGGGTGCAGCCGAGGACGCGCCGCCCGTCACCAACGGCAGCATCGCACGCACCATTGCCGAGTCCATGGTGCTGGTGCGCTCCACGGAGCGGCGCAACTCGCGTCTCGTGCGGCGCGACACATCGGAGTACGCCCCCAACACGCGCTCCCCCTTCTTTACCTCCGTGCCCACCTCCACCGCCGTCAGCCAAATCAGTGCATCACCGCGAGCAGCAGCGGCGGGTGGCAACGCTCTCCCCGCTGAGGGCAGCAGTGCGGAACACGACGACGCCGACGACGTGGCGGAGCAAAACGCGTGTGCGCGGGAGCAGGCGGAGTTCGAGAAGGCGCTGGACCCCTACGAGCGGCAGGCGCAGGAGGAGGAGCGTCGCGCATTCATTGCCCGCCGCAGCGTCGTGCACACCGAGATGGAGGAGAACACGCTGAACCACGACGTGAACATGGTGCTGACCATCTTGGTAGGGACAGACATGTTCTTTGGCGAGGCGGAGCGCATGTTGAAGACGATGTATGCCATCAATGAGTACGCGAAGAGCCGCCTGCCGCCACCCAAGCCGAAGAAGTCGAGTGCATAACGCTGACGAGGGTGACCTAGGCTCTGTCTTAATGCAATGTATTTGTGCAGAATAAGGTCCTCCTCTTTGTTTTCTCATGCTTTGAGTGACGCTGACGGAATTTTCTCCCATTGTACTAAATACTTTTCGACCATCGGCGGTGAGCTGTGTGTGCGTGTTTGTGTGTGTGTGTGTGGGTTTGTATGTGCGCTGACTGTTTAAAGCAGGCTGAAGGCAAAAAAAGAAACTCAAGGTGGAGGTAAAATCGGATGGTCCGGCATGTGCCCTCTGTGCAGACTCGATGCATTCCGCTCTTCAGCGCGAAGTCAAAGCCGTAGGCACTCCCAAAGCTTCACGACCCATTCTGCTTCGTTCTTCCTCCCCTATTCATCTCGCTATATTTGCACTAAATCTTTTTTTTTTTTCCCCATCTGATCCGCGATGCCTTGAGCCTCTACGTGGCACGTTGGGTAGACTCTAATTTCTTTGTTTTTCCTTTTTTTTTTTTTGCGTGCCGCAGCTTTGCGTTTCTCTCCGGCGTCTGCACGATCTCTCTTCCTCTACCTCACGCGCCGGATCGCTCGCTCCCGCAAACCGCGCCGGGCAACCGGTGTGCAGACAGACAGAGACCCACACAACATGGAATCCGTCAACCTCACCGCCCTGCTGCGCACCCAGCAGCCGGTGAGTGGCGCCTCAGAGTTTACCAGGTCCTCCGAGACAACACTTGTCGGAGAGCCCTGCTCCCACAATGGCTCCATGGCCCGTTCTTCCAAGCGTGTGGACACAGCAAGCGGGGATAAGAAGTCGGTGACTCGGCCCACCGGCCCCTTCACCGGTGTGGATGTCATCGATAGCTTTCAGTCCCGCCCTGCAGAAGCCCGCAAGCCCTTGAACGGCCACAACGACCCCACAGACGACACACTCAGTCTGCGCTCCTACTGGTACGGCCTGCTCTCGCCCTCCGTCTACATGGCCATCTTCTACGCCCTCCGCATCACCCTCCTCGTGGCTCTTCCACTCGGCCTCTTAGCCCGCCATCCAAATGTGATGTACATCTTCCCGGCGCACGTGGTCCTCCCGCTGTGGGGTGTTGTCGACTGCCGCTATACCTTCGGGGAGCAGCTGGCCTTCAACATCGTGTCGATCCAGACCGGCGTCGCCATGATGCTGTGGGGCCTGCTGAACAACGCGTGGAGCGTGCACGATCACCCGGCGGGGTGGTGGTGTAGCGTCCTGGCGTGTGCCTTTACCATCAGTCTCCTCGGCGATGTACGTGCACGGCGTGTCCTTGTCCTGCAGTGCGTCCTGATTCTTCAGATGGAGAGCCTTCCTGGAGGTACAGAGCTGATATATCCGGTGAAGGTGGGCCGTGACATGATCATGTCCACCGGCTTCGCCTTCTTCCAGTGCCTTTTCCCGGTCAAGTCTATCGCGAAGGAGTGCGATCAGATAATGGCGGGTGGGTGGAAGCACGTGGGCCGCATCGCACGCAACTGCGTCACGGCGTGCTGGTCCGAGGACCCCATCGAGTGCGCCATCGCCCTCTCCCACATCGGCACCGAGCCCATCCAGGGCATCCTCGCCACCCTGCCCGGCAAGCTCTTCTTCGTCATGTACGAGTTCTGGGAGAGCACGCTGCGGCTGGAGCTGCGCCGCGAGCGCCTGACCTTCATGGAGCTGTGCATGCCACGACTGCACACCATCACGGACACGGCGCGTGCGATGGTGGTGAAGCGGGTGCACCGAGCGCAACTCAAGCGCATGCAGGGGAAGGGTGGAAGCGGCCACACGTCGAAGGATGACAATGACAAGCATTCTTCTTATGAAGACTTGGAGGGCCAGGAGACACGTGGTGGCGGAGGCCGGATGGATATGCGCAGCCACGAGCCCTACGCCGTTGTGGACGAGAAACACAGCTTCGGCGATGTGGCTGACATGCAACACCGCCACCGCCGTGAAGCTGAGAAGGACGCCTTTTTAAACGACGTCACGACAGACAATGGCAAGGAAAACGCCACTGCCGGACCCAAAGACCAACTTACAACCCACCAATCTGGTGTCCTCGTTATGCAGTTCCGCACTCTCCTCTGGCAGCGCGCAAACGAAATCCTGAAAGCTCCTGTAGATCGCTACCTGGATGCGCTGGACGCTGTGCTGGACGGCCTCGGTAGGCACCTCAACCCGCACGACACCGCACAGCACGTCCCCTTTGCCGACCTGCGTGAGGCGGCCACCGACCTGCAGTCGAAGCTGGACGAGGTGCACTTCGAAGCCCTTATCAAATCGGAGACTCCTGTTGATCCTTTTCTATACAGCAACGTCTTCGCCTTCCACCTCTCCCTCGTGGTGCTGGCGGAGCGGCTGCTGGAGTACGGCGAGCAGATGCAGAACTTCGACCGCAGCCGCTACAAGTCGCAGATGCAGCGTGCCTGGGAGTTCTTCTTCTACGACTACTGGAAGGGTTTCTGGGAGGAGCTGCCGAAGCGCTTGACACTCGCCACGCCGCGTGACGTGCGCATCTTCAAGGACGCCATCAAAATGGCGTGCGCCTACGGCGTGGGTGCGTTGTACACAGAGAACATGGACCCAGACAACGTGTACTACTTTGGTATGGCCATCCTGATGGGTGTGGGGTGGCCCACAGCGGGAGACACCATGGAGGCATCTGTTTATCGTGTCACCGGTATGGTGTGTGCCTGTTCGATCGCGTATGTTGCGATCTGGCACACGCCGAATCTGACTGCTGAGCTTGCCATCGCGCTGGCGGGCGTGTTCATTGCCCTGCTGTTCCGCGACCGGCCTCCCTACGCTCACACAGCACAGTACTGCAGTATGCTTGTCGTTACCGCTCTAAACAGCGCGAGTACAAAGCTTGTCCTCCTGAGCCGCATCGTGAGCAACAGCTTCACCGTTATGACCTACTACGCCATTGTTGTCTTCATCTTCCCAGTAGATGTGCTGCGGGTCACGTACAACGCGCAGGTGAAGGCGATATCTCTGGTGGCCGACCGCTTCAGCCGCTTGGTGGACGTTATTGGCCAACCCTTGTCCCCTGACGACCCTGCGCAGTACGCCGCTCTCAGAGCGCAGGTGTTCGACATCCGAGCCGCTCGCCTTCCGATGTGGGGAGCGCTGAACAGCGTGGGCATGTGGCTTCCCAAGGCCGCTGCGGATCCCGCTCCTCTGGGCAACCCCTACCCGCTGCAGGCGATGCGTGACATGTACAGCTCGCTGCGCCGTTTGGGGTCTGCCACCGACGTGATCGGTGCCTCGCTGTGTACACTCTTCCGTGCAGAAGAAGCAAGGCCCCGTCCCGATGTGGAGCACATTCTGGCTGCTGTTGCCCCGGTGATGCAGATGGTCGATGAAGCGAGTCGTGTACTCTTTCAGGACTTTCTGGACGCGTTGTCGCAGCCGCACGAGTGGTCTCCGACGCTCACCACGTACCACTTCTCCGAGTTTCTTTCTCTCAGCAGCGCGCTGCACCACGCCTGCTGGACGGCGCACCGCCGCAACGTGAAGGCGCTGCGCGCCAACTTCCGCAGCAAGGTGATGAGCCGCACCTTCGCGGCGGCAGCCACGTCGCGCGTGGTCGACCCGCAGACGCTCGAGCGTGCACGCAATCTCAGCTTCGCCGTGCAGCCCTCCGACGCGTACCTGCCCATGCCCGTGGCGCACCGCGCGGAGCCGCCACAGGACAGCCAGTCGTCCGGCTCGCACACGCGCACCGGCGCCACGACGCAGCGCAGCAGCGACCCCGACCCGGTAGAGGTGCCGGCGCCGGTGGAGCGCGTTGACAGCGGGCCGCTGGGCAGCCCCTCCGCCGCACGCCGGCCGCCCACGGTGCACAACGCGTCGATGGCGAGCTGGGCAGCGCCGGGTGCAGCCGAGGACGCGCCGCCCGTCACCAACGGCAGCATCGCACGCACCATTGCCGAGTCCATGGTGCTGGTGCGCTCCACGGAGCGGCGCAACTCGCGTCTCGTGCGGCGCGACACATCGGAGTACGCCCCCAACACGCGCTCCCCCTTCTTTACCTCCGTGCCCACCTCCACCGCCGTCAGCCAAATCAGTGCATCACCGCGAGCAGCAGCGGCGGGTGGCAACGCTCTCCCCGCTGAGGGCAGCAGTGCGGAGCACGACGACGCCGACGATGACGTGGCGGAGCAAAACGCGTGTGCGCGGGAGCAGGCGGAGTTCGAGAAGGCGCTGGACCCCTACGAGCGGCAGGCGCAGGAGGAGGAGCGTCGCGCCTTCATTGCCCGCCGCAGCGTCGTGCACACCGAGATGGAGGAGAACACGCTGAACCACGACGTGAACATGGTGCTGACCATCTTGGTAGGGACAGACATGTTCTTTGGCGAGGCAGAGCGCATGTTGAAGACGATGTATGCCATCAATGAGTACGCGAGGAGCCGTGTACCGGCGCCAAAGTTAAAGAAGGACTCCGCAGCTGCAACGTAGCCGGGCAGTCCGATGCTTAAGCTCGAAGTTCTAAATTGTTTTTCCTCTCTCTCCTCTCTGTTTTCTCATGTTTTTTTTTTTTGTCTCATCCTGCTTAAGTGCCCGAACTGTGCAGGACCATAAAACCACCGCCGTTGAAAAGAGTGTGCAGAAGTGCATCATCACTATTACTTAGTGTTTTCCCATACTGTGTAGTTAATTTGTTTTTTTTTTTGTTTGTTTTTGTGGGTCACCCCACCGTTGACAGCGGAAATTAATTTAAAAAAATTTTTTAAGCTTGAATTTTGTACCTCGGGTAAGTGATGCTTTCTTCCCCCCAGAGTGGTGCATGCAGGGTCACGTCTGTCTCAGTTGAAGTCCGCGGTGTTGGAGGACATATGTTTTTGCTAGTGGTGCTGATCTACTGCTCTTGGCTTCTTCTTGTGCGTGCTGCGAAAGGCGACTATGCTATTGGGCTGTTCAACCGATAGAGCCATCCGGATGCGTCTTTGTCGTATTCCCTCTCTTTTTTTGTTCACATACACACACTCTCTCGTTCTCTCTCCCTCTCTCTCCCTTCTTGACGACGGCTTTCGCTCCGTCTCAATACCCCAAACACAACTCTTGTTATTGTGGTTGTGTTTTAGTGGCTTCTTCTTCCAATCGAGTGCCTTTAATTTCTGCAAGCTCTGTTTTTACAAGTCGCACCACATATTCCTCACGAACATCACCCCAAAAAAAAAAAACATTGTTTTACTAATCAAGCGGGAGAAGCGCGATCGCACTGTGCCACCTCTTGCTACTTACCAGCCACCGCTTCTAGTGTTGAGAAACCACTGCAAGAGCGCGCGAGATGGCACCTCCAGCGACGGCTACGCGGCGCATGGACTCCGTCCTCGGCGTTGTCCTCGGCCTCCTCCTGGCTGTCGCCACCGTCGTCGCCGGCGTCTCTGTCAACGCGAATGACTACGGCAACAACGACGTGACCGTCAACACGATCAACTCCGGTGCGATGGTGGTGATGATCGCCGACGTTACTCCCAGCGCCTTCAACGCGCGCAGCTTTGTGACGAGCGCCTACCCGCTCTACGTCGCCGCGAATCCTGCCATTACCAGCATGAACGGCGTGGTAATGGTCGGTTGGTGCGCCAAGAAGGAGACGGTGCTGAACAGCTCCCTCTCCTGCCTCAACGGGAGCAAGTTCAACGACGACAGCAGCTACCCGTACGTTTTCATCCAGATGCGCTTCCCCACGTGGGACAGCACGGCGGCGTCACCAGCGAACGTGGATTTGTCCAGCCTCAAGGTGCTGTCGCAGCTCGCCGTGACCAGCTTTGTTGGCACCTATGACCCAGACAAGAACACGTCCGTGATTGACTCGAGCTACATTACCAACATCTCCTACAACAGTGCGGCCGTCTACGCCGTATTTGGCGTTCTCGTCGGCGTCGTCGTGATTGCGCTCATCATCACCTGCGTCTGCATCTGCAAGCGCGACAACGCCATGGCCAGTGTTAACAAGAACATCATCGACAAGGCCATCAACAAACTGCGCTCCGACCGCCACAAGCCGGGCCGCGACAACGCCGCCGGTGCGAACAACTTTGCGGCCCACTACAACCTGAACGGAGACGCAGGCATGACGGGGCCGCTGTCACCAGCGGTGATGCCGGCCACCACGACCGCCGGCCTGGGCCCGCGGGAAGGCAGCAACACGTATGCCTCGCCGCCGGACAGCCGCATGGCTGAGAGGGAGATGCAGGAGATGAAAGCGCGGCAGATGATGGCGCCAGACGCGTCGAACCTGCAGAAGCAGGCGGCGTGAGAACGATTTTGAGGAGTGTGTTGTGTGCGTGTGTTTTTTTTTCTACCTTTTTAGTGCCCTGTATCGTACCTTTGACCTGCAAAACTAGTCATACATCTTCTCTCTGTGTGATGCGAAGTTAATGCCGGTGATGCTTCTACCTCTGTTTCTTCTTGTTTTTTCCCTTTTTCCCTTTTTACTTGGCCTCTCTCGCTATCATCCCCCATTTGACGCCATTACGTCCTCAGCACACTCACTGCAGTCTCCTCGCTATATTATTTTTGCTTTTTATTATTATTTTAGTGCTGTCTCCCTCGTTTCTATCTTAATTGCTATTGTTTTTCTTTTTTCCCCCTCCTCATGTGCGTTTACTGCCTGCTGGTCGGTGGTGAGGACTGCTCGCCGCGGAGTAGACTGACGTGGCTACCGGTGTGATTTTGGTGCGTCTTTCCCCTCCTGTGTGTGCGTTTCATGAGTCCGGGTTTGTTTCAGTAAAGAGAGAGAGCAGGCGAGTGTTGCGTGCGTTTGTCCGTCTATCGGTCAGTCTGTGTGTGGGTGTTTTTGCTGTGAGCTGATAAACCTCTTTCTCTCTCTCTCTGTGTTTGCTGTAGGTGGTCCTTGTTGTTGCTGTTTTTCATAGGAGTGCTGGACACGATTAAGCGACAAATGTTAAGGGCTTTTCTTGTTCAGGATCCCCTTATTTTCCCTTCCACACGGGAAAGAAAGAGACAGAAAAGAGGGTTTGGAAAGCAATGAGAATGGCAAGAATGGATAATCAAAAAGAAAAAGATGACAGCGCACGTGCGTCTATTTTACTGGTGAACTTCCTGGCACAAACTCTGAGCTGTCCGGCGGGGCAGCACTGTGTGTAGCGTCTTCAGATCCTTCTCGAATACGTGCCCCTGTGCTGGTGCTTCGGGTACTGGGCTCTACTCACGGCTGCTGGCGTAATTGCTGCTTTGTGGGATCAGTAATGCACCACTTCGTCATGGAGACGTGTTGTTGCTGTAGTTTGTTTTTTCTTTGCCTAAGTGCTGAACTGGACCCAGTCGACCCATAGCACGGGACAACATTGTTAACAAGAACCTGCATTGCGGCAGCTCCCTGTACACGCACCTTCGCATGCTCTCTTCCCACTCACTCATATTTCTGACTTTTCTTCCCCACTTTGATCTACACAACGATTCACCATCGTCTATCCTGTGTCCGTCGATACACCGCAAGCAACCTCCAATTAGGGTAGACGCGGCGATTAGCTTCCTGCTGTGTGTGCGTGTGACCTTCAGTACGACGCAGTGTTTTGTTTTTTTATTTTTTTGCTACACTTCTTTGTTAAGATGAACCTCGCTCCAGATACGGCAACCATCGAGGCGCAGCGCAGCACGGAGCTGCTCCTCCTCGACTACCTCCGCAGCACCAACCCCCACACCTACGCCCTCTGGTGCGGCCACCCGGAGTACGGCACCCAAACCGACAGCGACTCGAGCAGCAGCAGCAGCAGCAGCGGCGCGTCAACTTCGACGAGCGGCTCCAGCTCCTCAGCTCCGCAGCCGGGCTCCACGGTGTCTCCTGCCTCAGTCGGGAATGGCGCGCAGTACCGCGAGGCACAGTTCCACCGCGCCGCCCACGTCGACTACGCCTGCAGCCGTCTCCAAGAGCTCCCCACCTCCCTCCAAGGCATGTACCCCTCGCGTCCCTGGGTGGCCTACTGGTGCCTGCAGGCGGCGGAGGTGCTGGGGGTCGCCGACACCGACCTCCTCGTGCGCACCCCGGCAGCCGACATCACCGCGTTTCTTCACAGCTGTCTCAGCCACGACCACACCTGCGAGGCGGAGCTGCGGGCTGACGATGCAGCAGCAAAGAGACCACCGAGCACCACACCATGTACTACAGAAGGGGAAAGCGCGGGTGCGGGTGGGGACGAGGAGGACGCATGTGACATAGTAGATGCCACAGCTCGCCCTGCCATCGGCTTCGCTGGTGGCCCTCTCCACCTTGGCCCTCACCTCGCTGCCTCCTACGCGGCGTGCAGTGCGCTGGCCATTCTGGCGGCCCGCGACGACGGCGCCTCCCTCCGGCACCTGCCCCGTGCAGCGATCAAGCGCTGGCTGCTGACGCTGCGCAACGCCGACGGCAGCTTCCGCGTGCACGGCGGTGGCGAGTCGGACATCCGCGCCTCTTACTGTGCTGCGGTGCTCACGTCCCTTTTGTGCCTGGACGATCCTGCCACCTTCAACCACGTTGGTGCGCACCAGCGGGAGTATGTGGCGGATGTGCAGCACGAGCGCGTCTTGACGCCGCAGACGGCGCGGTTCGTGGCGGCGTGCCAAACACACGAGGGCGGTTTCACCTGCTCGGCGACTGCATCGGAGGCTCACGGCGCTTATACGCAGTGTGGCTTGGCGGCGCTGTTGCTCATGAAGCAGCCACACCTTGTTCACCAAGCCTCGCTGCGGCGGTGGCTCGCGGCACGGCAGCTGACCTGTGAAGGCGGCTTTAATGGGCGGACGAACAAGCTGGTGGACTCGTGCTACTCGCACTGGATCGGCGCCGCACACGTGCTGCTGCGGGTCGTGGAGGCGTACACGAAGTGCTTCGCTGCTGTGCACTCGCCGGGAAGTGATGCTGCGGAGGCCACGTCTGCCTACCTGCGTGCGCGGGAGGTGGTGCTTCTTGACCACGCGCAGCTGCTCGATGCAGCGCTGCTTCAAACAACGGAGGACGCTGCGTGGGAAGAGGCCGAAGCCGCGCATTTTCAGCGCCTCGACGCCGTGGATCAGCTTCTCAGCGCTGACGACGGCTGCCTGCGTGACGCCGCAGCGAAGCGCCACGCCTCGTCGGAGCTGTACGACGCGGTGCTGAGAGCCTCCTTTGCCACGCCTGCAACGACGGAGGCATCGAAAGCAGCAGAGGCACGTAAGGCAGGAGACGCTGCGGTTGCCAGCTTCCACACGCGACAGGCGTTCCTGTACGCCGACGTCGGCGACTACTACTTCAACCAGCGCAAGCTGCAGGACTACGTGCTGCGGTGCTGCCAGGATGCCGAGATTGGAGGCTTGATGGATAAGCCGGGCACCGCGCACGACGCCTACCACACCTGCTACTCCCTCTCAGGGGTCAGCGCGGCACAGAATCTGCAGTATCTTACGCACGCCACTGCCGCTGCTGGCGCCGCCTCGCCTGCGTCGCCATCCTACCTGCAGCGGGCCTTCGCTCGCTCCTACTTACCCAAGCGCAGTGCGACAGACAACTGCGGCGTCGTGCTGAGCCTTCCCTGCCCCTCTCCTGCCGCCGAGACCGCCGTGCTGCGCACCACGAGCCCCATCTTCAACATACACCAATCAGGCGTGCTGGCAGCACTGCGGGTGTGGAGCTTAAAGTCGTTTTTGTGAAGGCGTTTTGGGTGACTCGCCTTGGTGTGTGTGACTCGTGCGACGTTGTTATGTGTGGTAGCGTTTGTGTGTGTGTGTGTTTGTTGCTGGTGTGTTATTAGTAGCAAGGGGCAAGCGATGTGGTGCGCATTGGCGGAGACTCAAAAACAAAAAAAGGCAAAAGAGTGAACGAGGCGAACAAGGAATGTGATGGCGATGTGAACACAGCCAGAACACAGCAGCTTACTTCTTTCCTCCTCCCGACTTCCTTCTCTGGGGCTGGGACAAGTGGTTACTCCGGCAAGCTCGGGAAGCATTCGCCGGCGACAGATCTGATCATGCGCGCTGTAGTGCGTATGCTGCCGGGCAGTGATGTGGCACTCGAGTCATCGCAGTGCTGCACCTGGGTGATGAATGGGTCTCACTTCCACTTTGTCCTTCGCCTTCTCTCCTCCCTCATACTCCTCCCTCACCTTTCTTGTTTTCCACCCTGCTCTTCTCCCTAGAAGTTCATGCTCTTGCTGAGAGCCTATCGACAACATTGATTCCTTCCATCTTTTTTTCTTTTCTTTTTTTCTTACACCATTTTGCCTAAAGCAGCGTATATGTCCCTAGCGCAGCCCGATGCGGGAGTGGCGAAGGCCCTCTTCTCCTCCCCGCCCCGCGATCGCCCGCTTCCACCGCCTACAACAACTACGACCAATGCCGCCACCACCACCACTGCCTCCTCTGCTACTGCTACGGCAGTGGGCACCCCAGCCTTGCCTGCCGAGTGCGTCGCAAAGGTCAATGGTTTGATCACGGACGACCTCCGCCAGCTGAGCCGCGACGACCTCGACGTGCGACGGTGGCTCAACGCGACCCTCTCACGCGTACTGGAGGGAGCCAAGGACACGGCGGCCACTCAGGCAGGCGAGGCAAACACGAAGGCCACAGCGGCACGTCGCTCGCTGCAGCTGGAGGAGCAGCTGGTGCACCTTCTGCACGCACGCGTGCAGACGCACCGCCAGGAGTTGAGCTCCGGCATCGACGATCTCATCTCCAACACCCTTGTCCGGCTGCCGCGGACGACAATGGAGCTGGGCCGCATGGCCACGGAGGCCGAGGAGCTCACCGGACAGCTGCAGGTCATCGAGGCGATTGTGCAGCCCGGCGTCGGCACTGCCGCGGACACCTATGTGGCCCAGCTGCACACCCGCAACGCGTCGGAGGTGAAGCTGCGCCGCTGCACGCGACTGCTGGAGAAGGCGGCACGCGTGCAGGAGAGTCTGCGCAACATCCAGTACCTCATCGACCACCGCGAGGCCGCAGCGGGGAGCCGGAAGGGCGAAGCTTTATCGCGGGAATCCAGTGCGGCGGCGGCGGGCGAGACAGACGGCAAGGCGGCTGCGACGCGGCAGCGCGACCTGGACGAGGTCGCCGGCATCATCCGTCAAGCACGCGAGGACCTGCTGGAGATCACCGCCGTGGAGGACACCTTTGGCGAGCAGCACCGGGCACAGCTGGAGCAATTCGAGCAGTACATCGAGCACGCCATCGAGGAGGAGTGCGTGGGCTGCCTCCGCGCACACCAGTTGGAGCGGGGCACGCGGCTCATCACCACCCTCCACAGCATCGGCCGCGCCGACGCGGTGCTGAAGCGCTACGGCGAGCAGGCAGCGGCGCACATGGTGGCGCAGCAGGAAGCCCGCCTGCGTGAGGCCGTGGTGAGTGGGGGAAAGGACACGCGTGGGTCAGCAGCCGCGGCGGTGGCGGAGCTGCTCCGCCGCACCATCATCCCAGACGACGGCGACTTCCTCTCGCGTGAGCTCGTCTTTCTCTCGCGTCTCGTGCGAGGGGCGGCGGCGGCGCTGTCGGCCACAGGAGACGCAGCAAAAACCGGCAAGGCGGCGCGAGAGGACGCCTCTGCCACGCCACTGCGCACCACCGCAGCATCTGGCGCCGGTGCCTCTTCCTCAACGGCAGCAGCGGGAAGCAGCAGCAGCACCGCCGTAGACGATGACCCTTGCGCTGCACAGGTGCTGGAGGTTTTGGGGGTGCTGCTGTCCAAGCTGCACGAGCCTGTGCAGGCGGCTCTGCAGCCCCTGCTGACGGAGCGGCCCGATACCACCACCGAGGACTTCGTTGCCTGCTTTGCTGCGATCCAGCAGCTGAAAGTCTCGGCCAGCAGTACCGCTGTCGCTGAAGTCACAGCGGCAGGCGCCACTGCTGCGACGGCGAAGGATCCGCTTGAGAAGTTGAGTCGTGAGGTAACGCACCGCGCGCTTGTCCGCTTTGCGAGCCTGTTCCACGAGGAGCGGGTGCTGGAGCGCTACACCGATCGCTTGTGCGCTGCCGTCAGTGCCTACTGCGCGCAGCCGCTCGCCAACCTGCTGGCCTCCGGTGCGTCGTCCCCTTCCCCGCCCACCTCTTCCCCCTCCTCCCGCCTCGCAACGGCAGACGAGTCGCTTGCTGACGTCCTCACCCACGCCGTGCAGGAGGTGCTCCTCTACGCACCAAAGAAGATCAGCGCGCGCTGCACGACGGCGTGGCACGCAGTACTGTCCAAGGCGCTGACGCAGCAGCTGCAGCCCACCGCACACACCTCCCAGCACGTCCTCCTGCAGCACCTCTACTTCCACAAGCAACGGGTGAAGCCGCTGCTGGCCAAGACACAGCAAGCTGTGGAGGACTGGCTCTCTTCCGGGACGACGCACGAGCGCTACCCCACCAGCGCTGGGCTCCTCCGCGCTGACTTGCTGACACGCCTGTGGACGCCGCTGCGGCGTGAAGTAGAGGAGGTGCAGCGCGCCACGCAGCAGCGCATCCTTGACGGCATTACACGGCCCATTGTGGCGAAGATCGAGAACTACACGGCGCTGCCGTGCTGGGGGAACGAGGTGTCGACGCAGGCCGACAGCTCAGCAGCCGCAGCACGCACCACAGCGCTGTACACGCAAGGCCAGTCGGCACCCAGCAGTGCGGTGCGGGATATGGGGGAGATGCTGATGGAGCTTCCCTTGACACTCGAAACCCTCGCCTCCACCGCGGTGACAGAGACGTACCAAGGCGGGCAGGCGCCGCACCCGCACAGTGCGGCGGTGCTGACAGCTGCCAACGACGCGGAAGTCGAAGAGGGTGTGCGACTTCTCATTGACGAGCTGGCTGAGGAGTGGCTCGAGACGGTGGTGCACGACGTCGTGCGTACCTTCCTCGACGACAAGGTGCTGCCACTGGCGATCGGTCCGTTTGCACATGCGTTGTCTCATCACGCCACGCCGCCTGGTGAGAGTCAGACAACCGCGTCTGGCAACGACGCCGTGACGCAGCTGTACAACATGGCGCTGGAACAGCTCGCGACGGATCTCGACTACCTGCGCAACATCCTGTCCGCAGTGAATGAAGAGTCGCAGGAGACGGTGGAGGGGGTGATGAGTGCCTTACGCGCGCTCCCCTCAACGCAGCAGGGCCGCTTCGTTGTTGGAGAGGCACTTCATATGACGTCCTCGTCCGCTGGCCCTATTGGTGATGGCGAGGCGATGACAGGTGCAGCAGCCCACCACGGCGGCCCGGAGTGAGGCTAGCGTCTTGGGTGGTGTGTAAGGATGAAGATGCGTCAGCTGTGTTGCACGCGTGATCACTGTGGGAGGGCGGCAGGGTGGTGCTGCAATTGAGAAGCGGCGCGCGTGCGGCTGACTATGTTGACGCATAATTGTATGTGTGTGTGTGTGTTTGTGTCTTCGCAAGTGGGCGGTATGTGGCACACGGCGGCTTTGTCACCTCTGTGAGTCACAACGAACCACTCGCTGCCCCACGAATGACGCACTTTCTCTCCAATTTTTGGGCTTGTTATTTCTCTGGTATCTTCGCACGGAAAGCAGCTAACACTAAAAAATGAGTGAACTTGCGCTTGTGACCGTTCTGCACCCGATGTAGCTGCCCTCCTTCTCCTTCGCGACAGCTGTCATCTGCCTAGTGTACACAGTCTGCTGAGACAGGGAAAGGTGAAGGCACTTGTCTCGTTTATTGTGAAGTCAGTAGCGCGACGGTGCGGCGCCTCTACACTCTTTTTCTATTATCTCTGTGTTAAGAGCAACAAAGTGCCCTGCTTGGCGTTTCGTTGCTCTATTTTTGCTCAAAGTCCATCTTCTCTTCCGCCTCATCTAACTCTCTCTCTCTCTCTCTCTCTCTCTCTCTCTCTCTCTCTCTCTCTCTCTCTCTCTCTCTCTCTCTCTCTCTCTCTCTCTCTCTCTCTCTCAATTTTCTTCCTCGCGCTCACACACGGGTCCCATGCTGCACCCCGGTGCAGTTATCCATCTTTTTTTGTTTGTTTTTAGCCCCACTTTCCTGCTTTGGCAAGTCTTCACGTTGAAGCTAACACACACGCACGTACACTCCCTTCCCTGCCCTCCCCCTATTTTCCTCTCTTTCCCTGTCTCATTCCAATTCCCCAACCCCATCGCAAACCCGATGCCGCGTGCATCGGCAATGAGTCGTGTTGCACTCTTCCCATCGACTGTTGCTCGCGGACGCCTCGTCCCGCTGTGTCTGGTGCTCCTCCTCTCCTGCCTTCTCCTCATTCCTGCCCCTGCAGTCTCCGCGATTCTCGTGGGCACCACCAGGTCCAGAGCCGCGCGCCTGCCACTAGACCTGCTCACCCATGTCACCTTCGCAAGCTGCAATCGCCAGCATGACGACCAGTCCTTCTGGATGCGCACCATCGCCCCTGCACTGGCGAAGGAAAACCCCTCTCACACAGCCCGGACGGACCTGCTGCTGTGGCTGGGCAACGCCGTGTACGCCGACGTCGACGAGTCAGGCGTGGCGCTGCGTGTGCCGCGCTCGCCTGGCGGCATCGCGGCCGAGTACAAGGAGCTCACCGAGAACGATTTCTACCGCCAATTTGTGGAGGAGGTGGTGGAGGCGCACAACGGCCGCGTCGCTGGCGTCTGGGACGACCGCGATCTTGGCATGCGCTTCGCCGACGCCAACTACTCACAGTCGGAGGCGGTCCGGCGCATCTACCTCAAACAGCTCTGGCGTGGCTACCCGCTGGCGGTGAAGGACAGCGCCGGGGAGGGCGCCCACGGTGCCCTGTACGCCTTCACCACCGTCCCGGCCCCCGAGGACAGTCAGCTGGCCAAGTACTTTGTCAACAGCGTTTGCACCGTGACGCTGGATGTGCGGACGCAGCGGTCGCAGCTGCCGAACCTCGTCGACGCCCTTCTCCGCAGCACCGCCGAGGACGGCATGCGGATGCACGGCACGCGCGGGAAGAAGCTGGACTACCAAATTGAGGAGCTGCGTGCCGCGCAGGCGGCGGTGATGCGGGCCGACCTGCTCGGCACCGCGCAGTGGGCGTGGCTGGAGGACGTGATTCGCACCTACCTCGCCGCGGCAGCGCAGAGCCCGGGCGACGACGCCGGCCGCGCGCACTGCGCCGTCACGCTGATCGCCTCACCGTGGCAGATCCTGCTCAACGACAACAAGCCCTTTGAAGGGTGGGACCTCTACCCCAGCTCACGCAGCAAGTTGCTGCTGCTGCTGAAGAAGTACGAGGTGGGCCGCGTTTTGTTTCTCTCCGGCCACACCGAGAGCGGCGAGCTGGGAGTCGTGCGGCGGGCTGCCAAGGCGGACATCACACTGGAGGGCCCCACCGCCTCCTTCATCAACTCCTTCCCGCTCAAGCCCCTCACAAAGGACGCGGCCCGCCTGCTGCCGCTGCTGCCCTCCTACCTGGTGGAGGTGACCACGGGCGGGCTCACCCACACCATCCAGGACGCCCCCCTCGCCGGCCGCTTAGCGCATTGGTTTACCTCCCTGCGGACCGCCGAGGATGAGAAGTCGAACGGCTTCGTGAAGCGCCACCTTTTTCTCACCCGCACCACCACGCTGGAGCGCAACTTCGGCACGCTGCAGCTCATCGGCGAGGGCCCCGCCACCACGGCGGAGGCGCGTGCTGCCCTGGCTGCCGTGACGAAGCCCGATGTGATGCGGCAAACTCGGCTGGTGCTGACGCTGCGGAGCGCCGTCTCGGGTGACCCCCTCATCTCGTTCAACGGCACGCTGGAGCAGCTGCCCTCCTACGCGGTGCAGCCACTCTTCGACGAGGTGAACGAGACGGAGGAGGAGGAGACCATGGCGCTCGACCTGCACGACGTGGTCCACCTCCCTGTCTTTAACACCCTTAACATCCCGGGCGACATTCCGTGGCTGAAGCGGCGCCTCGCGGAGCGGCAGTGCGCCGAGGTGCCGTGTGCCAACGGGCAGTACTACGTGCTGGTGAAGGTGGTGGGGGCACTGACGCTGGCCTTCGTTGTCCTGCTGCTCTTCATCGCCGGAGTGTACTTCTATCAGCTCCGTTACCCGAACGGCTTCGACGATGATGCGTCCAAGCCGAAGCAAGACTGAAGAGGAGAAGAGGTAGATGACGGCGATGCCGTGTTATGTTTGCAAATGGCTGCCATAGCCAATATATTTTTTTTTTCCCGCCTTCCCCACCTTTACATTTTTTTTCCGGATTGTCTGAGGCAGCCTCTTTATTTCCTTTTCCCAAGAAGGTAGACTCGGAGAGAATGCGAAGCGGTAGTATGGCGCCTCTAATTTTCTTTATTTTTTGGCGCTCCCCCACTTTAAAGACATTTCCCACTGCGTACGTGTCTCTTCGCATTGTTAGTCGTATTGTTTATTTTCCTCATTGCTAATGTTTGTGTTGTCCCTCTTCCCGTGCCATTTTTCAAATCGAAAAAAAAACTAACATTGACATTTTTCTCTTTTTTGTTGTTGATGCTTTTTATTCTTTTTTAAGTTGTGTGCTCGCCTCCGAGTGTTGCCCCGCACACGACAGTATCGCCCCGCAGTGAGCCGAAGAAGTGTGTGTTTCGTTGGCAGCTTAATGTTATTATATAGAAGCCCGTGCAGGGTAAGGATAGTGTTCGCCTTTCTCTCTTTGTGTGTTCTTGTTTCTTGACTCTGACATTACGCCCAATAACGAGATGTGGTTTTCTTTTTTTGAATCATTGAAAGTGGCAGTGGTTGCTGCGGTAGTCCTGCATCAGCGGAGCACATGGATGGGGTTAAAGGGTTCTTCAATCTCTCTAATCTACTCTTCACAAAAAAAAAAAGGTTTAAGCTGAAAGGACGCAAATCACCGATCACCTCTCCAAGAGGGCATGGCCGCAGTTCTCTCTCTCTTCTTGACCCCTTTGCCAATATTACTATTTCTCTTTCATGTTCACCCCACTGATAATTTCTCTGCGCACAACCCTCCGTATCCTCCTTTTCGTCCACTCTTTTTTACACCTCTGTGCGCACATCGGTATCCATTGCGACATCCCGGCGCACATCAACGCTCCATACGCGACTCAACTACAGCTTCGTCTTTACCGCAGTCTATTTATTTTTCAGCCTGTACGCTCTTCTTTCCTGCGCACTTTCACTACCTCCATTTAGCGCTTTTCTTCCTTCACCATAGCAGGCCGTCTGATACATCCCTGCTTCACTCCCTCCACCCGTTCGTTGGTAACTTGTTCTTTCTATTCCCCCTCGTAGCAGCAGCTTCAGGTCACATCAGGCTTCCGCAGTGCCAGCGTCTTTCTCTTCTTCACTACACCATAACCCAATCTCTCTCCCTCACCATGGCAACCACTGGCAAGAGCACGCTGGTCGACGTCGACAACACTGGCGCCTTCAAGCGCAAGCCCACTTCTTTCCGCAACAAGATCGAGAAGGACGGTGCCTATCCCCCGGCAAAGGGACGCTACGTTCTTTACGTGTCGTACGCCTGTCCGTGGGCGAGTCGCTGTCTCGCCTACCGTGTCGCTAAGGGTCTGGAGGACGTGATCGAGCTGGCCGTGACGTCGCCGGTGTGGGCCAGGACGAAGCCGGACGTCGACGACCACGAGGGCTGGGTCTTCGACCCGTCCTACCCCGGCGCCACCGCCGACCCGCTCGGTCTCTTCAAGACGGTGCGCGACATCTACGACCTCTCCATGCAGAACAGCGGCAACGTCTTCGAGACGCGCTTCACCGTCCCCATCCTCTTCGACCGCGAGACGCGCACCATCGTCAACAACGAGAGCTCCGAGATCATCCGCATCTTCAACAGCGCCTTCGACGACTTCGCGGCGCACCCGGAGGTGGACCTGAGCCCGGCGCCGCTGCTGCCCGCCATCGACGCCATGAACGAGCGCACGTACGAGCCGCTGTGCAACGGCGTGTACAAGTGCGGCTTCGCGCAGTCGCAGGGTGCCTACGACGAGGCGGTCGAGGGCGTCTTCATCACCATCGATGCACTGGAGGAGCTGCTGCGCCACCAGCGCTACCTCGTCGGCAACGCCGTCACGGAGGCCGACGTCCGCGCCTTCTGCTGCCTCGTGCGCTTCGACGAGGTGTACTCGGTGCACTTCAAGTGCAACCGCCGCCTGATCCGCGAGTGCCCCAACTTGATGGAGTGGCTGCGCGACGTGTACCAGACGCTGAACCTGGCTCCTACGGTCCACATGAAGCATATCAAGGAGCACTACTACCGCAGCCATGGCAGCATCAACCCCTACCATGTCGTGCCGGTGGGGAGTGACTTCGTGGCGCGGCTGGAGGTGCCACACAACCGTGCCGCATTCTCCAAAAAGGCCGCGTAGGGCGAAGGTAGGGAAGCCACACGTGTCGTGTCTGTTTACACCGATACTGGTTTTTCTGATGGCTTGTCGTGTTCGGCTACACCAGATCGAATCTCGTGGCGTAACAAAGTATGGCTGATCAGCAGATTATATCTCTATTGCTTTTCCTGTCTACGCACTATTCGTTTGTTTCTTTGTTTTATTTTGCTTTCTTCCTTTCCCCTCTTTTTTTTTCTTTTTTTCGTCTCTTTCACTCCCTATTTGCCACCTCCGCGGCTCACATTCACCGGCGTCTGCACGGCCAACGCTGTAAGGCGTGTCCCTTTCCCTGCCCGCCTCCCTCCTCATCTCTCTGCCCTCGACCTCGGTGCCCTTACCTGACATCCAATACCCAACGCATGTGTGCGTGTGTGATGTACATCTGCATGTACCTTAGCGTCTTCGGCTGGCCATTTGTGTTTTTGTTTTGTCAGTGCACCTTCTCTGCCCTTGCCACGCTGGGTAAACGTAAGCACACGCACACACACACGGTGCCAACGGCGCACTCTCTCTCTCTCATGTTTTCGAATCTCTTTTCAAGTATCATCTTTGTTCTTTCGTCTTCAGCAAGGAAACAATTTTAGCGATCAGCGCAGCTTTTTCTCCTCTCTGCCTCCGCTTGTGTGCGTTGACTCGCGTACACGCACACCCGCGCACGTGAAGCCGTACGATGTCGGCTAAGCGGCGCGAGATCCCCAGCCAGTAATGCACCAAGATCCGTCTTACCACAGGCGCTGCTTGCCTCTTTCAGCACACACAGCAACTCCTCTTCGCCTCATGCATCTGTCAATTGTCCAGCTCGGCTTGTGTCTAATGACGCCCTCTGCAACGTGAAGGTGCTGCCCTGCAGTCTCTCGTCCTTTCAGCTTACTCCCTGCGAGCCTCCTCTTGCCACTGCCCCCTGTAGCCTCCTCTCCTCACCTATCTTTCGTATCTTGCACTATTTGCTTTCTTCCCAATTGCGTATCGTTGCCACACACAAGCACACACATTATATCCGCGGCATTTTTTTCTTCGTGTGATCTCTCTGCATTATCACTAATCATGTCCACTACATCCGCCGCCAAAAGCTCGCTGGCCGACGTCGACAACACCGGCGCCTTTAAGCGCAAGCCCTCCTCCTTCCGCAACAAAATCGAGAAGGACGGCGCCTATCCCCCGGCAAAGGGACGCTACGTTCTTTACGTGTCGTACGCCTGTCCGTGGGCGTGCCGCTGCGTTGCGTATCGCATAATAAAGGGTCTGGAGGACGTGATCGAGCTGGCCGTGACGTCGCCGGTGTGGGCCAGGACGAAGCCGGACGTCGACGACCACGAGGGCTGGGTCTTCGACCCGTCCTACCCCGGCGCCACCGCCGACCCGCTCGGTCTCTTCAAGACGGTGCGCGACATCTACGACCTCTCCATGCAGAACAGCGGCAACGTCTTCGAGACGCGCTTCACCGTCCCCATCCTCTTCGACCGCGAGACGCGCACCATCGTCAACAACGAGAGCTCCGAGATCATCCGCATCTTCAACAGCGCCTTCGACGACTTCGCGGCGCACCCGGAGGTGGACCTGAGCCCGGCGCCGCTGCTGCCCGCCATCGACGCCATGAACGAGCGCACGTACGAGCCGCTGTGCAACGGCGTGTACAAGTGCGGCTTCGCGCAGTCGCAGGGTGCCTACGACGAGGCGGTCGAGGGCGTCTTCCTCACCATCGATGCACTGGAGGAGCTGCTGCGCCACCAGCGCTACCTCGTCGGCGACGCCGTCACGGAGGCCGACGTCCGCGCCTTCTGCTGCCTCGTGCGCTTCGACGAGGTGTACTCGGTGCACTTCAAGTGCAACCGCCGCCTGATCCGCGAGTGCCCCAACTTGATGGAGTGGCTGCGCGACGTGTACCAGACGCTGAACCTGGCCTCGTCCGTCCACATGAAACACATTAAGGTTGGTTACTTTACCGGGAAGTCGAACCCCTACCGCATCGTGCCGGTGGGGAGTGACTTCGTGGCGCGGCTGGAGGTGCCACACAACCGTGCCGCATTCTCCCAGAAGGCCGCGTAGGGTGGAGGAAGGGAAGCCACACGTGTCGTGTAGGAAAGCGTCTCCTCTTTGAAGTCGCCCGCAATTGACAAGACGTGTGCTTTTTATTGGCTATTTATGCCTTTTCAGCCCCTCTCTTCTGTGCTGCACTTTAGAAATCTCTCTCTCCTTCTCGTCCGGAATGGACGCTATACGTTCATGCCGTGCCATGAGAGTTTTTTTTTCTGCTTTCGTGCTGCTGCGTCGCACCAAAGAATTGCTGGTGCTGAGTGGGAGCCGACACTGTCACTGCACTCCTGTCGTAAGGCGCTATTGCTTCTCAAAGATTACATACATTCTTTTTATAAGCTGTCGTCTCACATTTTTTTATTTTGTCCGAACCTTCATTTGCTGACAGTGAGCTTTCCCCAGCACAACCACTATGCTTCCGTGTTTTGCGCTTGCTCATGTCTATTTCCCCTGCAGCACCCTCTTTCTCATTTCGCGATGTCGCCACTCTGGGTGCACAAGGTTTAATCGACCGAAAAAAGAAGCAACTGATGCGCTTAGACGCTGTCTCTTTCTCTCTCTCTCTTCCTCTGTTTCCTTTTTTCCTTATAAACTGCTTTCAAAAGAACGAGCGTGCTCGCAGCCCAATGTTTTACTTCTTTCTATTTTTAGGCTTGTCGCAGAGCATCATCTCATACCCTCGATGACAGATGGCAGCTGCCCTTCTCCCTCTCAGCCTACGCTGTTGACTGTGGTAACACGCAGCGTGAACGTTTTTTTTCTTCCCTCTGATTTTTCTCTGGCCGTAATGGTGAGAGGTCGCTCACGTTTGAAATCGTTGCGCTCGCCTATATTTTCTATTTCAAGCCTCTCTGCTTTAAAAGAGTCCCCGCATTTATCAAGAAGCAACACTCCGCTCGTCAGGATGGACGAGAGGTGGTAAACAAACAACGAAAACAAAATATGTCGGCAGCTTTATTCGTCGCTCTACAGTATGGTGGAAAGTACATCGCTGCCGCAAAGAAGGAGATGAGAAGAGCAGCAGTGTAATGGATGCCAAGGAACACTGAGGTGCGCTGCCTACCGTGGCTGAGACGTTTTTGCAGCTATGCCCTCCCTCTCACACATTCTCTCTCTTTCTTTGTGCCTCTCTCTCTCTCACTCCGTTCTCTTTGACCCCACCCGCCATTTTAAGTGAACCCGCAAAGAGAGAGCTGCGCTGTTGTGCTGCTGCTGCTGTGCCGCTGTTTGTGTGCCACTTGCCCTTGTCTTTTCTTTTTCTAGAAGCAAATAACAAAAAAAAAAGAGAAGAAAAGGCGTCGCTCCTTCTCTTCTTTCTGTTTGTTTTCCTGCAGTTATGAATCACAAGGAAGAATTCGAAGTGGTCACGGCGCCAGACGGCACCAGCACGCTCTCTATCACGCTGGCATGCGCCACGGTGAAGGAACACTACCAGCGCACCACCACCACCCACTCCAGCGTCGCCTCTGATCCGGCGGAGGTGTGCAGTACGGGGCTGCGCGTGTATGAGGGAGCGCAGGTGCTGGCGGCCTTCCTCTGCCGTTACGGAGCGGGGCTGCTCCCACCAACACCAGAAATGGCTGCACCACCGACGCTCACGCGTCCAACATCATCTGCTGTGTCGGTGGTGGAGCTGGGCTGCGGCTGTGGGCTCGTCAGCTTCACGCTCGATGCCCTCCTCCGCGGCTGCGCATCGCCACCGCCCTCGCCGGTGTCCCTCATTTTTACGGATGCCTCCGCCGACTGCCTGCGTCTTGTCCGCGGCAGCGGCGAATTGGCCGGTCGCGTCGTGCAGGACCTGGATGGCTTCTCTGCTGCTGCAGTCGCAGAGGGAGAGAGCAACTCTGCCCCGGCAGTGACGCTCTCCACCCTCCGCCTTGCCTGGAGCGATGCGGGTGTGAGCGCGCTGCGTGGGCACCTCCCACCTCGCGAGGGCGGAGCGGCGGCTCAGCTGGTGCTTGGGTCCGATCTTATGTACTACCGCGTCGACGTGAACGCTCTCGTGCAGACAGCCAAGCAGCTTCTCTCTCCCCCTTCTCCACTTACCGAGGCGTCCGATGGGTTGGTTGTCTTTGCCCACTTTATGCGTATTGCGGATGGGCAGCGCACACTTGCCTCCGTGGCGCGGGAGCAGCAGCGCATGCACATCGCCTGCTTAGCCCTCACCGCTTTCCTTGACGAGGCAACAGTGCGCTTCCGTGGGTGGAGTGGAATAGAGGTGGTGCTGCTGTGTCCCGCAGCGCTGAAGCCGATCGCCCGCAGTAGTCATAACGACGATGCCGACAGCATGCAGACGGACGTGGATGTTATTCGCGCACTTCTCGAAGCCCGCGCGGTGGCCTGGGAGGATGCGGCAGTTGGGCTGCCTTCCTGTGCGTCGTACTGTCACACCGCTGCGACTCAGGCACGTGCCCTCTCCGCGCTGCTGCAGCCCTACCCGACGTCTGCTGTGGCTGGCAGTCGGTGCAGCGGGGTGTGCGGTGATGCCGCTGAGGCTGCGGAACTCGTCGACGAGGACGCTCTTCTCCAACTTCTCTTATGAGTCGGACTCCTGTTCGAACACGGAAGAGGAGCAGTCCTGCGTTTGACAGAGTCCTTTATTTCTTTTTTTTTTCTTTTTGCCTTGATATTGTTTATTTAATGCTAATGGTTGATGGTGTCGTGTTTATTGCTGCTGTCTTTGTGTGTGTGTCTCTCTCTCTTCATGAAGCAGATTCTGAGCACGTGTGTGAGCATCGATCTGCGCTCTCTTGATAATAATATTTTTTTTTTTTTTGTGGTTGAACCACCTATTTTAGTAAAAAAAATTTTTTTTGTTTTTTTTTTTTTTTTTTTTTTTTTTTTTTTTGTTTTATAACAACCCCCCCCCCCCCCCCCCCCCCCTCCTCCCCCCCCCCCACACAACTTTTATACACCCCACACCCCAAAAAAAAAAAAAAAAAAATTATATTTTTGTGTGTGTTTTTTTGTTTTTTTTTTAAAAAAAAAATAAAAACCTCCAACCCCCCCCCCCCCTGGGGGTTTTTTTGGTACAAAAATTTTTCTTCCCCCTCCTCCCCCCTTTTTTTTTTTTTTTTTTTAAAAAAAAAAAAAAAAAAAAAATAAGATGCGTGGTACGCTGTCTCTGCAATGCTCACAGTCCTCGCGACACCGGCTCCACCTTCTCATTTTCCCCTGACGATAATGTGCGACTACGCCCCAACTCATCCTTTTCTCTCTCCTCTCTTCGCCCTCTTTTATTCATTATTATTACTATTACTATTACTATAAATACCTCATTGCGCCTGTGCACATCCGTTAAGTTTGCTTCTTCTTACCCAGCATTTGCCTTCTCTGTCTCTCTCTTTTTTTTTTTTTTCCCCCCCCCCTTTGGGGGCTTTTTTTCTCCACCCCCCCCCCAAAAAAATACAAATACACAAAAACACAAGAGGGAAATTATTTATTTTAAAAAAACCACTTTTTTTTTTCCCCCCCTTTGGTGGGTTTTTTTTTTCCCCCCCCCCCGCGAAATATCTTTTATACCTCTAACAATTTTTTTTTTTTTTTCAAAGCCCCCTACCGCCCATCAACAACGGCGCGCTTTACCCGCCCCCACGTTCTGCTGCTGCTGCTGGTGAGCATCGCAGTGGCTCTCCTCACCCTTCCTACTCCCACAGTGAGTCTGCACGTCTCCGTCACGCGAGGCGACCGTGCCACTGGCACGCACGACGCAATGAGCAACAACAAGCCACACCCGAATGAGGCCGCCGCTGCCAACGGCTTCCCGGTGCCGCAGCCGATGACGCCGGAGGACCACGCACGCATGATGGCCGAGGCGGACGAGCGCTGGGCAAACCGCCCACGTCCCATCGCTCGCGAGAACGAAGACCCCGACCTACGGTTCGCGGAGCCGCTGGTGTGCCGCCTGCCCAACGGTGGCGTCTCGGACAACGTGCGCAAGCAGCTGGAGCGCAACCGCGAGCGCCGTGAAGCCGAGGCACGCGCCAAAGCCGCGCAGGAGCAGCACGAAGAGCTGTAACCATCTGTAAGTGGCTCTCCGCTTGGTGGCAGTCAAAGGAAAGAGTGTGGGTCTGAGAGAGGAACCACCTCCCTCGTTCGCTGTCCCACACCTGTGACCGCAGAGGGAAAAAAGAAAACTAGGAGCTATGCACTTATATTTCCCTCTCTCCTTCTCTCTCTATTTCCTTTGTCAAATCAAGGCGGATCGACTCACCTGCGGCGTTTCCCGAACGGTGCGTCGCTTCTTTTTTTTTTTTTTTTGACTACAACCTCTCTGCCTTTGTACCGACTTTGTTTTTTTTTTCTCACTGCGCTTTCGTTTCCCGTTTCTCCTCTTTTCTTTCACTCTCTTTTTCTTTTTTTTTTTTACTACCACCACTTGGCTGAGCGGTGCGTGTGTTTTATCGTTGCCGTAAACTCCTCCTTCACTATTTTCGCGCTAGCTTTGTCCTCCCCTGCCTTGTGTCGATCTCCCCGTCATTATTATCTTTTTCTTTGTTCAGCTCTACATATACATTACAATGCGTCGGTGCGCGTCTGTCAAGCGCAACTGAACCGAATTTCATTTATATAGCGCAAGTTATCCTTTAAATTTGCTTTTCAATAATTGCTGTTTGTTTTGTTTCCAGCGTTGTCAGTCAAGTGCATTTGTGAGTGTAAGTCGCCTCCCCTTCGAAGCCTTTTTTTTTTCGATGCACATCGAGTTTTTTTTTTCTTCGTGAGGGGATACCTTTATTACTATTACCATTATTACTCTTCTCGCATTTTACCTCTGACTTCCTTCTCACTTTCGCTCTCTCTCTCTCCCCCTTGTTCTCGACCCTCGGCACATGGACTTTCTTGAGAAGGAAATTCGTGCAAAAAAAAAAATTACCATTACCCTCGGTGGTGGTGGTCTAAAAAAAAGGGAGAAGCTCTCTTCTCTTCTTCTATACTGTAAAGAGGCAATAATACGCACACGCTAGGTGGCGCCGTGAGCAGTCGCTGTGCAATCTAATTGGGAGTAGACATGTCTGTGTGCGGCAGCGCGTGCAATCACTTGGATCGGCCCCTCTTGCTTCTCCCACAGATGCTGCTGATGGAGCCAGAAGGCTTCCCCGTGAGAGTGTGTGTATTTTTGTGTATTGTAAATACGTGCTGTCATCTTTTACCTTTCCCCTTCCTCTCTTTCTCTCTCTCTCTCTCTCCCTCTCTTTATTTCGCCCTATATGTTTTTATCATCGCTATAATTTTATAAACATCACTTCTCGGCCTGTACGCAACAAAGAAAAAAACCACTAGTAGCACCTTCCTGTTTGGCCCTTCTTACTCACTTTTTTTTTCTTCTCTCTCCTTGGTTTTTTTTTACTATAATTTACTTGATTCACGGACAGCAAGTGTAGTCCCTTTTATTTGGAAACTTTATTTTTTCTGTTTTTGGTTTTATATCTCTCTTTCACATCTCTTTCTGCACCTCCGTGCCATCCCACACACACATACACAGCGAGGACGGATCGAAACGACAAGCAGCACGGGCTCGCCGCCTCTTCGCGTACCAGCTCGTGACTTTGAGTCTGTCGTGCTAACCGGTTCCTGTCTAAATTTATTTGTTTTTTACCTTTTCTCTTTTTTCAATTGCTCGTTCTCCTCCATCAGGTTTTACGTCACGTCCTCCTGCCTGAACTGCATCGGTAGACCTTTTCCGGTACTACCAGACACCTTCAACTACAACTGCGAAGAAGAAGGAAAGAATTAGAGATGGGTTCCGGTGCCAGCAAGGCGAAGAAGAGCACGGCGGCCTCGCCCAAGTCGCAGAGCAAGTCATCTGCCGACTCCGCAAAGCCGAAGATGCCGAGCTCACCGCCAGCTGATCAACCCGCGGTGCAGGCCGCCACCCGGTCGCAAAAGCAATCGCGCAACAGCAACGTATCCACCTCGGAGCAGAGCACCTCTGCCTCATCGCCGTCGCACGGATCGCCGCGCGACACGGCGTCACCGGGCGAGGGACGCGGCTTCAACAACCCGCACCCGGCCCGGCGCGACACGATCGAGCAACGGCCCAACAACCGCCAAACGCGCATGATAGGGGCGGAGGACATGAACGGCGTGCAGGAGGCGCTGGATGAGCGTCCCTTCCGCCAGGAGAAGGTGAGCCGTGTGCCCACCAAGGCGCTGCTGAAGCCCCCGAAGAACCCGAACTCGATGATCGCCGACCCGGACGACGACTACGACCTGTACTAACACGGCCACGAAGAATGGTCATGTGGCACGAGAGGAAAAAAGAGAAGGAAAGAACAAAAAAAAAGACAAAATGAAGAGCGACAAAAAGGCTCGTTGACATCTTTTGCGTGCTGCGTTGGGGGCAAGCTCTGCACCTGGAGCCCCCCTTTGAGCGCTGCCATAGAGCAGTCACTGTGTAATTGTTTCTGTGCTCGTCTGTCTTTTTTTTTTGTCCCTGGCGCTAGCTTTTCTTTTTCTTTTTCTTTTGCGTGCTTCCGGGTCTCTGCCTTCACGGTAGAAGCAGAGTACCCTCCACGTTCGCCTTTGTGAAGTGAGGCAACTCGGAAACTGCTTCGCATTCGTATTTTTTCGTTTTTGTTGTTATTGAGTTGTAATAGCGCTAGCAACCATTTTCATTGATATACACACTGTACCCCAAGTCAGCGGAAAGCCACGATGTATAGAACGCTGATTGGAGGGACGCGAGGTGCAACGTGTCAGCTAACTAGAAAGGAAAGAAAATAAAAAGGAAGAAGCACTGAGCTGTTTGAGGGATGCTCTGTGCTGTCCTGACGGCTGTCGCATACACACGCCCTAACGCTCACTTTACAGACGAAAAGAGAAATAGGAGAAAAGATCTAAAGAAATGAAGGGGGCTCATCACCCCTGCTCGAAAAAAGAAGCCGCACGTTTCTTCTTTTGTTTTTCTTTCCCACTTTTTTTTTCTATTGTACCTGTGCAAGTTTGTTTGTGTTCTGTGAATAAGAGAGAAAGAGAGAGAGCTCAAAGAGGAAGAGATAAATGAGAGATGCCGCGCGACTGTCGCCTCTTACCTTAATGCTTTAGTAAAATTATTATTTTTTGTTAAAGCTATAAGTTGGTCCTTTTGCTTGTTTGTTTGTTTTTTTGTATGTTTTACCCTCCTTCTCATATTCCCTCTGTTGTTCCTGTTTACTTTCTGGCTGCTTGTTTTAATTGGAGAGTACATGTATACAGGTACGAGTTGCGATCACTGCTCTTCATTGATTCGGGTGTTTCACTCTTTTTCGTTGTTGTTGTTGTTGCAGTTGTTCCATTTCCTCTTTTTTCATTTTCCTCTGAGTTGACGACTTTGAACATGACTGTGCGCGTGCGTCTACCGCGCTCCAAAAGCCATTGTGCCTTTCTTGTTTTCTTTTCTTTTTTGCTTCTGTAGCCTGTACCGAATCACTGACACGGCGGTGAAGCTTCAAAAGTGAGAAAGAAGCTCATTTGACTTTTTTTTTTCTTGCTGACGTTCAGCGCTGCGCCGAGTGGGCTCTTTTTGTTAAGCGAAAGTGGCCTCTGCATCAACTTCTCATCCTGCCTCCTGACTCCTACGTGATGCAGGCTGAAGCCATCGCTACTTCTGGCTGTCCCCCGGCTTCCTGTGCACGAGTGCGGCGACGGTGCTTCACGTTCCCTTCAGGCGCGATGCATTGACCACCGCTTGTCACCTGGGGTGAGACTGTTCTCACTTCAGTGTCATCGTTTCTTTTTTTTCTTTCGTTTTCTTTATTTACCTTTTACTCTCATGGGCTTCCGAAGCGGAACACGCGCGTAGTCGGATCCGCTCGCTTGACACCCCACACAACTCCTCATTTGCTTATCAGGATTACTGTTTCTTTTAGACTACGTATTTGCACAGAGGGTGTGGCTGTTGTCTATCCTTCCCAATCAATTTTTTCCCTTCCTTCTTTCCATCATGGGTGAGGAGAAAAAAAAAGGAAAAGCGAGAAGTCATTTGCGTGTCTTTGGTGTTCGCGACTGTGCCGAAGCAGAAGAGGCGATGCCAACTCACAGCACAACACGAAGCTTGGAAAAGGAGGTGGTGTTTAAGGTGTTGGAGCCGCCTCAGCACGTGCTGCGTAGCCTTGCGGAGTGCTTTTCTAAGACATCATTTTCGCTTCTTTCCTTTTTTCTATTCACATTTCTCCCCATTTTTTTTGTGTCTCTTTTTCATTCTCATCTGTGTATTTTGTTTTCAGTATGTCCCAAAGCGTCTCCCCTTCCAGTCAATATCACCTCCACCGCTTATCCTTTATTTTTTTTGAGATTTAAAAGTGTTTTTTTTTATCTCTATTTTATTTTCCAACACCGCTTCCCCCTCCCCATTACCTCCTCCTTTCACACGCCCTTTTTCGTTCACTCACTTCTCTTCTTCTTTTCTCTCTCTCTCCCTCTCTCTTAGTTTTTTTTTTTTCTCTCTCTCTCTTTCCTTTTCTCCCTTTCCCACGTCATCGTCTTCACCTCTGGTTGTACTTTGCTTTGCACCCCTGTGCATGCTCTGCTGTACTTTGTATTATTTTCCATTGCTGCTGCCACATGATACACAGAGATAATTGTTCAGGATGCGTGTTGGCTCGTAGTCCACTCTTGTGTCGTTTGTTTTTCTTTCATTCTTTAGTGGTGTGGAGACAAATAAAGTTATCAGAAGAGATGAGGTGAACCTTTTTTTTCGCTTTTTTATGAGCTCTTTGTCTTTCTTATCTACTCTCATTGCGGTGGTCACTGATCTCGTGTGTGCATGCGTGTTTTGCTCACTTTCTCCTCTTGCTGTGTTCTCCACAACGGTCTTTTTTTTTCTCTCTCCCTTCGCCCATTTTTTTCTTTTATGTATCGATTGGCATTCTTCGGCTTTCATTTTCTTTATTTTTAAGAGAGGCTCTCGTGCGTTGCGAGAGTTTGTCCATGATGGAGCGAGAGAGAGAGAGAGAGAGAGAGAGAGAGAGCATTGCGTAGTGTGCCTTCGTGGCGCTTCTTTTTTTCAGTTTTTCTTTTTTTTCTGTCGCTTGTTCTCTCCCTCTCTCATTTTACCCCCACATATATGATAAAGCCTTCCATCTCTCTCTCTCTTTTCTTTATTATAATTTTACGTGTGCATCACAAACGCACATAGGCTTTTGTTTCATTTTGTTTTTGTTTTCTGGTGGCTGCCTCTCCGACATCGACTCCACCAGGATTGCTTCGTGTCAGATACCGCACCTCCGTCCTCTTATCTTTCAACGCACAACTATGAGTCTGGCTTGAAGCGGTCTGTGCTTTATTTTCTTTTTTCTCTTGCTTTTCTCTCTTTCCTTCTCTCTCTCTCCTCACCTGCCGCTCTCATACTCTTCGAACATCGTGAGTCCAGTCACCTTTTTTTAATAATCTTTCAGATGCCTCCGTCACCACTTTTCTTCTCTTTTTTTATGGCCGGTGTTTCTTTCGTCTGCCCGTGCCTGCGTGTATGTGTTTATGTGTGTGTGGCTGTGCGTGTATGTGTTTGAATTGGGTCAGTCGCCACTTTTTTTTTTTTTTTTGCACAGACTCAGCTGCTGTCTCTTCCTTTCTTTTCTTTCTCGCCATGCTTTCCACTTTTCCACTATGCTACAGTTCTTTCTTTCTTTTTCTTGACCACGTCGCGCTTAATTGTGGATACTCGAGTGTGTGTGTGTTGATTGTAGCTTGTTAGTGTTGTGTTGTGTGCCTCTGTCATTTCTTACTCTATTGTCTGTTATTATTTTTTCCTCACCGTCCCTCATGAAAGCCATGATGTTTCATAGCCGTGCGCCTGGCCACTTGGAAGGAAAGAGAAGAAAAAACAATGAAGAAGAGAAGAAAGCTCATCGATTAACGGGAAAAAAATATGCGCTTGTACGGTGTTCGCACACTAAGAAGCCGAGGATAGATAGACAGGGAGAAGGAGGAAGGTAAAGCTCGTCTTAAGCTACGCCTCTGCTCATGCATTGAATACCTTTCCCTCTTTCCTTGCCTTCTCTATTTATGCTCATTTTCTAGTGTTTCTTTTTCCTTCTTTCAGTTTGTTGTGCGGTGCGAACTGCTTGCTTTTTGTGTGCGTGTTTGGGTGTGGTTAAGTTGACTCCGTCAGCGTTTAAAGTGTGCGAGCAGGTGCGTGTACGCTGGAGAGGTCTCCGCGTGTGCGTGTGTGAGAGTACGTGTCGTGCGTGCCCTGATTGATGAGCTTCTCTTCTATCCTCCTCTTTTCCTCTTCTACCACAACCACTATGTCTTTCTTCTTCCTTTTAGTGCTAAGCTGCGCGCCGACACGCACACGTATGTGAAACAACAAAAAAAAGGAGGGATGACGGACGATTTGAGTGCGGGGAGAATTACTCGGCAAGAACCCGCCCATGTCTTCCTTGCTGCAATTAAAGCACTCTGCTGCTTCCCCTTTTAGATAATGTGGCGTCTCTTCTCACAAGTGGAGGGAAAAGCGCGCTTACGCTAGATGTGTACAGTCACTAATGCTGCGGGCAGTACGTCTGACGTTGCGTCCCTGCCACCTTTCCTTTGTTAATTCGAATGTGTCGTCAATCAAAGACGTAGACGCCGTGGATGTACGCAGTCCTTCATGTGCGGCTACGCCGTGCTGCTGCCAACGCGAATCCCCCACGCGTCCGCAAATCTTTTTTTTTTATCGCCTATGCTCAATCCTTTTCTCACTCTCCTCCATCTTCCCTCTTCTGTGTCGCATCGCTTTCTTCTCGCAATCTTCACTGTATGTCGTGGACTACTATCTGCATACTTTTTTTTATTTCGATTAAATAAACACAATCACATACGCAACAACAAAAAGTAACAAAAAAAAAAGGAACCACGCAAAATACCAAGGGAAGGTGTTGAACCATTCTGGTGTCCCCACCTCATTTTCCTGCACTCTTACTTGTAGATCATACCCTTTTATCCCCTTCTCTTCTTCTTTTTTCTCTTGTTTGTTTATTACTTTTTTATTATACTTTTGTGTGTGTGCGCGTGTGTGTGTGTGTGTTGTCTAGCCAGTTCCGTGCTGCTGTCGCCTGTCGAGTCGTGCTGAAGCAGGAGAAGAAAAAAAACTCATCATCCGTGCGAAGAATCAAAAGAGCCACAACGGTACCCTACCTGACACACATATCCCCCTCCTTTTTTTTTCCTTCTATACATTCCTTTCGCCCTTTTTTCCCTATACACGTCCCCTAACCCTTCTTTGAGGGTTTTTATTTTTTTGTGTGTGTGTTTTTGTTTCTCTTTTCTTTCTGTTTTGCAGTCCCACCATCTACATTGGTTTCACTCCGACTTGTTTGACAGTGCAGCTAGTTCCGTAACTTTTCCTTCTCCTCCCCCTCCCTTTTTTTTCTAATAATTAACGTTGTCCGTTGCTGTGTTTTTTTTTTCTCTACATTTCATTTTTTTCTGGAACATTTCATATTTTTCTGTTCTCGCTATCTTGGAGAAGCAAAATAATTGGCTGGAAAAAAAAAAGAGGAACGTTTTGTGGTGTCTTGTGTACATAAGTATTTCTGTTTCACCTGTTTGTGAATTTTTTTCTTCTGATTCATGTATTTGGTTTTCTCGTGTATCTAGTTACCTTCTTTTCCAAGATTTTGTTTCGCAGTGCGTGTGTGTATGTAAGTCTCGGTGTAGACGCGTACAACCACCCTTTGTCTTGCTCTTTTTTTTTTCTCAATACAGTCTCTGACTTTTTTTTTCATTTTGGAATACACTCGACTCCCTTGATTGTTTGTCTTTTCTCTCTCTGTTTTTGTGTTTTTGGTTTCTTTCCCGCCGTGAATGATGCACGCCGACAGTTTTAGCACCTCCACCGCACCGTCGCTCTCGCTGCGCCGACGTACGAGCGGGAATCACTTCCACGCAAACGTCAACGCCGTCGCTGAGGTGAACGGATCCTTCTCCTACCCGTCCCTCCCCTTGCCAGAGACGGCGGCACCCGCTGAGGCGCCGCTGCCGGGCTCCCACTCCATTCACCCCGGCCCGATTCAAGAAGGGGAGGGCCGCACGCCGGTGCAGCACAACCTCCGCCCCACGCACGCCCACAGCCGAGCCCCCGACGTCCTTGATCGTGTCGCGCCGCCAGGCCACTCCGCCGACCTCCTCAGCCCGATGCTCGCCTCGGGCCACACCGCGGCGACGGCGGACGGCTCCGCGGCGTCGCTGCACGCCAGCGTTGCCCCAACGGCCGGCAGCGAGGACAGCGCACCGCCGGATGCCAAGTCGCAGCTGCTGCAGTCCCTCCACATTCACAGCCCCACATCTCCCACGACGGCCGTCCTGCCCAACAACGAAACCACCGCACAGAACGCGAGCCGCGGGATGCCGCCGCCGCACACGCCCCTCAGCCCGGTCATCACCGACAGCTCCTCCAGCCCCACCACCGGCATCAAGATGCGGGTGTACTCCACGTCAGCGTTGCTGCATCCCCAGCCGTCTGAGGGCTGCTTTCTCGCCGCCGTCGCGCCTGCGAAGGACCAACCGGTCGACGGCGTCGCGTGCCCCGCCGCGGAGGCGAAGGCGGGCAAGTCGGATGGCTGGCGCCGGTGCAGCGACCTCAGCAGCCAGGGCTCCCCCATCTCGACGGCGCCTGGGAGTGGCAAGGAGCACGCACCGCTGCCAGACCCGCGCGCTTCCCGCACCTCCACCCCGTCGAGCACCGCCGCCTCCTCCATCTCGTCGGTGCCGCACTCTCACGCAGAGACGCAGTGCCTCGCCGGGGGCAACGGCAAAGGCCACGACGGGGAGCCCTGCGACCGCCTCCCGCTGCCGGCCACCTTCGGCCCTCTCGCCGCCGCCTCCTCTGTCTCTTCCTTCACCGTCTCCACCGCGTCGGCCACCGCATCGCCCCACCCCACCTCGAACGACGCGGTCACCACACACGAGGAGGCGCCGTCGTCGTCGTCACCGCCGAGCACCGCCGCGCTGAGCAAGACGGCCGTGGTGCTCCTCGGCAGAGAGGAGACCGCGGAGGTAGGTGACAGCGGCAACAGCGGGAGTACGCTTGCGGACAGCCCCCTCATCTCACTCGCGAACTCGAAGACGGGGCAGTCGTCTGGGCCACTGACTTCTTCGCATCCCTCCGCGTCGCGGCCATCGTCCACGGACTTCGGCGGTGGTGGTCGAGGTCGGTCCCGCGCAAAGCCGCGCCACCGCAACGCGTCCTTCACACCCGCCACCACAACCACCACCACCGCCACCGCCACCAACACTGCCAGTGAACGCGATAAGATGCCATTGCAGCAGACAAAGGTGAGTGCCACGCCGCCCTCCTCCCGCGACAGCGGCGCGACGACGAACACCAACGCCCCGAGCTCACAATACTCCACCGTCACGCTGGAATCTGCCTTTACCGGCCCGCGGGGGCCCAATCTGGTGGGGATGCGCATCACCTCGCCCGATGCACAGCCGGCCCCCTATGCCGATGCACCGCGACCGCGACCCGGCGCAGCGGGGTGGCAAGACTCCTGTGGCTCGCTGTTCTCCGGCGGCGTCGCGCCGCTCACATTCTTCGCCCCGCTACCCACCGGCGCCGCAAACGGCTTCGCCCAGCCCGACTCCTTCCGTCTGCCCGCCTTCATGAGCACCAGCACGGCGTCGCTGGTCAGCTTCCCCCGCATCGACGCTCCACTGCGCGCCGCCACGACGACCGCGGCCTCCCCTCTCGCCTCCGTCTCGGGCCGCGCAGACAACGCCGTTGCAACCGGCCACGCCGAGCCCGCGCCACGGCCGCAGCAGCCATCGATGCCCCTCCCAGTGCGCTTCACCGCCCCGCTGCAGGTCGACCACGCCAGCAGCACCGCAACGACGGACGAGACTCCGGATTCGCACTTCCAGCTCAGCAGCGATGGCCGCACCATCGAGAACAGCTCCTTCCACTCCCCGTCGCTGCCGCAGCAGGGCTCCCGCGCCTTCACCGTCACCTCGACCTCCTTCGCCTTTGACGGGCTGAGCAGTGCGGCCGCGGCTGCCACCACCCCGCGCACCCACACGCGGGCCCGCAGCGGCATGTATGACAGCGTTACCTCCTTCTACCGCAGCTCCTCGCTGCTCTCCGACACGGTCCTGCAGACCCTCGCACACGGGATGGCCCTCGGAGGCGGGCTGGCGGCGCCGTGGCGCTCCGTCGCTGCCGACGCGGCCGCCCCGGTGCCCAACATCTTCGGTGTCTCGTACTGCACCGATGCCGACGCCGACGCGTCACTGTACGCCGCACGGAGCGACAACCGCGGTGTGGTGCGCCACCCCTCAGCGATGCGCCACCACCCCGGCCCCACCCGCAACGCGTCGCAGGTGATGCAGACCTCGACTGCTGCCGGCACCGTCCTCTTTCTGCACGACAGCTCCCTCACCGACGCGTCCTCCTGCCTCTACGGCGTCTCCCTCACCGGGCAGGACGGCCTCGTTGGCAGCGGCGGGCCCCACTCCTTCCTCTCCAGCCCACGCGGCGCAAGCACGGCACGCCCGAGCCCTGCGTTGGACAACCGCGGGGTGCCACCCCGACTGCAGCAGTCGCAGGGCAGTCGGCACGTCGGCCACTCCTCCGTGACCTTCACGCCGCCCTCCCGCGCGCGACCTGCCACCGCCACCGCCACCGCTCGCGCCACGCCGCCCCCGCTGCCGGCCAACGCGCCGCGGCCACCGCCGCCGCCGCCAATCTCCGGCTCCTTCTTCGCCGCCGACAACGACGCCCCGCGCTGGACGCGCACCCGCGCCTGCGACTACCCCGTCCTGCACCGCAGCACCTCTCTCATGACCCCGCACACGCCCTGGCACTCCTCGGCGTCGGCGATGGCGCGCTCCACTGCGGCGGCGGTGTGCGGGGGCGACGAGGGATTGGGCGGCCGCTCGCCAACATCGTCGTCGGTGCCGATGCGATCGGGCCAGCGCGAGCGCAGCCGTGCCCCGACCTCCTCCGCCCTCTCCGGGGCGTTGTCCGAGAACTCCATCTTTGTCCTCTACGGCACCCGCAGCGCCACCGACTCCGAGGGCGAGCGGTCGCGCCAGGATAGCCGCAAGAGCGCCGCGGTGGTGGCCGAGCCGGTGGCGCTGCGCCGGCGCTCTGCCCTGTCCGACCGCGGCAGTGCGGTGGCGCAGGGACGGGTGCCCAGCAGCGGCTTCAGCGCCGCCGCCGACAGCACCGCCCCACCGGCAGCGCCGTTGGAGACGCCCCTCGACGTCCACGCGACGTTTTTGCAGTCGGTGCACGCCGCCACAGTGAACGCGGTGGGGGCGCCGCACAGCTGCAGCTCAGCCCTGCGCCACTTCTTGATGAGCGGCTCATCGCCCGCCTTCACCGCCTCGGTGCCGCTCTACTCCTGCTCCCTGACCGCCAGCGCAGGAGGGCGGGGGGTGTTCTGCGGCGATGCCCACTCCGCCGACCCCTCCATGCTGCAGCCCTCCCCCTCGGACTCGGGCAAGGAGGGCACCTTCGCCGTCACGAGCAGCACCGCGAACCACGACGGCGACGGCAGCCCGCTGCATGCGGCGATGGCCGCCGCTCCGCCGCCGCCGCCGATGCCGAAGCGGTTGGCGGACGGGGAGGGCGAGCCGCGGGCCCTGGACATCTCGAGCAGCCTCACGGTCTCCTCTCGTGTGACTCCGCTGCTGCCCCAGCCGCTGAGGACGTCGGCCTCCCTCTCCGACGCGGGCGGTGACGCACGTGATGTCGGCCGGAGTGAAGCGCGCGGCTTCGGCGATGGCATGTCGAACCCCCTCCCCTTCGCGGAGCGGGAGCACGCCTCGGTCTCCGGCTCGTGCCGCCTGCCCACCCTCCACCTCCTCGGGTCCAGCGCCTACCAGTGTCGGGCGGAGCGGTCGGGTGAGCGGATGGCGACGTCGCGGCACCTTGCCGGCCAGGGTGTGGCGCGCCGGAAGCGCGGCTCCCTGCCGACCCCCATCAGCACCGCCTCCACCAGCTGCAGCGCCACCACCGAAGAAGGGGTGTGGGGCTCTCCTCACGCAATGCGACGCTCCAAACCCTTTGCCAGCTCGTACAACGCCGCCGCCGTCCCGCCACCGCGCCGCCCGTCGCAGCAGCAGCAGCACGACGCGGATGCCGGCGATGACGCGATGGACGGCACGAAGGAGACACCGCTGGGGGTGAGGCAGGCCGCCGTCCGCGGCAGCGGCCCCACGCCCTCCCACAGCCACAGCCCGCAGAGCGGCTGCATCGGCGCCAGTCACCCGTACTCGACGACCGCCAGCCGCGGCCTCCTCGCAAGCGACTTGACACAGCGCTCCTCGCGGCAGCCCGGCAACGCGGAGCGGCGCGGTCCCGCCCGGGAGGCGGAGAACGACGCCGTCGACGCGGCCGCTTCTGCTGATGCGCACAACGCGGCCGCGATAGCCGTCACGCCCGCAGCGGCGGCGGCGGGGGAGTTTCAGGTGCGTGGTGGCCCACTGATGGGCCGGATCGCGATCCCCGCCTTCCACCGGCACCGCGACCTGGAGTCGATGTTAGACGACGCCGAGTCGCTGCTGCGGCGCTCGCCGGTGCCGATCATCACGGTGCTCGGCTCAAAGCTGAGGCGGCGCTTCGACCCCGGCCTGTCCGGCTCGCTGGGGCAGAGTGGGAGCTGCACGGGGACGAGTGTGATGTCGCTGCAGACAACCGCGCCGACCGCCTCCATCAGCGAGCCAGACTCGCGCCGCATCTCGGAGACGACGGAGACGTCGTCGGAGAAGAAGCCGCTCAGTCGCGCCGCGACGGACATGTCCATCACCATCTCGTCCGTGCCTTTTGCGATGCAGGAGACGCAGTAGGGCGGTGGTAGGAGGAGAAGGTGCGAAATGGTGCCGCAGCATCGCTTCGGTGCGTTGCCCTTTTGCATTTGACCTTCTGGATTAGCAACTACATTTATACCCCTCTAGTCGCTTTGAGTGTTTTTTTTTTACCACAAAGAAGACGAGAAGAACAATTAGCCGGAGAGCGGCAGGGGAAGGGCGACGCTGCAGTGGAGCCTCCTTCCCTCCTCTTTTTCTTACTACCACCACTCTTGCCGTCGAAGTTGCGTAATTGTCCACTTCATCTTCTCTTCATTGGAATCTTATGTAGCCGACTCTGCAGCACCACAAGAGATGCATAATTGAGGTGCGGCCAGACTCCGCCTTGTTTTTTTCTTTTCCTGTCTTTTCCTTCTCTCTTTTTTTTTCTGGATGTTCTTCTCTGATCTCATACATTGCAAATATATATATTAATGAGGCATGCGCCTTGTATCGGATAGCACGTGACAACATATAAATACTCACGCCTCTCTCCTGTTCACATATACACTACTTGTAGAGAGGCGGAGTGGAAGCAGCACATCACTTTTTTTTTGTTTCTGCCCGTTTCTAGACGGGTTCTATCCCTCCTTGTTTTTTGTTGTGTTGCTGTCGGATTGCCCATGCGTGTGTCTTTTTCTAGCTTCTTAATGTTTTTGTTTCCCTTCTCATCAGCGCAGAGCGCACAGAAAAGTGTACCTCTGTCGCAATCTCTTCGCGCTTTCGTCGTTGTCAGCTTGTCGAATCCGCTTTCTGACGCTTTTTCGTTTTACTTTATTTTGCCTCTGTCTTCTCTCTCTATCTCTTTGTAAATTCTGTTGCACCCGTGCGCTCTCTTGTGGATTTGTTCTACTCGAAGATGCGCTATTTGCTTTGTTATGTTTTACTTTTTGCTTTTTCATTTCTCAGCTACAGTGTTCGCTTCCCTCCTCCATACTCTTCTTTTTCCCTTGTTTCTCTTCTGATAATGTGTGTCCATATTTGTGCTTTTCTTCTCTGCAGCCGATACAAATTTTGTTTGTTTGTTCGTTTTTCTCTCACATGTGTGTAGTTGATGACGCAATACAGTACTGCTGTGTGAGTCATCCACTTTCTTTCTCTACATTATAATTTTTGCTCTCTTCACTTTTTTACTTCTATTATGAAATCAGCGCCGCCCGCCTTTTTCCGTTTCTGTTTCTTGTATAAATTCAGTATTATCTTTTTGATGTTGCCAGTATGGCGATCGATCCCCTTCATGCGTAGGTGCGCCTGCGTCTAAGGCCGTCTGTTTTATCTCAGGGTACCCGCATATTTTCTTTGAAACGAAAAAGAAAACATTCAGTACCCTTTTTTTTTCTTCATTTTCTTATATGGCAAGCGTCACGACGTGCTGTCTTAGTTCGAACTGACTTTTTGTATTTTTCTCTACCATGTGATGCTGCACGAGTCCCATGCAAAGCTCTTTTTCTTTTTTTCCGGTTCTCCTCCTCGTCCAGTGCTCACGGAATGTCTGTAAACACTTTAAAATGAACCGCGAGTCTTCAAAAAAAAAAAAACTAAGGACCTTATTTATGCCTGCGCTGCCGCTCGAGGCTAGCAACTCGTGACCTGACACACCCTCCGCTCTCCGCTGCGCCGAGTGCATTCTTGTTTTTTCTTTTTCCCCTCTTTTCACCTCGGTGTGATGGGCGGGGGTAGGGGAGGGAATCGGGGGATGGCATGCGCAGGCAGGGAAGGGGAGAGAGCGAGGAAGGGCTGTGGTGCGCGGGGTCCTCAGCTGTCGTAGAAAGGCGCGCACTTGCGGACAAAGCAAAAAGAAAGGATGAGGTAGCGTGTCTTTCCTTGGTGAACTCCTATCCGCTGGTATACATCTTCTGAGATTTGGCCCTCCTCTCTTAGTAGGGGCAGGCTCTGCATTTCGGTGAACGTCTGTCCGGTGTCGGGGACGCGTCGCTGCCTTCACCGACTGTTACTCATCTCTCTCTCTCTCTCTATCTCCCTTTCTCTCTCTCTTCTCTTTCATAGGCGGGTGCTCTTCTGCCGTGAGAGAAAAAGTGTACATATCTCATCTACCTCCCATCCTGAAGCGTCTGCCTCGCCCAACCAAGAGAATGCCTCCCGTGCCTCTGCATGCGGTGCAGACACCAGCAAAGGTGTTGCTGCCGTCCTTTGCGCCGCGCGCCGCTCCGGTGTTTTTCGTCGTGCTGCACGGCTTTCTCGCACACAGCGGCGCCATGAACTCGTTCGTCGTAATGCTGCGCAACGCTCTCGATGCGCACAATCGCGCCGTGTTGGAGACGAACGATACCACGTCGACGCTCCTGCCCTTCCACATCACGACCCTGGACGCACGCAATCACGGACTCTCACCGCACACCCCGACTCATGAGCTGAACAGCCTGGTAGACGACTTGGAACACTACCTCTCGCACGACCTGCCCGCCACGGCGAGCTCCGTCTGCGATGACTTGGGCCTTGACCCTGCAGCGCTTACCAGTAGCAGTGATAGTGGCGGCCCGCAGCGGACACGCGTCGTGGCGATTGGGCACAGCATGGGGAGCATGACGTGGACGCAGTACATCATGGACCGCTGCGCCACGCCCTCGCACGCCTTTCCATCCAGCGCGACAGCCACCACGCCCCTGGTGGAGGTGTGTGGGCTGGTAAGCATGGACATGCCGCCTGTCACGCGCGCTCGAAGGTCTTCCAGCCTCGTGGCGGAACTCGTTGGCATCATTGAATCCATGAAGAAGGTAGACATGAAGCGTGTCACAGACCTCCGCAGCGCACACGACGAGTTTTATCGATGCGGCATGCAGGACATCCGCACACGAGGTCTCTGCACCACAAACCTTGCCCTGACTCCCGACCCGACGAACCCTGCTCGCAGAGTGGCGACGTGGAAGTGCAACGTGCCGGTGCTGGAGCACTCCATCCGCTCCGGCGAGCTCTTCTTCACCGACGCGTACCTGAAGAAGCCTCTTACTGCCTGCGGCACGGCAGAGCAGCGGGAGAGGGAGGTCACATCCTCGCCTTCTGTGGGGACGGTCCCGGTGCTGTCGATTCTCGGCGGTGCAAGTCCAATTGGCGGCGCTGACGAGTACCGTGAGTTGTGGGAGCGTTATGCAGTGCGGTTGGAGCAGCACAGCATCCCAGGGGCCACGCACACAGTCTACTACGACAAGCCACGTGAGACGATCGATTTGGTGAAGTCCTTTCTGAAGCACCTTCACATGCTGTAGGGCGGCACTTGTGGCTTTCTCTTTTGTATGCTTCGCTGTCTTTGTCTGCTTCGGTCCGTGACGGCCGACCCTTCGCATCTCTCTATCTCCTCGCGTGTTGCTGTTGAACCATGACATTGTGATCGCTGCTATTCTTATTAAAAAGGATGCTCAAGATTGAGAGAGAGAGAGAGTTGCGACAGGCCATCGCTGCCGAAGGAGCTGCACGGCGAAGGTTTTTAATTCTTACCAACACTCCAATACCTAAGAGTTTCTTCTCTTTCCCTTCCACCACCCCCCATCACTATCGTGCAAACTTAAAATGCCTTTTATAGTCTATTTGCCGCAAGTCGACATCATGCTTTGCCAGCAACGGGTGAAGGGAATCCGCGCCTTTTCATCGTTTGCCGTCCTGCATGAGAGAGTGCTGTTGGGCAAAATGTGAACTCGAACGTCTCTCCTCTTCTGAGCGCTGCACCGTCGACCTCTTTCTTTAGAAGGAAACGTGCCTGTACACGTGCTTATATGTGTGATCTACGGCGCCCTCATCTCACTTGTAGCTCTCTTTTCTCCTTGGCCTGCCTTCTTACATGTTTGCTCGCCTGTCCGCTGGTGGCATTGCGGCTGACAACTGCAACAGTTCGATAAAAAAAAAAAGCACTACTCTCATATTTCCACATTACATCGTTTCTCTTTTTGTGTGTGTGTTGGTTCCCTTGTTCGACTTTCTCTTCGCTCTCTCCTCTACCGCGTAATCGGCGAAGGCAGCGCCATTCCATTCAAGAAACGCCTCGAACAATCACACCTGTACGTGTGTCTGACTACATTTATCCTTCTTTTCTTTTCCTCACCCAACCGTTTTCACCCACACAAGTCAACACGAACGCACTGCCTTCATCAGCTTAGCAACGCTCGGATTCTGGAAGCCACCACTCACACATACACAGACTCACACACTTAGACAGTTGAGGTTCACTAGTTGAAGAAGCACACGCTGCACCTTCGCTGCGTTGCAACAAGCGCACACTGCACCTCACTCAAGGATCTTATACTTGCATCCCTTCCGTCCCAGATGGCTGCCAAGAAGGTGGTGGTAAACGTGACGTCTGACGTAGCGTGTCCGTGGTGTTGGGTCGGCAAGCGCGCCATCGAAGTGGCCGCTGCCAACCTCAACGCGAGCCACCCCGACTCCCCCTTTGAGCTGGAGCTACACTGGTTGCCTTTCCAGCTCGACCCCACGATCCAATCCGGCACCACGCACAACCTGCTCGAGCACCTCTCCGCCATGTTCGGCAACCCGCGCTTAGCGGAGCAGTGGGTGTCGAAGCCTGAGACAATCCCGATGAACCGCAGCTGCGGTGCCTCCAAGCTGCCAAACATTGAGTTCCGGGTGACGCCGCAGGCCGTGCGCTTCAGCACCTACCGCGCCCACACCCTCCTCACCCACACAGGCCCGATGGAGAAGAACTGGTCGGCGCAGAACCGTTTGAAGGAGGCGATGCTCCGCATGACGCACAAGGAGGGTAAGAACCTCGACAGCCTTGACGCACTCACCGCCGCAGCGCAGGAGGCCGGCATTGCGCAAACCCAGCAAGAGGTGGAGCAGCTGCTGGGCAACGCCGACGTGACGGCGGTGCTGGACAAGGAGCTGCGCCAGAGCCGGCTCCTGCCCCACTTCAACGGTGTGCCGCACTTCACGTTTCCGAATGGCAAGAGCTTCAGTGGTGGGCAGCCTGTGGAGGTGTTCGAGGCGGCGCTCGAAGAGGTGCTGACGAAGGCGTAGTCCACAAACGCACACACAGAGAAACAGACACCCTTGGCGTGAAGTTGTGGGGAGGAAAAAATGAAAGTAGATGTGTGCGTGTGTTTACGCGCACGGTACCATTCACCACGCAAACACAGTTGTGCCTCTACTGCTTCGTCTTGTCGGGTCTGCGGCGACGCACTGATCGACACCATTTCTTCGGCCAGGCAAATAAGGATTGACAAGGGTTGTCTTTTCCGTGTGATCGCAAATTGCGCCTCGTGCACTTTCTTTTTTTTTTCTTCGTTCCTCTTTTTCTCTTTTTCTCTCTCTCCCTCGCTCTATTATCGTGCACCAATGTGGCTGCCATGCTCTGCCGTTGAATGACGCTTTGCGTCTCACCCTCACTCACTCCTTCTTTCTTGTTGCCTTTTTTTTTGAGGTGTCTTTGTTCCTCTATACTCCCCTATTACTACTATTTGAGCAGCGGTGTAAATCAATGCTCGTGACCCCTCTTCCCCCTCTCTCTTACTCGCGATTTACCTGACCTTACTATTACTCTTATTTTCTGGCCTCTTTGCCCGAACGAAATGTAGTGTCCTCTCACAAACGGTATCACAAGTCTGGAAGTGCTGAAGAAAGAGAAGCGAAAGTATCTTCTGCCTACCAGGGCACGGTGTCTGGGAAGGAAAAACAAAGCGCTTGCCTGCCGCGGTGCGTCGAGCAGCTCCACAAGAGTTGGCTGCGTTGCTCGTGCGTCGCGCTCCCCTCTGCAAGTGAGTGGTTCGGCACATGAAAGCACCCTGACAGAGTTTTTTTTTCTGAATGCACCTCTGCTCTCGCACGCAGCAAGGGCACAAGCATACACTCCTCACCCTTTGCTTCGCCTCTCACGCTCCTACCCCTTTACCTCTTTTTTAGCACAAATAGCTCCACTGTTGCTCTTTTTCTTTTTCGTTGGTTTGCTTTGCCTTTCATTCTTTTTTAAGTGTTCCCCGCGCGCTCACCCTCACCAACCACGCATCGTTGCTCTGCATATACGCCTCTCTGGCTTCAATTACGCTCCCTCAGCTCCGCACCTGTCTCTTTCTCTCTTTCTTTGTCAGTCTCACACACACAAGGCTGCGCAATACGCTCCAACTTAAATACTAATCAAAGAAGCAAGATTCACTATAAACGACGCCAGCGCAATGGACATGTCCGCCACCAATCTCAGTGCCAACGCAAAGCCGTGGGCACCCGGTTCACCAGGCCAGCCTCCGCAGCAGCAGCAGCAGCACATGCGCAGTGCCAACAATAGCACGGCCTACAGCCAGGGCAGCAACAACGAGGCGATGATGATGCCGCAGCGGGGGATGCGGCCGCGCAGCAGCGTGCCCAACGGCTCAGGCAACAGCGTGATGGGAGTGGGCCAGTACAGCCACGACTACAACAGCCCCAACGGGATGATGCCCAGCATGCAGCCGCAACAACAACAGCAGCCGCAGCAACCGAAGCTCAGCTCCACGGCGGCGAAGCTTTTTGTGGGTCAGCTGCCGTTTGAGTGCACCGAGGAGCGCCTGCGCAACCTCTTCAGCGCCTACGGCACCGTCGAGCACATCCACATTCTGCGCGATAACAGCAACCGTAGCCGTGGCGCCGCCTTCATCACGTTCTCCACCGTCCAGGAAGCCGACACGGCGATCTTCACCCTCCACAATCGCTACCGCATGCTGACCAACCGCGCTATTCAGGTGAGCTACGCCAAGAACAGCCCAAACATCTCGCCCTTTGGCACGTGCAGTGCCTTCGAGGTGCACCAGTCGAACCCCACGAACCCACTCCCCGATGTCGCGGCCATCAACGCGCAGGCTGCACGCCTTTTCTAGTGCGGTGAAGCATCTGTGTCTGGCTGGGCTGACTCGGTGAGGAACGTGGGTGTCTGTCGGCAAATGAGAGGGGCAGCGGAGAGGAAAAAAAACAGAGGAGGCGGCATTGTGCGCGTTGGAGTGCGTTTGTGGTTTTATTAAAGGTATGTATGGTGTTTAATGTGATGTTTGTTGGTGCATGTAGGCGTGGACTTCGATCTACTGCGAGCACCTGCCGCTGCGACGTCGGGCAAGTGTCTCCCTTGCTCTCCTTCTATTGACACTTCTGTTTTTCCGCAAAAACATTTTTGTATTTGTGTGTGTCTCTCTGTGTGTATGTGTTTGTGGGTGTGCGCTGAAGCCTATGTTTTCTCATTTTATCTGTTTGCTTATTGAAACTCTTTTTACTGTTTATCTAAATAGAAGCGGCCTTCAGTGCCGCTCTGTGCGTGGCTTTTCTTTTTTTTTCCTATTATTGCTACCTCTTCTAATCCTTCTTTTAACTTTTCTCTGACTATCTTCTCTTTGCGGTTTTTGCTTCTTTGCGTACTCCGATAAAACCTATATATTTCTTCTTTCAAGGCAGGCGGCTGCCCTCTCTCGCAGCCATGGTGTGTCTGTGCATGTGTGGTATTCTGCGTTTGGCAAGGGAAGAAGCTCTTTGCTTTCTTCTTTTGTCCTATTTGCGTGCAGCAGTGAACGGGGGCGACTGTCTTGAAGCACATTCCCTGTGGCAGACTAGAGTATCGGCGTAACGTGTCTTGACTGGTAGACGCTTGTGTCGTTCTACACATTCGGTCTCCATATGGACTACCTTCTGGTCTCAATACGTACGTGGATGATGTCAGGACGGCAGCTGGACAAAGGGGGGAAATAGGAGAGAAGGTAAGGCGAGGAAGACTGCCGCACGCAGCTGCTTTGCGAAAAGCTCGCAGCGAGATGGCGTCGCTCTTTCTTTCTTTCTTTCTCCACCTCGTCAGCGGACCTTGTCTTTTATCCTTCTCTCTTATTTGAATCATCGAGCGTACGCCCTCTTACTTATTCAACCTCTTCACTTCTCCTTCTGATCAGTTTTTTCTTTCTTATCTGCGCAAAACCACTCACACTTACACACACACACAACACACAGTTCCTCCCCTCTTCTCCGAGGGGACATCACAGCAACTTTTTTTAATGCGCCTCTTAACGAAGGTCGCTGCGGGGTCCGCCGCCACCATCGGCGCGGGTGCGGCCGGCGTCTTCTTCTATCGCCGCTCCAGCCAAGCGGCCGCAAACGCAGCGGACAAGCCAAAGGAGCTGACGGCGAAGGAGTTCAATGCGCTGCAGGACGCCGCCTTCCTTCGCGGCGCGCTGCAGCCGCAACACCTGCCATGGACCTTCCACACAGAAAAGCAGCGCCACCCCGGTGTGCGGGAAAGCCTCACGCAGGTTGCCTCGCCCTCGTGCGACGCGGCACAGCCTTCCCTCTACACGCCGTCAGCTGCTGACGTGAAGATTCTTTTTTACCGCCTGCTGGGCTGCCCCTACTGCGCCAAGGTGGAGGCGATGCTGCAGTTCAGCGACGTGCCCTACGCCGAAATTTGGGTCGACCCCATCACAGGGGCGGGGCTGCCGGACGAGCGCTACTCCCTCGCGCCGCAGCTCTACCTCACCCCGCTCGCCACCGGCACCACCACCACCACCACGTCGGGTGCCTTCCTTGTCGACTCTGCCGCCATTGCGATGGCACTGGCCGCGCCGCTGCGCTACACCGCCGACCTCGCCAACCCGCACACGAGTGCGACGCGTGACTGGATCACGAACCACTTCCACGGCGCCTCCTTCGCCATCACCAACAGTACCTTCCGCAACTCCTACAGCACCTACCCCTACGTGACACCGGACCGGTACCAAAACTTCTTCTACCACGTCGTCGGCAGCGGGGCCCTGTCGCTGCTCTCGCGGCTGAAGATTCAACCGAAGCTGGTGGCCAAGATGGAGGCGCACGAGGCGGACGCGCCGCAGGGGCTCGACAGCGCGGCCACAGCGCCGTCGACCGGGCTGTGGATGCTGTCCGAGGAGGTGCGCAAGTCTCTTGCGGCGACGATGCGCGGCGGCAGCGCCGACGAGTGGTTGCGGGCTGAGCTGGCCGTTTTCCTCGCGCGCCGCCCAGCAGGGGCCATTTTTCACGGCGGCGCTGCGCCGGATCTGGCCGATGTTGAGATGTACGGTGTGTCGCGTGTCGTGGACCAGCACCCCCGCCTTGGCCCTGTGTTGCGTGAGGGCGACTTTGGAGAGTGGCAGGTGGCCATGCAGACGAGGCTGAAGGAGACGACAGGGGCCGTGTACGCGTAGCGGCGGCGTGTCTTATGGCCTTGCGTGCCGCGCTGTTGTTTGGCGGCTATGCGTGTGTGTGTGCCCACTGTCTCTGTCTCTCTCTCTCTCTTTGGTTGAGATAATAAGGAGAGTGATTGGAGCGAGAGGAGTGGTTGTCGATTATATTATTTTCTGGCGGTGCTTAGCGGTGTATCTCTTTCACATGCAACTGCACACACACACTCACAACTGTCTTTCTATTCGGTTCTTTTGTTTGGGAAAGGCGGGGACTCACACGTTCCTGCCCCACCGGCGAACCTCGAATCGCCGACGCCCTTAACGTAGGTCGAAAGACCGAGGACCACAACAAACGCGTGAAGAGGAAGAAAAAAGTGGAAAAAGATGCAAAGGTTTTTTTCTTTTCATGGCTGCCCGAAGCCGTCTGCCAAGAAGGTGTCAGAGAAAGCGGCTAGGGCAGCTGCGCGCCACCGCAACGAGGCCGTATTGCTGTATTGCCGAGTGCTCCCAAAAAAAGACTACACCGCACACACTTCTTTCTAAATCTCCAGCACGCCTCTTACTTTAACACGTTGACAACAAAGCAAAAAGGTGTTGAAGGAGAGAAGCGCGCAGCAACAGTACATACGTATGTGTATCCATTGACAAGGTTAGCATGCGATGCTCCTCCACCTCCCCGCGTCTCTGACATCTCCTCTTCTCTTCCCCCTTCTCTCTCTCTCTCTCTCTCTCTCTCTCTCCCCTCTGTCAGTTCTTCTCGCTACCGTGTTTTCTTTTTCTCGCCCTTTCCCCTCCTTCTCTTCCGCTTTTACTTCATCTACATCTTGTCTCCAAAACGCCATTTCAGCTTCTGCATTTTTTTTTGTCTTCTGGTATCTTCTCTCCCCTTTTCTTTCTTTTGCTTTTCGTTTTCTTTGTTGCGTTGGTCACAAGTGGCTGACCATTGCACTGAGTGGTTTCGCATCGTTCAATTGGCACGACACACTCTCGTACGGACGCTCTTCTCTGTTGCCTCCTTCTCGTTCTTGCTCGTCCGTTGCCACTTGCTTCGGTGTGTGTCGACTCAACAACCTTCGCCTTTCCCCTTCTCTCTCTCTCTCTCTCGATTTCCCTCACTCATGCGGCGCTTTCTTTTCCCCCGCTCCGTCTTTGCAGGCGTGACGGCGGTGGCGGGGCGTGCCACACCGAACCCGCAGGCCGGCATCATCGCGTGTGCCTCGCGGCCCTCGTCCTCCCCCTCCTCAGCGCCGTCCGCCACCGCGGAGGCTGCCGCGAAGCCGACAGTCACCGCCTACGACTTCCCAGCCGACATCTTGAAGCACCGCCTCTGGCAGACGCACCAGGCTGGCCGGCACGTCACCGTCTACGTCGACTCGGGCCGCATCGCGTGGATCGTCATGAACCGCGCCGAGTCGAGCGCGAACGCGCTGGGCGAAGAGTTCGGGAACGACATGAACACCGCCCTCGACATCGTTGAGTCCCTCGTCGCGAAGGGGGCCGCGCAGTTTGCCATTCTCGCCAGTGCCAAGTCAACCTTCTGCGTCGGGGCCGACATTGACCAGATGTACCCCATGACAGATCCCAGCGTTGCGGCGCAGGTGCCGAAGAATGGCCATGCCCTTTTCAACCGCATCGAGAGCGAACCCTTCCCGATCGTCGCCGCCATCAACGGCCTCGCCCTCGGCGGCGGCTTCGAGCTCTCCCTCGCCTGCCACCAGCGCATCCTCTCCTCGGAGGCAAAGGTGGGCTTCCCGGAGTGCATGATCGGTCTCTTGCCCGGCGGGGGTGGCACCGTGCGCACGCAGCGGCTCTGCGGGCTGACCAAGACGGTGCAGTGGATCATGACCTCGAAGCAGATCAAGCCGCGAGAGGCAAAGGCAGCCGGGGCATGCGACGTGGTGCTGCCAGGCGAGGACCGCTGGAAAGGCGAGCACCGCTTCTACGAGGGCGTCCGGAAGTGGGCTGGGCAGTACCTCTCCGACAGGCCCGTCAAGCGCGCCACACGCAAGTCCATCTCCCTCACCGACCGGCTGCTGGAGCAGACCAGCTTTGGCCGCCGCAAGGTCGCCAGTGAGGCAACCAAGATGCTGAACAAGAAGACCAAGGGCAAGTTCATTGCCCAGTACAAGGCGCTGGAGTGCATCATGTACTCCGCGACGCACAGCAACGCGCAGGGCTTCGAGAAGGAGTGCCGCGGTTTTGCGGAGCTGCTGTGCAGCCCAGAGGCGAAGAATCAAATGGCGCTCTACTTCCTGCAGGAGGGCATGAAGAAGAGCGTGGAGAAGACGGGGGTGCCAAAGGACAAGGTGCCCACTGTGCGCCGCGTCGGCGTGATCGGGGCCGGCGTGATGGGCTCCGGCATCGTGCACTACTTCGCCAACAAGGGCATCCCGGTCGCTGTGAAGGACCTCAACGAGGAGGCGGTGGCGAAGGGGATCGAGCGGGTGCGAGCCGAGTTCGAAGGCGCCGTGAAGCGCAAGCGCATGGACGCGGCGGGCCTTGAGAAAAAGATGCGCCTCGTGACGGGCGGCACCACCAACGAGGTGTTCCGCGGCGCCGACGTCATCGTTGAGGCAGCGGTGGAGGTGATGGACATCAAGAAAAAGGTGATCCAGCAGCTCGAGAAGGACGGCGTCCTGAACGAGAAGACCCTCTTCGCCACCAACACGTCTTCGCTGAGCCTGACGGAGATGCAGTCGGCAGCCGCCTTCCCGCAGAACATCGTTGGCATGCACTTCTTCAACCCGGTGTCCAAGATGCCGTTGGTGGAGGTGATCAAGGGGAAGGCCACCTCGGCGGCGGCGGCGGCAACCATCTACAACCTCGCCCTGAAGACGGGTAAGACGCCGATCATCGTGAACGATGGCCCTGGCTTTCTCGTCAACCGCATTCTTGGTGTCTACATGGCTGAAGCGGGTCGCCTCGCTGTGGAGGACCACTGCCACCCCGCCAAGGTGGATGCGGCGATTCTTTCTTTTGGCATGCCAATGGGTCCCTTTCGCCTCCTCGATGAGGTCGGCCTGGACGTCGCGTGCCACGTCGGCCCGGTGCTTTCCGAGGACCAGACAAACAAACGTTTCGAGGTGAACACGGCAATTGTACAGATGACGAAGGACGGCTACCTTGGCCGCAAGAACAAAAAGGGCTTCTACCACTACGACGACACCGGGCGGGAGACGGGGCTGAACGAGGAGCTGCTGCAGCGCTACTTCGGTGGCCGCCTCGCCGCCACCGTTGCAGAGACGGAAATCGTCGACCGCTGCGTGCTGCTGATGGTGAACGAAGCCACCCGCATCCTCGCCGAGGGCATCGCTATGTCCCCGGAGGATGTGGATATTGGCATGGTGTGGGGCACCGGCTTCCCGGCCTTCCGCGGTGGGTTGATGCAGTACGCCGACCACCGCGGCATCAGCCAAATCGTCACCGCTCTTGAGCAGCTGCAGCGCAAGACGAAGAGGGACCACTTCGCGCCAAGCGAGATGCTGCGGAAGATGGCGGCGGAGAGGAAGCGTTTTTTTCCGAACCGGCCGTTCGTGCCCTACCAGGAGCGCCACGGATATCCCAAGGTGACCTTCTAATCGTGAACATCGTCACAAGGAATGCCACTTGAAAGAGGAAGAAGAAAACGCCACCCTGATGAGGTGCTCCCCACAGCAACAGGACAAGAAAGCAGAGAAGTGGAGAGGCACCGGTACCACAACAGATACCTTACCCAAATAAAGAGAACGGGTCTTCTCGCTGACTGTGCCGTCCTCTTGGAGCTCGTGCGTTGTGGTTCTCTTTTCCATGAGACAGAGCACGAAATGGACGAAGTCGCACAGCTGCATCTATTCCCCGCCTGTTGCGTGCCTCAAGGTCCCTTAGATTTTTCAAACTACCTCACATTATTTTCTTTGCTTTGCTAATAGAAGGCAAGAGCGTGCAAAGAGCCTTGTGAGCTACGCTGCTCCCAAAGCCGTGGCATATGGTCGTTACGACTGCTTTGCCGCAGCATTTGTTGGGCCGCGCCTGTATGTACCTGCCTGCACACCTCACAGTGCCATCAGATATTCTTGCGGTATTGAGAGTTCACACGCCGAACGAAAGCAAGGAAGACGAGGTGAGGCGTGACGCACAACTCGTGTATTTGCTTTTTGAGCTGTGTTATTTTATTCATCCTTTTTTTGTGTGTGTAAGCCGTTCGTGTCAATAAGCTTGCCATCCTTTTCATATTCCATTGTCCTAGCAAGGGGTTTATGGACTTGCGTCACGGACACTGTATTTTTCTTTTTTTTCTTTCTCCTTTCCCTTCCCCTGATAGCGCTTCTTTTTCTTTTTTTTTTCTGTATCGTAGTTGTCTTACTGCCGTCCTCAAGCAAGGAGAGCCCCCAGTAGGTGTCTTCTCCCTCTCTCCTAGCACTTATCCTTTTCTGTTGTGGCCGTTTTTTTATTTTACGTTACTGAAGACTCTTATGCCGCGCGCATCATGACAGCTGTACCTCAATAATGTTCCCCGCGTCCGTCTCGCATCGGTATTTCTCTCATCTCTTTGCTTTAAACATCACGCGTGTATGGACGTGTTTGTGCTTGTGTGTGTAATTGCCACGGGTGTGCGTTTTTTGTGGCACACACACGCCTACTCACTGTGCTCTATTCGCTTTAATTCGTGCAGAGGCGGGGAGTTGCACTTGTGTTTTCCACGGACAGCGAAAGGCTTGTGTCTCCCACGGTGCATTGTGGGTGAGTGATTGTGTGTGTGTGTGTGTGTAAATGCTACTCGTCTTTCCTACATTATTAATGACAAGGTTCTTTGAGAATGAGTAATCTCCTTTCTGTCGCTCTTTTTTTGCGGTGCCGACTTATACATTTTCTTCTTCTGTTTTTTTGCTACGTTTATGTCTTTTTTTTTTTAGACTCTTCCCGTTACGAATGCCGCAATTTCTTTTGTTTTACATGCTTTATCTCGCTCGTGCTTTACTTTTTCTCTTTTTCTTCCCCTGTGCGCTCGATACCTTTCACAACTCCGCGGCGTCCACCGAGGGTGGCCTAACAGCAACCTTTTTTCTCAGTCCCTCTTCTTCTGTCTTAGTTTGTTCGTTTTGCTGGTCTCCCCTCCCCCCATCTAGTGCGGCATCGCCGTGCGAAGATCGTACCACCGGTGCTCCCGTCAAGCCCACCCACTTCTTCTGTTCTTCTCTTTTTTTCTCCCCTGAGGTGGTTCATTGGCGTTGGCCCCCCTGTGCACTTTTCTCTTCCAGTTCTTGCTTCGCTTTTTGATCGCTTGCTGCATTGTGTGTGTATGTGTTTGGTTTTTGTTTTCTACTGTACCTCCCCTCCCATTAGTCACTACAGATTTTTTTTTTTCTTTCGACAGTGGAGAGAGAAAGACAAGCAGGTCTGTGTAAAAACCGCGCCAAGAGTAACCAGATTAAAAAATAGATTAGTAGCATGGAGGCGGGTACACGCGCGAAGCAAGGGGGGAGGAGAAAGCTGAAGTGCTGTCTCCTACTCCACCCCTTCTCTCTCTCTCTCTCCCTCTCTACCCCTGACGAGAAGAGAGGTGTGTGGGGCAACCTGCTGCATTGCGGATGAACAAGCGGCTTAATAAGCACACACAACACATGCACCAGACATTGGAAGTGAGCAAACCGTATCTCAATACACTATTAATCTGCAACACCTCTCAGGCTTCTACCACCGCTTCCATCCTTCATTTTTCTGTCGAGACTCTTTTTTAATCCTGAAGGTAAGCTCATCTGGCACGTGTTCACCTTTCTGGTTATATTTTTCCGGCTGCCGCTTTCCCACACACACACATCACCACAATACGCTGCTGCACCCACAGACATTGCGTGGTACTTCTGCATCACACCGTCAGTACTTCACAACCCCGCTGACCTTGCGCGCTGTCCAAGAAAAATTAAAAAAAGGTTTACCTCTCACCACACACCACTATTTTTCGCTGTGTGCTTCCCTGCTGCACTTGCGTGCCTCTTTGTCTCCCAAAACAAACACACACAGTTTTTTTTTTTCTCCATCTAACCCCATGGGCACGCGCAACTCCCGCCCGAAGCGAGACGAAGGTGGCGGCCCCGCCTGTGCAAAGCCCTCCGCGGGACGCAAGTACGCGCAGTCAGACGCCGCACACCATCACCGCTACTCGCCGAGTGACTACGACGCCGCCACCGTCGCCACCCAACGGAGCGAAGCGGAACGACAGCAGGTCGGCAACTACTTCAGCAACGACTACAAGCGGCAACTCTCGCAGCGCAAGGCTGCGGAGCGAGGCAGACAAGCGCGACGCAACTCGATGCCATCGTCCACACGCAACGGGGAGAGCGGACTCACTTCCTACCTCAGCAAAGACGATATCGCACGCGTAACGCCATCACTGGATGACGGCGCCGCCACGCCCGTCGCAGGCGCTCGCCGCAGCACGGCGCCGTCGATCATCTCGGAAACGTCCGTGCGCACCGTGGCGCACAAGCCGATCCTTCGCCCGCAGCAGAGCAGCGCAAAGCCGGAGAGAAGGAAGCCGGCCAGTGGGGCGCCACGCCGTCTCCAATGGTCTCGCGAGGCCGCGGCAAGCCGCGATGCGCGGCGCTACGACGGGGCGTACATGTTTGCTCCCATTTATGTCCACCAGACGCCCCATGCAGCGCCATCCCACGGCTACGATGACTGGTGTGGTGATGGCGGATGCGATGGTGGTACCTCGTTCTTCTAGCACCTTACACGACCTTGTTTGTTGTTGCTGTTGTTGTTGTTTTTTCTTTTTGGCGTACTCTCTCTCTCTCTCTTTCTCTCTTTCTCTTGACTCTTAAGTTGCGCCACGGAGTGTGTTTTGAGCGACTCTGCGGTGGTTTGCGTCTTCTCCTCCAGCCTTTGTGTCACGCGCACCTCTCTAAATTCGTCGACAAAAACCTAAGCAGGCACTCCGTGCGCCACTGCCAACTGGCACTCCTACGTTCTTTTTCTTCTTTCGTTCAAGCAAGCCGCCGCCGTCTTCCTTGCAAAGATGTCGACCCTTTTTTTCCCTGACAATAGGGAGACGAAGAAAAAAAAAATCTGCTCGAGCAGCATCACGGGCGCGGAGAACGCTGGGAACGTCGAGCAGCATCTTTATACCCCTCAAAACTATTAAGCTCAGGACACTTCGAAATGCACAACGCGTCAAGATGTGATCGTGTTGGTTTTCTCACGTGTCCCAAACGTCTCTTTTTTTTTTCTTTTCAAGTGATGTGTTTGGTATTTTCCTGCTGTTCTCATACGTGTTTTTTTTTTTCTTGCATGCTCAAATGTAGGCCAGAAAGGTGGCAACCTTCTGTGCTCGTATTCTTTCTCCTCTTCGCCGGTGTACAATAAATCCGACGAAAACCTCAATTCGGTGAGTTAGGCGCATCCGCCACCATGACTAAAGCTTTTAATTTTTTTCTCTCATTTTACACGTATTTGTGTGTTTGTATTCGCTTTGTAGGTCTTGTCATCTTCCATTTCTCCAGCATCTACGCTATCTTTCTTCTCAGTCCTCCAACCGGTCTTGTCCGCACTGAGGGCCGCGTTTTTAAAACGCTATTTTGCATTTTTAATCACCGTATTGCGAATGCGTCGTCGCTGCACATTAAGTAACGACACTACAATATTAAACATTCGCGGCGAGGACGTATCTGCAGCGCGACCGGAGATGCCCGCTCCACCGTTGTGCTCTGCACCTCCAGCCCCTCCCTCCCTCCGACTGCTCTCCCACACCTCATTCGCTTTCCCCCCACCACCCTGCTGCCGTGCTGCCCTCACTGCCATGTCCGGCACCCCACCCCTCTCAGATTCCCAACGCAACACAACCACCGCCGCTCTCCCCAGCCAACCCGACCACCTCTGCACCACGTGCCACTCCTGCGTGGTGCCTTCCTGCCTTTCTGCGAGTGCTCGGGCCGCCACACACCCATAGCGACGCTCTGCCCTGCTCACTCTCTCTCTATATCTCTCTCTCTCTCTCTCGCGACTTGACGTCTGTCCGCCCTCCCGGCTTGTGCAGCACGGCGCTCAGAGCGGCCGCCCGTCTCCGCGGCCCGCCTCCCCCACACCCCCTCCCTCGCTGTGTGGCTTCCTTCTCGCCGGTGCTGCTGCGTCTCGCCGCCGCGCTTTCTCGCGCACCCCCTGCCTTTGTCCGGTGGTGTTGGCGGCGCAGGCGTGCTGTGCCCCCACCCTCGGCCACCGCTCTCTCGCTCTCCCGCTGCCAATGCTGCTCCGCTAGGCTTCAGGATGGGGTGGAGGAAGGGTGCTCTGGTCCACTGTGGGGACCGGCGCAGTGACACCCCCACTCCAGCAGGGACAAGGAAGCAGCAGCAACAGCACGGCCACTGGCAGCCCGGAAAGAGAGGGAGAGGCAGAAACACCCTGCATGAGGGGGGAGGGGCAGAGCACACAGACGCAGCGCCTGACAGACGCGGAGGGAGGGAGGCAACCACAGCAGCAACCACAGCAGCAACCAGGCAGGACCGCAACGGTGTGAGCGGGTGGCCAAATCGCTGCTGACCGCCATTTGTTGGGCAACGAGGAGAGAAGCGGGCAGTGCAGCTGCCAGACACGTCTCCCCCCTGCTCCCTGCCCTCCCCGTCTGCGAAGCGGAGGGCCCCGCCGTCATCGCCCCGGTAATCGATCTCCTCTGTCCCTTCACAAAGGCCCAATATCGAGACGGAGCGCTCCCCGGTGCTCGACCGCGTGGTGCTGCGCTCCTCACCCTCCGCTGGCCCCCGCCACGACCCGCTCGACCTGACGCGTCCGGTTGCCGCGGCTCCGGCGAGCCCCGCCCCTCGCGATTTAACCGGGGGGCCGTGAAGGCCCGCCCCTGGCCAGGTGCGATTCGAGCGAGACTCCGCGGTGCACCGTCTCTGTCACCGGCGCCGCGGGAGGAGTGTCGGCTCCTGCTCACGCCGCGCTGGGGGTCGGCGAGTCGACTGAACGGGGACGGCGGTGCTCATGGTCTGTGGTCACCCTTTCCCCCCACGCCCCAGCCACGGCGCCTTATCCGCCAGTGCCCCCTCGCCGTTCACCAGCGCCTCGCGCGCCGCTGCCCAATCCGGCACATAACCGCTTCGCCCACACAACAGCGCCGCGTACAACCTCTGAGACTGTGTCACAGTCTCGATGGCGCGATCCGCGACTCCTGCACGCACACGACCAACTTGCCTCTGCGTCACGTCCGGCAACGGGACGGCGAGGGATCTGGATCGGTCGAGAAAAGTGTGCAGGGCTCTGCTCACTGTGTGGTGATTCGGCCTGTGCTTTGCGACTAGCTGCGAGTTCGCGACCATCCGCCGCAATTTCCGCGCCAGCTCTGGGGTTGTGCACGTGCACAGTAGAGTGGCCGCTGCGTAGGCCTCTCTCCGCAGCATCCCCCTGCGTGGCGGGTTCTGCGTGCGATGGATTGCACCGGACGTACTGGGCGGAGCTGGCGCGGTGCAGTTTTTTCGTGTTCGACGTGTCGCACGACCGCGTCGGCTTGAATGTCGCCGCTCTGATGGCACACAGGCCGAAGCTGACCTCGCACGCTGCGCTATCCAGAGCGGGGATGACTAAGCGGAGGCGGTGGTATGAGACGTCTTACACAAAAAAACTGCACCGCACCAGCTTCGCCCAGTACGTCCGAGACGTGCGCTGGCCCTGCGCATCGGCAGCCATCGCCGCGACGGACCTGCGAAACGTGTCGGTTGACATCGTCGTCTGTTGCTGATGCTGCTCGTTGATGGGGTGGGGAACAGTAACACTCGCAGCGTGCTGTGGTGCATGTGCGGTATTAGTATATAGTTTCCATTTTAGTTTCCAAAAGCCTGAGCGGCTAATTTCTGGACAGTCGAGATGTGGACGTTAGGTAGGACGGACCTGTTTTGGATTGTGACCGTCGTCCACTTCTACTTCTTTCCTCCTTCCCCTCGGACGGTCTCTCGACACCCGCCTCTTGTCTTTGTTCTTCGAACCCCGCCCACCCCAGCCCGCACCGCCCCGCTCTGGGGGCGTGATTCGCAGCCCTCTGCATCGTAAGTTAGGTGATACTCATTGAAGAAGAAAACACCAAAAAAGAAAACATGCAAAGGAGCCCATTGGAAGAGCAGTGGCTGAACAGATGCTGCATAGTAGACACCGTGCTTGATGGGAATACCGAATGTTTTTCTTCATCATTTTCTCTTTCCTTCTCTCCCCCCTTCTCCACTATCGAACTCGGAGAAGCAAAAATGAAATGGAATGTTCAGCACCCTGCCGGAGGTGAGCCGCGCCGACGGCCCACGACAGGCAGGAGAAGCACGTTTCTACTTACCAGAGGCCCACCGTCCTTAGCCAATGCTATACAGAGAAAATGTCGCGCTTTCTCTCCGGGGCAGCCACGTCTGGCAAAATTCAGCCCCGCACCCATCTCGCTTCTCACATCAACCCCATGAAGGAGTGTACGTTGTTTGTCAAAGGCCTCCTTCTCCGTGTAGCGGAGGGATGCGGTCAGGTAGTCGAGTGGGTCCGCAGGTTTCGTAATTTGCACCACCGTGCAGGAGTAGCGATGGTGTTTGTGGGTCTCTTTTGCCGCGTGTTGCACCACTCCTCGTTGCGAAGAATGAACCATGTGGCGTTTCTCCTTCGCTGTGTTGCTGAGGACGGCGAGTTAGTAGAGCTCATGAGGTGGCCAATGGGATATCGTGCTAGCCGCAGCATCATGCAGCGTTTGACGTCTGTGGTTGCTGGTCGACGCAGGGTTGTAGGGTCAGAGTATCCTGCCTCCGCTAGGGTTCACTTGGATGCGGGGAGGGACAAAACTCGCTTATCTTGGGGAATGATGTCGCCGTTCGATCGTGGGCGGCGCCGGTGTTGTACGTGGCGAAGTGGGCCCGCGTGACGTGGGGTGAGGCGCAGATTGCGGTCCCCAATTATCAGTTTGTTGGCGTGCAGTTTGACCATGCGGGCAAGAGTGTCCGCCTTGGGGACAAAATCCACAAGCATCTGTGTGAAACTCCGAGCCTCGAGAGGCTCTCGGTGCGCGAACTCGAGGTTTTCGGATCTTGAGTTGTTTTTGCTGCTGCTATTTTGGGTCTCTCTTTGGTTCGCTATCACTTCTTGTTAAAGGAGATTTACCGCCGATTGAGTGCGTTGAATCGAGGTGTCACGGTCTTGGACGACGCTGCAGACCCTTCGGGTGCGGCTCTCCGAGAAGGCAAGGAACTGCTTGATTTGCTGTGTAGGAACACGGCACGGTCAGTGCCTCTTGAGGCAGCCCCACCAACGGCGGCGCCCGTCACCAATGCGTCTTTTGTAGGTTGGGGAGCACTTCTGTTTCTGGAGTCTGGTGAAATACCGATGCACGGGGATCGATGGAGTACGTCCCCGATACTGACCATGCGGGCAGAGGCACGAGCTGTTTGGTATGGGCTGACCGTCTTCCGCGAACGATTACCTCCTACTTCGCGCATCTTGGTAGATAGCACCTCAGTGTCGTCTCCGGTTCGATAGGGAACGACAAAGTCCGAAGCGATGGCGTCCGAGTTGGTGCGTATTCTGCAATCTGTTAGATGCCTGGGACATCACCGCAACTTATCGATAGGTTTGCTCAGAGAGAAATGCTGCAGATAAGCCTTCTCGGTGGTTGCCCTTGAGTGCAGACGACTTGGCGAAGGGGTATTACATGCGAGGTGGAGACAGGGATCCTTGAATTTAATTTACCCAAGCATCTAACGTAACCTTTTCGTGAGTATTGCCGCCTAGAAAAAGAAAGAGAACTGTCCAAAAGTGTCAAGTCATCTGCTTCGCCCTGTTTCGTAGGAAGAGGAGCCGGTTCGGCAGCGGAAAGCTGCGTGGGGTGCAGAAGCGTTAAAGAAGTATTGAAAATCCGTCGCGAGTGGAATGGTGGTCCTTCATGTCATGTTAAGCTTCTCCATTTCTCATCCAACCTCTTGGATCTTGTTTTCTCTAGGTAGCATAGCTAGAATCGCAAGCTTTGTAGCTAGTATGGCGCTCATTCCTGCTGGAAAGTGGGAATTGATGGAGCAGGAGCTGCTTGGGAAAGCGGACTCCTGGCAGATGAGCCCGCGAATCGTCACATTTTATTAGAGAAATGCTGACGGTTCTGAGACGCCCTGCAAACACCGCATTGGTATTTCTAACGGCAAGGTCTACATTGAAGATGAGTACAGGACGATGAAGCAGTGGAGCGAATGTCCGTTTACCTGTTTCGACTTTGAAATAAACGTGTTCAGGACCGCAAGGCAGCAGCAGGGACGAGGCAGGGGGGAGGGCGGGAATCAGAAGGGGTTGCCCCGGTAATCAATGCCCCCTGTCCTTTCATAAAGGCCCAATATCGAGACGGAGCGCTCCCCGGTGCTCGACCGCGTGGTGCTGCGCTCCTCACCCTCCGCTGGCCCCCGCCACGACCCGCTCGACCTGACGCGTCCGGTTGCCGCGGCTCCGGCGAGCCCCGCCCCTCGCGATTTAACCGGGGGGCCGTGAAGGCCCGCCCCTGGCCAGGTGCGATTCGAGCGAGACTCCGCGGTGCACCGTCTCTGTCGCCGGCGCCGCGGGAGGAGTGTCGGCTCCTGCTCACGCCGCGCTGGGGGTCGGCGAGTCGACTGAACGGGGACGGCGGTGCTCATGGTCTGTGGTCACCCTTTCCCCCCACGCCCCAGCCACAGCGCCTTATCCGCCAGTGCCCCCTCGCCGTTCACCAGCGCCTCGCGCGCCGCTGCCCAATCCGGCACATAACTGCTTCGCCCACACAACAGCGCCGCGTACAACCTCTGAGACTGTGTCACAGTCTCGATGGCGCGATCCGCGACTCCTGCACGCACACGACCAACTTGCCTCTGCGTCACGTCCGGCAACGGGACGGCGAGGGATCTGGATCGGTCGAGAAAAGTGTGCAGGGCTCTGCTCACTGTGTGGTAATTCGGCCTGTGCTTTGCGACTAGCTGCGAGTTCGCGACCATCCGCCGCAATTTCCGCGCCAGCTCTGGGGTTGTGCACGTGCACAGTAGAGTGGCCGCTGCGTAGGCCTCTCTCCGCAGCATCCCCCTGCGTGGCGGGTTCTGCGTGCGATGGATTGCACCGGACGTACTGGGCGGAGCTGGCGCGGTGCAGTTTTTTCGTGTTCGACGTGTCGCACGACCGCGTCGGCTTGAATGTCGCCGCTCTGATGGCACACAGGCCGAAGCTGACCTCGCACGCTGCGCTATCCAGAGCGGGGATGACTAAGCGGAGGCGGTGGTATGAGACGTCTTACACAAAAAAACTGCACCGCACCAGCTTCGCCCAGTACGTCCGAGACGTGCGCTGGCCCTGCGCATCGGCAGCCATCGCCGCGACGGACCTGCGAAACGTGTCGGTTGACATCGTCGTCTGTTGCTGATGCTGCTCGTTGATGGGGTGGGGAACAGTAACACTCGCAGCGTGCTGTGGTGCATGTGCGGTATTAGTATATAGTTTCCATTTTAGTTTCCAAAAGCCTGAGCGGCTAATTTCTGGACAGTCGAGATGTGGACGTTAGGTAGGACGGACCTGTTTTGGATTGTGACCGTCGTCCACTTCTACTTCTTTCCTCCTTCCCCTCGGACGGTCTCTCGACACCCGCCTCTTGTCTTTGTTCTTCGAACCCCGCCCACCCCAGCCCGCACCGCCCCGCTCTGGGGGCGTGATTCGCAGCCCTCTGCATCGTAAGTTAGGTGATACTCATTGAAGAAGAAAACACCAAAAAAGAAAACATGCAAAGGAGCCCATTGGAAGAGCAGTGGCTGAACAGATGCTGCATAGTAGACACCGTGCTTGATGGGAATACCGAATGTTTTTCTTCATCATTTTCTCTTTCCTTCTCTCCCCCCTTCTCCACTATCGAACTCGGAGAAGCAAAAATGAAATGGAATGTTCAGCACCCTGCCGGAGGTGAGCCGCGCCGACGGCCCACGACAGGCAGGAGAAGCACGTTTCTACTTACCAGAGGCCCACCGTCCTTAGCCAATGCTATACAGAGAAAATGTCGCGCTTTCTCTCCGGGGCAGCCACGTCTGGCAAAATTCAGCCCCGCACCCATCTCGCTTCTCACATCAACCCCATGAAGGAGTGTACGTTGTTTGTCAAAGGCCTCCTTCTCCGTGTAGCGGAGGGATGCGGTCAGGTAGTCGAGTGGGTCCGCAGGTTTCGTAATTTGCACCACCGTGCAGGAGTAGCGATGGTGTTTGTGGGTCTCTTTTGCCGCGTGTTGCACCACTCCTCGTTGCGAAGAATGAACCATGTGGCGTTTCTCCTTCGCTGTGTTGCTGAGGACGGCGAGTTAGTAGAGCTCATGAGGTGGCCAATGGGATATCGTGCTAGCCGCAGCATCATGCAGCGTTTGACGTCTGTGGTTGCTGGTCGACGCAGGGTTGTAGGGTCAGAGTATCCTGCCTCCGCTAGGGTTCACTTGGATGCGGGGAGGGACAAAACTCGCTTATCTTGGGGAATGATGTCGCCGTTCGATCGTGGGCGGCGCCGGTGTTGTACGTGGCGAAGTGGGCCCGCGTGACGTGGGGTGAGGCGCAGATTGCGGTCCCCAATTATCAGTTTGTTGGCGTGCAGTTTGACCATGCGGGCAAGAGTGTCCGCCTTGGGGACAAAATCCACAAGCATCTGTGTGAAACTCCGAGCCTCGAGAGGCTCTCGGTGCGCGAACTCGAGGTTTTCGGATCTTGAGTTGTTTTTGCTGCTGCTATTTTGGGTCTCTCTTTGGTTCGCTATCACTTCTTGTTAAAGGAGATTTACCGCCGATTGAGTGCGTTGAATCGAGGTGTCACGGTCTTGGACGACGCTGCAGACCCTTCGGGTGCGGCTCTCCGAGAAGGCAAGGAACTGCTTGATTTGCTGTGTAGGAACACGGCACGGTCAGTGCCTCTTGAGGCAGCCCCACCAACGGCGGCGCCCGTCACCAATGCGTCTTTTGTAGGTTGGGGAGCACTTCTGTTTCTGGAGTCTGGTGAAATACCGATGCACGGGGATCGATGGAGTACGCCCCCAATACTGACCATGCAGGCGGAGGCACGAGCTGTTTGGTATGGGCTGACCGTCTTCCGCGAACGATTACCTCCTACTTCGCGCATCTTGGTAGATAGCACCTCAGTGTCGTCTCCGGTTCGATAGGGAACGACAAAGTCCGAAGCGATGGCGTCCGAGTTGGTGCGTATTCTGCAATCTGTTAGATGCCTGGGACATCACCGCAACTTATCGATAGGTTTGCTCAGAGAGAAATGCTGCAGATAAGCCTTCTCGGTGGTTGCCCTTGAGTGCAGACGACTTGGCGAAGGGGTATTACATGCGAGGTGGAGACAGGGATCCTTGAATTTAATTTACCCAAGCATCTAACGTAACCTTTTCGTGAGTATTGCCGCCTAGAAAAAGAAAGAGAACTGTCCAAAAGTGTCAAGTCATCTGCTTCGCCCTGTTTCGTAGGAAGAGGAGCCGGTTCGGCAGCGGAAAGCTGCGTGGGGTGCAGAAGCGTTAAAGAAGTATTGAAAATCCGTCGCGAGTGGAATGGTGGTCCTTCATGTCATGTTAAGCTTCTCCATTTCTCATCCAACCTCTTGGATCTTGTTTTCTCTAGGTAGCATAGCTAGAATCGCAAGCTTTGTAGCTAGTATGGCGCTCATTCCTGCTGGAAAGTGGGAATTGATGGAGCAGGAGCTGCTTGGGAAAGCGGACTCCTGGCAGATGAGCCCGCGAATCGTCACATTTTATTAGAGAAATGCTGACGGTTCTGAGACGCCCTGCAAACACCGCATTGGTATTTCTAACGGCAAGGTCTACATTGAAGATGAGTACAGGACGATGAAGCAGTGGAGCGAATGTCCGTTTACCTGTTTCGACTTTGAAATAAACGTGTTCAGGACCGCAAGGCAGCAGCAGGGACGAGGCAGGGGGGAGGGCGGGAATCAGAAGGGGTTGCCCCGGTAATCAATGCCCCCTGTCCTTTCATAAAGGCCCAATATCGAGACGGAGCGCTCCCCGGTGCTCGACCGCGTGGTGCTGCGCTCCTCACCCTCCGCTGGCCCCCGCCACGACCCGCTCGACCTGACGCGTCCGGTTGCCGCGGCTCCGGCGAGCCCCGCCCCTCGCGATTTAACCGGGGGGCCGTGAAGGCCCGCCCCTGGCCAGGTGCGATTCGAGCGAGACTCCGCGGTGCACCGTCTCTGTCGCCGGCGCCGCGGGAGGAGTGTCGGCTCCTGCTCACGCCGCGCTGGGGGTCGGCGAGTCGACTGAACGGGGACGGCGGTGCTCATGGCCTGTGGTCACCCTTTCCCCCCACGCCCCAGCCACGGCGCCTTATCCGCCAGTGCCCCCTCGCCGTTCACCAGCGCCTCGCGCGCCGCTGCCCAATCCGGCACATAACCGCTTCGCCCACACAACAGCGCCGCGTACAACCTCTGAGACTGTGTCACAGTCTCGATGGCGCGATCCGCGACTCCTGCACGCACACGACCAACTTGCCTCTGCGTCACGTCCGGCAACGGGACGGCGAGGGATCTGGATCGGTCGAGAAAAGTGTGCAGGGCTCTGCTCACTGTGTGGTGATTCGGCCTGTGCTTTGCGGCTACCTGCGGGTTCGCGACCATCCGCCGCAATTTCCGCGCCAGCTCTGGGGTTGTGCACGTGCACAGTAGAGTGGCCGCTGCGTAGGCCTCTCTCTGCAGCCCTGTCTCTGGCGGCACACATGCCGGAGCTGACCTCGCACGCTGCGCCACTAAGAAGGGAGACGACTAAGCTGAGGCGGTCTTACGGGTAGTCGCTCGTGGCGAAATGGCATTGGACCAAATCTCTCCAGCATGATCGATGCGTTCTGCGCTGGCCCTGCGAATTGGCAGTCATTGCTGGGACAGAGCCAGGCATAGCTTCGGCTGGCCAATTCGCCGGTGTTGCGGCTGTTGTTTGCGTATGCTGTTAAGGGCCGTTGCATCCCTAGCATGAAGTTATGTAGTTTCAGTGGGTGGAGACATGTCGGGCGGGATTGTGTAGACGGATGAAAAAGGCGTATTGTGAACAACGGAGATCAAAGTGAAGAAAATTGGGAGACGAAGGAAAGCGCAGACGAAGTGAAGAAGAGGCGAAGGGCAAAATTTCTCAAGGTTTCGAAGGTAGAGTGGCAAGCGGTGGCGCAGGTATTCAGGAAACGCATGAAGAGTAGCGGGTGGGCAGAAAATAAAATTTCATACAATCAATTCTCTTTCTTTTTACATGTAACTCGCGCCTCCAACATTCCCTAACTTTGCCCATGCGTCTTCCTCTTCCGTTCGATATCAGTCCACTGCATCCTTCGCTATGCCCAGAGCTGCAAAACCATTGCTAGGCGCAAAGTGAGGGAAAAGTACCTCCCGTTTGGTCCTTAAGAAACCCCACAAGCCCCTGCCTTCGCAACCCGCCGCCCCTCCCCAGTACTATTTTGAAAGCATCTTGCCACCGATACGGAAAAACGACAGCGTGTATCTCAGAGCACATGTGCCTGTAAACTGCCTGTTGATCTTCCGCGCGGAAGACCCGATCCACCCTCCAAAGCCCCACTTGAAGAGCACCAGACCTTTGACAAAATCAGTCTCGCAGAACACAGCACTGAGGTGTTGTCGATCAACACGCGCATATCCGCTGTAATGTGTTGGCAAGAAGCCTAAAACCCAAATGCACCGCTCGGACCTCCCCCGCACGTTTCTACGAGAAGCAGTTTTCCATCGTTCCCCTGTTGTGAATAACAACGCCGCACTTGAACACCCTAGAAGCGAACACTTGCAAAGGACCCTTTTCCGCCCGCCCCCAAGACCGAGCCCCACAAACGCGCAGCCACGCCCCCTTTACCACGCAAGCGGCGTGTCCAATGCCACCGGAAGCTACCCTAGCAAAAAGCGTACTCCATTTGCGCCACCCCATATCCCACATGAAGGCCCGCGCCATACGCACCGATTTCGCAACCCTAGCAGCCCACGCCGCGACCCCCACGTTGCCTATCCAAACATAAACCGACAGAGCAGCCGGAAACCAATACCCATTCGCTACCACGGAGGAGGCCTCGGTTGAAGCTAAGGCTCAAAGCCACATCAGCCCTTGGCTCGCGACATTCCTTGCTGGTTTTCGAGCAAGCACCACCAACGACCCACTCCCCAGGAAAAAACGGAAAGCCGCCCCCGCCCCAGCGGACAGAGACATTTTTTTAAACTGAAACCCTCAGGTCCAAACTAAAGGAGCGCGGCTCCAAGCGACGCTTAGATACGCCGTAATGTGCAACAGCGGCACTTCCGTTTTGCAGATGTCCTCTGTGTTTTCCCCTTTTTTAACTTGATAAACCTTTTTCTCCTTCCTGTGGACCTTTTTTTTCTACCGGAAAGGAACGAAACAATTGCGTCTTGTTCTAATAAAGGTCGACCTTAGTACTCCCGCCGAAAGCAGGATGCAGGCACCTCTCACAGAAATAGCCCACTCCGAAGGAAATCCAGGCCCAACCTGGTCACGCAACAAAAGCAGTCGCCAAAAATCCTCGAAGCGTGCTTTTTCTGACGGCTTCATCTTCCCCGAGAACCATCCCACGCACAACACCTGCATGCTGGCATTCTTCGATGGCAGAAAGAGCTGCTTTCCATTCGTAGCCACGCGTCTGCAACTTGCTCGACGCAAAACTGCATGTCCGAGATACTCTACGCGGCGTTCTAACTTCACTCTGCTGGCTTTAGAACTCCCCAACGAAGGTTTCCACGCAACATGCTGGGCAACGTCTTGGGGTTCGTCGACTTCGCGGCCCTCGGGCCAAGGCACCGCACAATTTCCTGCGTGTGGCCAAGTGCGTTGGTGTGCATCGACTGGGCTATCGCTGCTAGAAACGTATAGGAATGCTGCTTGACTACCTGTGCGACCACATGCGCCGATCACCTTTTGATGGAGTACACCGTTTGCTTCTTCTCGCACATAACAGTGTCGACCCCTGCCGTGATTAGCGGTGTCAGTTTTCCGCGATCGCCCACCTATGCCTTCGACCTCCACAGCTGCGATGCCAAAGCATTGGGAAGCTCGACTTGGCAGAGGGAACGGTTCAGGTCGACATTCGCTGCCTTCGAAATGGCAGCTCAATCCATAATCACCGACCCGTCTGCTTGCAAAAGCAGGATCTCTCCTCGGAGTTGCCGCACCTTTCCTCATCTTGAAGCCGTCACCCACTCCAACTCCAACATTTCACCGTCTTCCCTAGAAAGTTTCCGTTCTGCCCAGGCAGCAAAGGTCTTTAAGTGTGATCAGAGGCGCCTGGCGCACCTCCTTTCTCGCAGCCCGCTTCCTCAAACCGGCCTTCGGCGCTTAAGTGTGAAAGGTGTCTTTTATCAGCATGGGCTCGAGCACGTTTGTATACTGCACCCTCACGCTGCTCTTTCAGCCCTTCGAGACAGCGAAAAATACTTTCGGTGACTGTGTATGCTAGGCGGTGCTGCTGCTCGCAGTGGAAAAAAAAAGATTTTTAGCAAGGAGACTCTCTGCGCCAACGCGCGATGCACACACCTCACAGTTTCGACCTCGTTTACCACAGCCGTGTGCGCCGCAGCTTCTGGCGAAACCGGCTTGCCGCCATCCCACACAATGCGCGCGTTGTTCGCAGCTGCCAAGGTGGAAGTGACATCACTGGTCGGCTCACGACGGTCTTAAACGTAATCCGCGTCATCACTCCCACCACTCAGGAAGCGTTAAAACAGGGGCCTTCATTAAAGTCGCCAACTCCGTCGACCTGTTTTTTGGGACGCCCAAGCAACGCGGCTTCCACCACGCCCAACAGCGCCGCGACACATACCGCCCCAGCTACCCTGCAATGCCTGCGGAAAGAAAGCCGCACTGTGGACGGGCATGCGGCAAAATTAGCACGCCACTGCCATGTGTTGCAGCTGTAAGCTCCATGTTTTCGCAGGGTCTCATGGCGTCACACCCATGTTCCGCACCACGCCTTTCAGGTTGAAGTCCTCCTGCTCGACGTTTTGCAAGAAAGTGTCTTTTGGGACGCTGTTGGGCTGTCTTTTGACGCGGTGCGGAAAGGGCAGGCCGCATCTAAGCTCCCAATGTTGCTTTTCCTTAAAAGAAGCGGCTTGTGACACACAGCAGCAACAGGATGACGCAGCCCGAGGTTCGCATGCATCACACATTCTCTATTGGGCTGTGCTTCTCGCGGAAAGATCTCTTTTAAATCTTTTCTTCGGTACCGTGTTCGACACTGTCTGGAAGTGCGGCACTCAGGTGCAAAGCACCTTGACGCTAAAAAGCGTCTCAGCCAGATCATCCACACGCAATTCCTGGTCCTGCGGAAGGCCGTAAAACGACTGCAAAGGAGTTTGCGTCCGACTGTCAACGTTCTCCGCCATTGACTCCGTCGTCTAAGACTTGAACGGTGGCTCGCTGCAATGACGTTCCCCATCTGCAGCGGCCTGCAACCCCCCCACAGACATACGCCACAGCGTTGCTGGCACATTCTTTTACGGCCGTCACATTTTCCACGAGTAAATAAGTGGCGCTTCTCGAATACTTGAAAATTATTTTGGAGCGTGCTCACATCCGAAAGGCCCAAAATCACACCCCCCACATAGAACAGATGGCGTTTGTGTGTGACAGATGGATGCGCACCGCTTTCTACTTCTAATCTGGCGACAGCTTGACGCTGGTCTATTGTACGCGCATTTTCACCGTCGTTACGTACGCAGCCGTACTTTTGATGGCCCCAATCTTGGCCAACGCCAACGCTAGTCACTCTTTCGTCTTGGCTAACTTCTTTTCACAGCTCTGCAAATTTTTCCGGAACTGTGCGCGCTATTTCTCCCCCCAACGCCCCGCCAAAAATGCCGAAATACTTTGCATCGGGGCTTCTCAGTTGTGCACCTGTGTGCACAATAGCGGCAGCAGATTTAACTCGCCGCTAAACTTTCTCTTCTACTTACCACTTTTTCTTTTCTCTTTGTTGGCCCGCATCGAGGACCCCGTCATGTTTTATGGGGAAAGAAGCCCCGCAATGTTCGTGAAACTGCACATTCCGTAAAGATCCATACCATTTTCGCAACGACGGAATCCATTTAAACCGCGTACTTTTTTGGTTAGAAAGGCATGGCGCACCAGCATCAAGAAAACGTTTTTTGATGAGCTCGTGCCGGCGCATGGATTGCTTGTTTTTTGGCGCGAGTGCTCAGCAATTGGGTTTTTTGGATTCAGCGAAGACAACACGGAGGTCACTGCCCACATCATCTCGTTGCAGGCGCGTGGTGGCTACTGAACCCCCACGGCGGGAGAGCCGATGGAGTTGAAAAGCCGCATTGAGCGTCTATTTAACAGCCACATGGTCTTGGGCCGAGAAAGCCCTTCAAATTGTAGAGCAAAGGGTTGGGGGTGTCGCCGCGGATGCCTTTTCGAAAATGGGCTTCGCAGTGGTTGGTAAAGTTTTTGGGCGAGCTACGTGCGGCAAGCATCGCCTTTCCCTTCCGAATCAGAGGTTTGAAAGATGCTTTTTCAGCTTTCTTGGCCTACCGCGGGTGCTCCCTCTATGCATCCGCGAACATCTTTCACCATTTTACAGCAGCCCGACGCGGTCACAAAGGCACTTCTTTTTCACAAGGCACTGTCTCCCATCCGTTTTTCGCACCTGGCCAGCTCCTGTGGTGCCGTTCGGCGAACTGCTTCCCCACCTTGCGCTCCGCCGGGACCTTGGAATCTACGGATGCCAGGTGCTGAAGCTGACATTCCAGTCCACCCTGCGGAACTTCGATGCTCTCTTTGTGGACCGCATGACGGCGGACACCATGGCACATCAAAAGACGCAGAACGCGCTGCGCACCAATCGTTCCTTTAAGGTTTTCCTGTTAGAGGAGGCGCGGGTCAAGAAGGTTTCACATTCAAAACGCGAATGGGTGCGGCAGCCATTTGAATAATGAAGGATCGAAGGCGGTTCTCGGTAAGCGGTTTTTTTTTGAACGCGCCACAAAGCAATGAGTCGCACAACTGTGGCAAAAACAGCAGCTAACAAAACGTGGACGCAGCCGCGCTGAAAAAACAGCCACACTGCACCGTTAGTAATGGCGCCACTCGAACGCCGTGCTGTGCCACTGGGAGCTGTGCCGTGGCCTGTTTACAACGCCACGCCTGCACAAAGTTCATCGACTTCATGTCGGGGATCCGGGGCTGCAATACGCGGCAACACACGGAGAGTCTGTGAAAGAGATCCATGATCTTTCTCTAGATCCACAACTTCTTTGTCGATAGCAAGAGCCTCTCACTGCTAGACTACAGCGGGGCCGTGGTGTAGGAAGCCCACGCACACACACGCAAATAACCCGCCCACAGCGCACTACGGGCAGAAGCCCTCCTACGCCACGCCCTCTCTCCTGGAAAAGGCTTTCGAGAGCAGCGACGCCCCACAGCATCTCTGCGAAACCCGCCAGATTAATTACGCCGGCCTGTAGCGCAACACCCAGAAAGCCACTAGCAGGGCGGCGTTCCTTTCTCAGCTTGTCTGAAGAGGGGCAGGTCGTTGGGACGAAACGCGGCGTTTTCTAGCCTCCAGCTTCCTGGCGGTCACGCCAGCGAAAAGCGTTGTAAACTTCGGTTTCGGGATGAAGACGTCCCGAACCAACCCCTTCTGCCCAGATCCGTCCCGCGAGGTTTATGGCGACGGAATGTTGCAGATTCCGCATTTATTTAGGCAGCGTGCCAATGGGCTGCACGCGGTCAGCTTCTCTTTTCTTCTCCCGAAGACACAGGCCAGGAAAATCTTCTCGCCGTCCGACGACACGGCGCACAGCATTCGCCGCAAAGCGACATTGCACGCGCTAAACGCAATTATGGAGGGCAGAAATCCTCTCTCGCTGGTTCCCCCACCAGGGAAGCACACGTCAAACTCCCTGGCTTTGAACGGCTTGGTCGCGAGATGTGGCGGCGGGTAAGTGAAGAGCACTGTGCTGTTAGGAATAGAGGACTACTTTTTCCCCTCAGTATTTTTTGCTTGGTGAAGCGGTGCATTGCAGGAGGTGCGGCTACCAAAGGTTGCTCTGCTATGCCCTTCCGCAGAAGACACGCGCGCGTCTGCCGGCGACCGCGGTTGAACGGGCAGTGCCACTGCAAGTGATGAGCATGGGGCCGATGTGCTTCACAGACGCATGCCCTTTGACAAAACTCGATAGACAGTCTCGTGTGCGGCTCATTGGGTGGCTTCTCGAGCAATGCTCGCGCGCAAACGTTGCCAGCCCTCTTACCACCGCTATCGGATCGGTGAGCGTGGCAGCCCTGACGATTGCCAGTATCGTCATGCTGTGTCCATGAAGGAGGACCCGATCGGCTGGGTGTTCGCGGTGATTTGAGAGAAATGTCTCCGCCGATGCCCCGCCAATTTTTCTTTCAGGTGACGGCACCGGCCATTCCTTTAAAACACCATAATCGAAGCATAGGGGGCTTTCTCAGATAGCTGTTGGGGCGGCAAAGGGTCTGAGTAGGTTAAAGAGGGCAAACGCTATGAGCGGCACCCCTTTTTTTTCTCCTAAGGTTGGGGTGCTTCGGTCCATTGGTAAGATGTCAATTTGTGGTAGTTGGCCCGGCGAAGAAAATGGGGAGGGGGGCGAGGTTTACCTTGCCGAATTTCTCTTGCTAGGTTGGCTGGCGCCGCGTTTTTCCAAGATCTGGAAGGTGCGATTGTACCTCCTTTCTGCAGTTTGGAAAGGAGCTTTGATAAGCAATGTGGGATATTATTATCATTATTGTTTCACACACTTGAATGTATTTGCTGATACCTCACCCGCTGGCTTGCCAATGTAAACAGAAAGGCGAGAAAGAGAGTCGTGCCGAACACTAATGTCGCGAATTTTTTCTTTTGCGATACAAAGATGCACTGACACGATGCGACGTCACGTTTAGGCGTTGATTAAATGACCTTGAAATTTAGCAAAATGTTTTTGTGCTGAGTCGAGCTGGGAGGTGTCGAAATGAAATTTTACAACAAAATCGTCGGTGTCGACAGCTGCCATCTGCTACTTTATTTCTCTCCCGCCATCTACTCTGTTCACATATCTCAGCTCTCCAGACTAATTCCGGTGCCTCAGAAGTGTTCTCTTTTTTTTGAATAGCAAAAATGGCGCTTTCTGGATCGTATGTATTTACGTGTACAATCTTGCCTGTCGGCAAGGTTGTGCGTGTGACGACTTCACAATGCACTGCTGCTGCTATCCAAAGTGCGCTTTCCGCCGAAACAATGATAGCTGCTGAGGCGTTTGCGCTGTATGTCAAGAGCCTCGGTAGGATGGAGGCGTGGACTCCACGAGTTCAGCCACAAGACTCGCTGTACGCGCTGCTGCGCTGCCGCGGCGGTGGAAAAGGAGGTTTTCGGAAGCAGCTAGAGAAGAAAGGCCGCGAGTTTGTGCGCGCGAAGATGAAGGAGAAGCGGAACAGCGCGAAGACTGATACGAAAAAAGACAAGGTCGAGGCGGTGAAGAGGAGAGACCATCTTGTGAAACCGGCCGTCTTGAAGGCGGAGGCAACTACGACTCGAGCGTTGGTCAAGCAGGGCCTGGCTTTTGTCGTACAATCGTGCCAGAAAAAAAACACTGCTTTGTAAATGTCACCTGCCACTTTACCAAGCTAAAAATTTACAAAGCGAGCATTACAGGTTTGGGCGTCGTCATTTTGTTCTTTTGGTGGCGGGCTTCATGTTTTCCTTTTGCGTCCGTTCGGTTATTCTGCGAAGACCGATTATGCAGTGAACGACGTTTTTCTAAAGAATGTTCTCTTCCTTTCCGGTGTTTTAGATTATACACGCTCCCGCGTTACCTAAAAAAAAAACCATTAAGCTCATGAACAAATTTGAGCTTCTATCTGTGTGACGGTTTTCTCCTGCCACACTATTCCGCGTCTGCCTCTCCACTTCCCAGTCTCTCTTTATTTCTCCCCGTCTCAGCTTTTCACAGCTTTTTAATGTCATGTCTAGCAAGTCGTCGTGGAACGAGTTATGTCCAGAGCGTGTTGCAAAGCGTGCTGCGGCGTGCGTCGGCGCAGGCTTGAGAGTCGAACCTTCGGATGATCCAACCAGGTTTTCGGTGACTGACTCTCAGGGAAAACGGTTTCGGTGCAGGTTAGGCAGCTCACACTCTTGCTCTTGCGCATCTTCGCAACCTTGCCTCCACGTTCTCTTTGTTTTGATTTCGTACTTTAAGATCGAGACGACAAATGCTGCGCTTTGGCAGAGGGGCGTTAGCGAGGTTGAGTTATGCGGGTGGATAGAAAGAAGACTGGAGTGTTCCAGGTGCGTATTCTGCCGTGAAGCAGTAGCCGAGGGCCTAACGTGCGTCTCTTGCCATGCGCAGTTTCACGAGCGCTGCTTCCAGCTTGCTTGTGATGTCAAAAGATGCGAGGCAGCCGTATGTCCTCGATGCTCCGCGAAAGTCAAGAGCGAGAAAAAAAGCATTTTTGTAAAATGCGAGAGTTGTGGTCGTGCTTGCAGGGATGAATATTTCCAGTGTCTCTTGTGCAGCAACTTCGCACTTTGCTCTAGCTGCTATCGCTCTTCAAGGCCGCACTCTTACCATCCGTTTTCTCAGCGAAACCACACCGTTTGCCAACCCTCTGCACCTGCGGTGAATCCTGTCGGTGTGGCTGAGATGCAGTACCGCGAGATCAATCCCGAAGATTACGAGGCTCTTGCTTCACTAGATACCTCAATAAATAAGAGCCTGACATCGTCTGAGCTATCGCGAATACCGCTTTTGGAGTATGGTGCAGCGAAAAGCATCAACCAGTGCTGTCCCATATGCCAGGAGATATACTTACATCACGACATATGTCTCGTGCTTTCCTGCGGACACACGATGCATCGGCGATGTGGTTTAGACTGGCTTTCTAAATACAGCAACCAGTGCCCAATAGACCACATTCCTGTCACTAAAAATCTCCAGGACAATCGGCCAGTTGCCACCTCACAGCGTTTTCAAAGAAGTATCGACGCTGATCGACCTACTTGTGCGATAAAGCGTGCCACGGGTCCAATAGTACTGCCCCCAATCGCACTCAAAAAAGTAGCTCATTCGGCACATGTGTCTGGAAAACAGGCTCCTGCAAATATTTGACATCAATGAGGTTCTAAACGAATGGACGTCATTATTTTGCTTGCTTGGAAATACGAAGAGTGTAATGCCAGAAAGAGACCTTTTTTTTTTCACAACAGCAAAGACAAGGACAAAAAGGGAAACACAGTGTCAAGGGTGTGCTATTTTGCTGGGAAGAGCAGCTATATGTTTTTGTTGTTGTGCTCAGCTCCTTACACAGCGAATGACGTCGCCGGTTTCCTGCTGAGTGCACAATCTTAAAAAAAAGTTTTTTTTGCACAATGTCTATTAGCTTCATTCAATTTCAGATTTCGCTTGAGATTTCTTCGGTTTGTTCCCAAGAAAAAGTGGTTTTCGCTATTTCTCTTTCCCTCGCAAAAATCCTGTTTCGCCTCAAGCTGCGGCGCGGTGCGGTGCTGCTATTTAAACTTTACTGGTGTGGATAAGGATGTCCTTTCAGTCTTTTTTTTTTTTTTTTGGCACGATGCCAACGAAGCATTTTGCTTTGCACTCAAATCTTTTTTTCTGCTGTCGCAATCACACGCTAAAAGTGACGTGCTTTGTCGCAAACAAGAAAAATAAAAACGGGCGGGCTACAGGCAATCGAAAGAATGCGATTGCTTTCTCTCGAATGAAGCAGTGGCTGTCGCTGATCCGCTTTTGTGCCTTACGCTTGGTGTACACAAGTTGTGCCTTTTTTGCTCAGTGGTTCATGTTCGAACTCAGCGGCCCTGCTCGGCTTGCTGAAGACGGTAGACCCATGTCGTCGCAAATGTCGACGTTGCACAGCAGCGCTTGGCAAAAGGTACATTCGCCGGAGGTTCCGCAGACACTCGCAAAGGCAATGTCATTGTCTTTCCTTCATTTCCCTCTCTTCCCTCTCTCAATTGATGCGCACCTCGTGTGTTCGTAACTCGTGTGTTTGCTTATTTTCCTGTTTTCTCTCCAGCACCCTTCTCTTTAACTGCAGATTGTCAGTAAGCGATAACATCTCCAATGCGCCGCGTTGCCGCCTCTTCCTTGAACGTCCAGTGCGTCCGCTCGATTTGCGGAGCGGCGCCTGTGATGTACTTCCCACCTGCTGCTTCCGCATCTGCCCCTAAGGAAGAGCAGGTGAAGCGGAACACAAAAATCGCGATTGAGATGGTTAAGCGCTACAAGGGCGAGGTGCCTGCGGCGTACGCGCGTAAGCACACGGCGACTGTAGAGCAGCTCGAGAAGGAGATTGAGGCTCTCCTCGGCGGTGCGGCGAAAATGCGTAAGGCATCGACGGATGACCAGCCGATGGACAAGCTGGCGCTCATGGAGCGCTGCCTGCGTCACGCCCTCTGGTCCTACCACAAGGATGAGGGCAAGTGCGACTTCAAGGAGATTGCCAAGTGGGTGGTCTACACTCCAGACGATGAGGTGAAGCTTGCGCAGCTGAAGCGCCAGACCGAGGCCAAGGAGAAGCTGGTCGCTTTTCGTGCCAAGCGCGCTGCGGAGGGCCACCCAGACGCTCCGCTGCCACAGATCAACTGGGCCGAGGAGTACAAGAACGTGGTGGACCGCGAGCTTGTCAACGAGAAGCGCATCCGCTACGACACCATCGCCGCGAACACGGTGGACCGCGATGAGGCTCAGATTGATGCCGTCCTTCAGCAGTACCGCAAGCCTGTGCAGGACAAGCGCCTGGACGACCTGGTCGAGCTTCTTGAGCGCTTCAAGCCGGTGCTCGCCCGCGAGGCGATCATGCAGCGCCTCACCATCAAGCATCTGGAGGGCCAGCTCGGCGTGTGGCGCTACATGGACTGGTGCCCCGAGGTGCGCGACCGTGCGGAGTTGGAGGCCGACGTGTCTGGCTACCAGTGGTGGTCTCCCTTGGAGGAGCGCCGCCTGCTGCCGGTGCGCCTGCGCTCGGTGAACGAGGTGCGTGAGATTATGGCGCAAACGCAGGCCTCGAAGGCCGCCGAGGCGTCGGAGCACAGCCCTCAGTCTTCTCAGTCCAGCGGTGATGGTGACCGCGACCGTCTGCTGAAGGAGGTGCTGGCTCTCCAGGCCCGCATCCACCAACGCGACGACGCGCCGGTGGAGGAGAAGAAGGCCGGCCACTAGGAGCGCCGCCAACAGCGATTCTCCTTCCCTGCCGCACAAGTAGAGTTGTGAGTAAGCACACCTCTACAGCGTCCCCACGATGCTGCGGACGGCGCGTGCATTATTTCTCCCCTCTCATTATCGTGCATTGTGCGACAGCCGGATCGACGTCTCGTCTCTGTTTTATTGGTTCTCTTTCAAGTACGGTCTTTACGTCTTTTTTTTTTTTTTTAGGAGCGCGCCTCTCCATTGGTGTGCAGGACGTCAATGTAGGGTGCCACTGTCGAACACCTTTGCGAGGGTGGCAGGAAAAAAACTCATCAGCCTTTTCTTTCTTTTAGGTAGCATTTCTGATCTGAGAAACACGAATGTTGGTAACTTTGGTAGCACAAGTTAACAAGACAAAAAAGGAAACAATCCAATGCGATGCGGGCGTGAAAAGCGCGCCTGCGCTCGCCGAAAAAAAAAAAAATGCCTTTCTGTACAGCGGGAATTAAAGCTATTTTTTTGGTCTATTGATTCAACTGCGGTATTTTTTGGTCTACGCCTCGACTATCCGTATCGGTGCGACGGCGTCGTTGTAAAGACGGAAAAAGTGCTCGTGCTGCCTTTTTTCTAAGGAGTGCTCGGTGTCTCAATGCGCGGCCCGGACGCCATGTACCTCACGGTATCTCTGGCGGCGCCTGGTGGCGTCGTTGTAGTGATACTCTTCGCAAACAGTTAAATATTTAGAAGCGTGCAAAGCTGTACTGACCTCTCTCTTTTTTACTAGCCACCTTTGACACCCTTTCTTTCCTCACTGACGGTGAAACGGAATCGCTACTGTTTGTCTTGCCTTTTGTACAAACGTAGAAAACCACACAACGAACCTCTACGACTATTCACACAGAGCACTTTACAGCACTGTTGACAAACACCTCTGTCGCGACCAACCATGGACGCAGCTGCGCTGAAGAACAAGGGCAACGAGGAATTCTCCGCAGGCAAGTATGTGGAGGCGGCGAACTCCTTCTCCAAGGCCATCGAGCAGGACGGGGAAAATAATGTTCTCTACAGCAACCGATCTGCATGCTATGCGGCGATGCACAAGTACAAGGACGCGCTAGACGACGCGGATAAGTGCATCTCCATTAAGCCCGACTGGGCAAAGGGCTACGTTCGCCGCGGCGCAGCGCTGCACGGTATGCGACGCTACGCGGACGCGATCACTGCATACGAAAAGGGGCTGAAAGTGGATGCGGCGAACAGCGCCTGCGCGCAGGGGGTGAAGGATGTCCAGGCGGCGATGGCGCGTGAAGCGCGCGATCCTATTGCGCGCGCTTTTACGCCAGATGCCTTTCGGAAGATCCAAGAGAACCCGAAGTTGTCGTTGCTGATGCTGCAGCCTGATTACGTAAGGATGGTGGACACGGTCATCCGCGACCCGTCGCAGGGCAAGCTGTTCATGGAGGATCAGCGCTTCGGCGTGACGCTCATGTACCTCAGCGGAATTCCAATTCCCAAGGGCGACGATGAAGAGGAGGAGCCACGCCCATCATCGAAGGCGGCGAAGCCGGCAGAAAAGCCGAAAGAAGAGAAGCCTCTTGCCGACAACGAGAAAGAGGCTCTGGCTGCGAAGGAGGAGGGCAACAAGCTGTACCTCTCCAAAAAGTTCGACGAGGCTCTTGCAAAGTATCAGGAGGCACAGGAAAAGGACCCCAAGAATACGCTGTACATCCTGAACGCGACTGCGGTGTTCTTCGAGCAGGGCAACTACGACAACTGCATTGCAGAGTGCGAGCGCGGTGTTGAGCATGGACGCGAAAACCGCTGCGACTACACCATCATCGGCAAGCTGATGACGCGCCACGCGTTCTGTCTCCAGAAACAGAAGAAGTACGCGGAGGCCATCGACCTCTACAAGCGTGCCCTTGTCGAGTGGCGCAACCCCGACACGCTCAAGAAGCTGACAGAGTGTGAGAAGGAGCAGCAAAAGGCGATTGAGGAGGCGTACATTAATCCCGAGATTGCCCAGCAGAAGAAGGACGAGGGCAACCAATTCTTCAAGGAGGACAAGTTTCCTGAGGCCGTAGCTGCGTACTCGGAGGCCATCAAGCGCAACCCGAAGGAGCACACCTCTTACAGCAACCGCGCGGCGGCGTATTTGAAGCTGGGCGCCTACAACGACGCCCTCAAGGATGCAGAGAAGTGCGTCGAGCTGAAGCCAGATTTTGTCAAAGGGTACGCGCGCAAGGGTCATGCGTATTTCTGGACGAAGCAGTACAACCGCGCGCTACAGGCGTACGACGACGGGCTGAAGGTGGATCCGAGCAACGCGGACTGCAAGGACGGCCGCTACCGCACCATGATGAAGATTCAGGAGATGGCGTCCGGGCAGTCAGCCGATGGCGACGAGGCCGCGCGCCGTGCAATGGATGATCCGGAGATTGCCTCAATCATGCAAGACAGCTACATGCAATTAGTGCTGCAGGAAATGCAAAATGACCCAAAGCGCATTCAGGAGTACATGAAGGACCCGGGCATCTCTGGTAAGATCAACAAGCTGATTTCCGCGGGTATTATTCGCTTTGGTCAGTAGTGTGAGACCACAAAAGGGGCTTTCCGCGTGGCGCTTCTTCTTTTTTTGTCCCCTTTCCCGTTTTATAGCTTATTTTTCGTTTCTCACTCAGCGCTTTTGCAAGATGTCTGTGTGCGCGCGTGAAGAGGACAGCACTGTGTGAAGTGGCGCTCGGGTGTTGAGGCGTTCTCTTGCTGTCTTTCATTTCTTCTCGTTCCTTCTCGTGCGGTTGCTCACAGAGCATCACAACAACAAAAGCAGGAAAAAAAAATACGAAGAGTAGAGACGTGAAATAGGGTGAGGTTCTACTCACATTTTGTGCGAGTCTGTATGTGTGAAACGATCGTCTCAGTTGAGTAATCGTAAAGGCTGTTGTTACCTTTTTTTTTTTTTTGCGTGTGGCTCGATTTTCGTGCTTTCTGGTTTACGTCTTCCTACTAAAGCATACACGTGAGCCACACAACCGCTCGATTCTCAAAAGTGTACTTTTCCACCAGATCGAGTACCTCTTGTGATTCGTATACGATCGGTGGCTTTACGTGTGGGGCTTCACAACGGAGACAAACACACGCGCAAATAAACGCAACAAATCGAAATGTAACAGAGCAATGAAGTTAGAGAATCGATACCAAAGTAGGAGAGCCGATGCTCTTTTTCTTTTTTGTATAAAGCCGGCGGCAGAGGTCGACGGGTAGTGGAAGCTGTATTGCGACCTCTTACGTGTCTAGAAAACACTTTTATGTAGGAGCAAGTGCGGCTTTAGAACCCACTGTTCACCCCGCAGTGCTGGACGGAGAGTGATGGGACGCTGGCGACACTTTCCAAGATCTTCGTTGTTTTGGAGAAGAGAGCACTTCCTCTTGCTCATCGGACTTTCAGTATCGCTCTCTTTTAGCACTGGAGAAATGCAGTTTGCTCGGCACTGCTGCAACACCGGAATTCTGAGACGGGCGAGAAACTCTTTCCGCAATTCCGCTCCCCACACCGCACCTCTTATGTCTCCGCCCTTATTCTTGTTCGAAAAAAAAAAACTTCATAACCTCTGCTTTAAACTTTTTATTTCTGTGCTCACCGCATCGCACGCATGGCGCACACACACACAAAAAAAAAACACTCTCTCGTTCGAGGACAACCGACAGCAACGCTCAGAAAATAACAGGCAGCTTAGTTTGCTCTTTGTCTCACTGCCGTGCACACAGAAACGACTTTGAAAATGTCTACCGATCCGCAGCTGCGCCTTTCGATGGCGAACCGGAGTAACGTTCCGAAAGAGTACGTTCGTGCCGTCGACGCTCACCTTCTGCCACCGCGCGTGGGGCACAACTGGAACGACCAAGCGTTTCGCGCTCAGCAGGGCAAGCCGCAGCAGCTGGATGGGGAGTTTCGAGGCACGCGCGCGTTTACTGCCACGAATGATTCTACGCTTGCAGTGGCGTCGCCTGACATGTGTCTCACTGCGCAACAGCTAGTCGATGCCCTCGCCTCTTCTTCTCGCAACCGCAACTCGGGCAGTCGTCGCACGCGTGACGCTGAGGCGAGGAGTGTGGTCACACTAGGGGACAAGGTGCTTCGCTTCTATGCGTTTTTCAACGAGCGTGCGACGGAGGGCGGCGCAGCAGCGTTTTGGCACCGCAAGGTCGTCATCAGCTTTTTTGTGGAGGATGACACGTTCATGATCAGTGAGCCGCGAACGCCCAACAGCGGACTGGATGGCGGCACGTTTCTGAAGCGGCAGAAGGTGGTAGCCGATCCCCGACAGCGCGAGCAGCATCCCGACGAGGAGTACGTCTCTCTGAACTTTCTCAACGTCGGCCAGTCCGTGCGGCTGAACGCCGTGGACTTTTTCATCTACGACTGCGACCCTTTCACCCGCGACTTCCTCACCGCTCTTGGTATTGAGGTAGGCTCTGCGGAACCTTGTCCGGACGACTTTTTCATGTCCGAGTATGGGCACTACCAAGAGCGGCAGCAGTCGGGCAAGTTTGGGTTGCTTTCACAAGACTTTAGCGCCGAGGAGGCGGCGCGCACCGCACGCTTTGTGCGTGACGGCGGCAAGATGCTGCGTTTCTTTGCGGTGCTGGACGAGCGCGACACAGTTCCAGGGGGTGGTGTTCGTAGGCTCGAGGTGGTGATGTTCGTGGAGGATTTCTCCATCGCCATCCTTCAGCGCCAAAGCACTGCCGGCAACGCGCCAGGTTTGTACCTCTCGCGAGGGTGGCTACCCAAGAACGGCTCGGCTGCCAAGGTGAATGAGCTGACCTTCATGCATCGCGTGAACGGGCAGCGTGAGCCTGATATGGGTGGCCCAGACGCCTGCTACCGCGACACAGACTTGGATGTCGGCGTCACGCTGAACATTTTTGGCCGCTCGGCGCTGCTCTACGACTGCGACGACTACACGCGCGACTTCTTCGCGAAGCACCACGGCGTAGTTCTGCAGCCGCCAATCGACGTGTCTGCTTACTTTCAAGGCGCACCAAGGACCGTGATGGGCACGGTAGCTGCCACCACGCAGCGTTCCGTCGCAGCGCGCGGTGGGTCGTCGGATGAGACGCGGGCCGGTCACGTCAACGCTGACGGCAGTGTCACTGTTCGCGGGAACCCCAAGGACACGCTGCGTTTCCGCGCCGTCCTGGCAAACCCCGCCACACCCGACGACGAGCACCGGCGTTTTGCCGTGACGTTCTACACCGACACAGAGGAGTTCATGGTGTACGAAAGTGCCCTATCAACGGCGGGCATCCACGGTGGCTGTGTGTGGAAGCGACGGAAGGTGATGAAGGCGCTGCCCAAGGCCGGGCCCCGCAACGCACCGAGGGAGCCGACTCCGGTGGATGCGCTGCCGCACTACGCTCTTCCAGACCTCAGCCTGAACAGCGAGCTCATGATCAACGGGCTGCGGTTGCGTTTGACAGAAATGGACACTCATACGGCTGCCTTCTTTCAACGCGACGGGGCTGCATCGACGCTGGAGAAAACGAGTGCCAGCGGCCAGGCGATGGTGACAGATTCCACTGGCGCGGTTGTTACAATCGAGCACCTCGTGTCCGAGCTGCGCAGCTACCTCCACTCGCGCTTTGGCACCGGTGTGGCGTCCTTCCTCGCGCTGGACCGCGATCGCGACGGTCTGGTGAGCGTGACCGAATTCACAACAGCGATGAAAGGCTTCCAGATCACCGAGGACCGAAGCGCCGCAGCTGCGATTTTTGCTCAAATTGCTCCGTCGCCGAACACAGCGTACTTCACCTCGGAGGACCTGATGCGGTGGATCGATTCGGTGACAGATGCGGGTAGAAAGAGCTCTGGCAGGAGGGCAGGCATGCCTACAGGCGGCGAGGAGGCGGAGCTGAAGACGATCGAGCTACGCGCGCTGCGTTCCAAGGCGCTGCGGGAGTTAAAGTCACGTCTCGATGCGCGGTGCTGGAAGGGGGCGGATATGTTCCGTCTGGCATCAACAATGCCGCGCGCCTACCGTGGCCGACGAGCTGATCTGTACTCTCTCACCAACCCTGACAGGGACACCCGCATCACCCCCGTGCAGCTGCGCCGTTGCATGGAGGAGATCCTCGGAGCGTCTCCCACGCCGCCCGAGATGACCTGTCTGTTGGAGTTTTTCTTTCCAAGCCTTCCCGCGGAGGCATACACGCAAACCCGTGATGAAGGCACCGTATACAACGTGGACCTCAACCAGTTCCAGCAGCGATACTACGAGATGACGAAGGAGACGATGCTGCCAGAGTCCAGCGATGACGCACGGTAGATAGTGCTTGCCACGCCGCTTTTTTTTTTCTGCGGTGCATCGTGAAAAACGCTTTTATTCTTCCGTTTCAGCTGAACAGCTATTTTTTGACTACAGGGAGTAACTGCATTTATTCGCTTGTATGGATCGGAGCTGCAGTGTCGCATGTTTCATTTTCTTTTTCTTGCTCGGCCGTCTCGTGCCGTATGCATCAGGTGCCCTTTCAACATACACGAAGTGTTGTCAAGTTCGATGATCTTTCTTGTGAGCAAACCTCTCGGTGAGCGTGTACTGAATTTTCTTTGGTCATTCAATGAACATGTATCCGCCTCTTTGAAAGAGAGCTTCCTATCCTCACCGCTGGCCCGTCGATTTTTGCTTTTCCCGGATTACCCTCTATGTAAAACACTGTTGATGTTCCATCTCGTCATTTTTTTTTTCTTGTGACGCGCCACATGTACACCTGTTCTCGCTTTTTGTTTGCGCTGGAGGACGGCGTTGACCAGTGCACAAGAATGTGCAGACTCTTTAAAGGCCTGTTGAGTTTTTTTTTCTTTCGCAGCTGCATGTGCAGAATTACGGTCTCTTATGACACCCCCAGTCTCTCTTGCTCCTGCAGTGTCTTCGCCACACTTGTTTGCACTTGCGAAAGGGCGACTGCGTGCAGCCAATGTCCTGTGTATTTTGGGACAGGTGGAGCAGATTCACGTGGCCTCTGCAAGCTGTTGGTGAAGTTAGTCTGGCTGGTGGAGCCGTGGCATGTGCCGAAGCTTAGCAAGGTCTTACGAGTGGCTTCCACGAGGTTGAAAAGCCACACTCGACAAGTGCTCCACACAAGAGAAGAAAAAAAAAGAGAGGTCCCAACAAGCTCTTTTGCATGGTTGTTGCTGGTTGATACACAGCCGCAGCTCTGATGCGATGATTTCTCTGTTTTCTTAACCACCTTAATCCTTTTCCCCTATCATTTGCTCTTGCTTTCTCTGCCAGCGCGTGTGTTTTAGTTCGCACGTTTTCCATCCGGAGCAGGTGCGTCTTTTCCCCGCTGAGGCAGACCGCGTCCAAACACAGCCCTTCTCTCTCTCCCTCTCTCTCTCCCCCGAGAAAGGAAAAAAAACAGGTCGAATCTGTACCGTAAACCCTTCAGCCGCATTAATACCGACGCTCTCCTAGTTGATATTGTGAGAGCGTCTTTTCTATTCTCCTAATCGTATTAAGCACTACTGCAAAAGAGCGCCGCACTGTGGTGGACAGCGCACACAGTACTGCGCAGATACTAAAGGCGAGTAAATCAAAAAAAAAAAGGGCAGGTTGTAGTGCGCAGGTTTTTTTTTTTGTGGGAATTGTCGTCCCCACATTCTTGCCGAAGGCACACAAGCACATACACATAAACATAGTGGCAGGGCACACTTGTTTTTGGACTTCACAATGTCAGCGTCTCCACTTCAGGACCAGCTGACGAGCATCGAGAAGGCGTACTACTACCAGCCCGGTAAGATGACCGAGGTGCGTGCTATCAGCGGGACTGTGAGCCCGCACACGGAAAAGCGTGATCACTCTCGCCCGTTCTGCCTCGTCTCCGGCAACGGCAACCGTCCGCTTTCTGAGGCTGTGGCGCTGCTGATGGGCACACACACGCACCACACCTCTGTCACGCAGTACTCCAACGGTGAGGTGAACGTCCGCATCAACGAGAGCGTGCTGGGGGCAGATGTGTACATTATCCAAAGCACCACCGGCAACGAGATCGTTGATATCAACAGCGCGCTGATGGAGCTGCTGCTGCTGATCCGAAAGATGCGTTTGAGCAACGCGAAGAGTGTAACGGTGATAGCACCGTTTTTCGGCTACGCCCGGCAAGATCGCAAGACGAACCTGCGTGGTCCGATCTCGGCCTCTGCCGTGGCTCGCATGATTGTAAAGATGGGTGCGACGCGCCTTGCCGCACTCGACTTGCACTCAAATCAAATACAAGGCTTCTTTGATAACGTCCCGGTGGACAATCTGATGATGGCGCACGAGTTTGCGCGCTACCTGCGTGATCAGCCGTGGTGGAATGTTGATCAAGTTGTGATTGTCTCTCCAGATGCCGGTGGCGTGGAGCGGGCAAAGCAGCTGGCCGATATTCTTCAGGTGGGCCGCATTGTGACGATCGTGAAGCGGCGTATCGCCGCTGGAAAGGTGGACACGATGCAAACGGTCGGCGACGTAGAGGGCTTTACGTGTGTGATTGTAGACGACATGATTGACACCGGTGGCACGCTTGTGAAGGCCTGTGAGCTGCTGAAGAACCTCGGTGCTGTGCGTGTGTGGGCGTGCTGCACACATGGAATTCTGACCGACCCGTGCTCGGAGCGCATCAACAAGTGTGCCGCACTGCAAGAGTTGGTGGTCTCCGACTCGATTCCGCAAGTGGAGCATCAAAAGAACATTCCGAAGCTAAAGGTGCTCACCATCGCCCCCCTGATCGCCGCCGTGGTGGACAAGTACATGCACGAGGAAAGCGTCAGCTCATTGTTTGCCAAGACTCTTAAGGAAATTTGACAAGTGTTGGAGAGCAGCGAAACTCGCAACACAGTCGGAAGAGGAGCGAAGTGAGGTCAATCGCTGCGCTGGGCTTCGTCTTCTTGTGTGTATTTTTTTAGCGTGTCGGTTGTCAAGATTGCTCGCCTTCGCTTTTTTTTTTCCACCTCATTTCCTTTTAAAGTGTAATACCTGTTGGTGTTTAAGTGCTTTTAGGAGGTTCGATCCAAAGTCTTTTCTTCACGTCAAAAGAAAAAGATTAAGTCAACATCTTGTTGGAGCTGGACGGCAAACGACAACGATACCTTTCTCTCTTGTTTCTCTTTGCTGCCACGAGCGTCGAAAAGGCGTTTCCGATTGCAGTCAAACAAACGTGTTCAAGCACCATGGCTCGGAGCATTGCTTACACTGACGCGGCTAGTCTTTCAGCGGAAGAGATACGTCTTTGGGACTACCACAAATGGTAGCGCTTTGTTTAGAGAGCAGTTGCGGCATCAGAGTCCTTTTTCTGTATCTCCTCACCGAATCTTTAAAGAGGGGGAGGAGTGAATCTGTGGCCCTTTGCAACAAAACACTGCCTCTGTGTAGCAAATCTCTTGGCCACTTCTTGCGTTTCGTGCAGATGTTCGACGCTGGCATACTGGCCTGTTCTTCCTCCTGCTAATTCCTCGCTTCTGTGTCCACCCTCTTGTGATTTTGCTTCTCGTAATTTCCTTTTTTTCCCATTCACACTGACAGAGGGCACACACAAATACATACACAGACAAAACATACATACACGCGCGGGGATCGAAGCCGACAGGTGCGGGCCCTTCACGACCGGCAGTGACGCACTTGCTCTGGTACCGCAAAAGAACCCGCGCATCGTTGCGTAGGTGATATTTGATCCGAAAAAAAAAAAACACCGCCGGATCTGGCTCTACAGACAAAAAAAGTGAGCCGGCGTTAGACACCAGGAAAGATTCATCACACGTGTCATCGCCGCAGCATTTTCTGATTCGCTGGTCCGTTGAGTTCCGCCTCCTTCACAAGAGCAGTCCGACGTCAGTAAGTTTGTTTGTTCGGCAGGGGAAGCGAAAGACCACCGTAGGCGCCTGCACGCGCGGAATTTTGATTGGCAGAAAGCAAGCTCAAACTCCGAAACGGAACGTAAAGGGCCTTCAGAAGTGACCTAGACACCACTGCACGTTTTGCTTCTCACTTGGGAGGAGCCCTTCCACTATACATACAGCAAAAAAAAAAACACTAATAGATCTCTACATTCATAGTCAGCCACTGCCATAAATACATAGACCCAAACCTACTGTTTCTCCGACCATTATGGCTTCCTTGGTACTCAGGGAGATCGGGGCGAACAAAGCCGAGTACCGGAACGTTTTGGAGCTCTTCACGTCTTTCCGCGAGCACGTGATTCACGTTTCCGCAACGCCTCTCTTGCCCGATCAGATCGCTGTGACAACTAAGAACGGGTTTGTGGAGCTTATCAGCACAACAAGCGGGGAGTTCCGCCTTTTTCTCACGTACCTTGATCGCATTCCGTTAGACGCGTCGCTGCGGTGTTTCTCGCTGGTCCCCAGCCTCTACGCCGCCTCGTTGCACCACCACCATCATCTGTTGTACTCACTGTCTTACTCCAACGAGCTTCTTTTGGCCGACGTGGAGTCGGGAGTGGTGCAGACGCTGGCCACGTGTGCGAGTCGGCCAAGCGTGGTAGCGTGCGACGGCGATTACGTCATTTGTGGGGAGGGCAACGGCTGGGTGGCGGTGTGGAGGGGCAGCGCCGAGGAGCGGGACCGCGTATATGCGAGGGGCGCGGGCGGCGCGTCGCTCCCACCGTTGTTGTGGCAGCGTGCGCTCTTTGAAGACGCAATTGTGTGCGCTGCAGTGCATCGCGATCAGCTCGTGTGCTGCTCGGCCGACTTTGGCTGCGTTGTGGTGTCCGTCGAGGACGGCCAGGTGCGTGCTTCTTTGTCAGCCGAGCCCGACCGCGTCATCGCTGCATTTGCGCTTACACGACCGTCTTTGGCTGCCGGGCATGGTGTCTTAGCGGTGTGCCAGGCGTCGCGCATCTCCGTCTTTGCGATGTTGCCGTCGCCAAGGGTTGATGCCGCCGAAGCAGTTGCGCAGCCTTCCGCCTCACCGTTACCAGCGCAACAGGTGGAGCGTTGGACCTACCGTGGCGGCTCCGTGCTGGAGGGTGCGGAGGAGGTCGCGTGTGCGTCATGCCTCGGAGCGCACATGGCAGTGGGCACGCGATCTGGGCTGGTGCTGCTGTATGCCTGCGATGCCACCGCCCCGGAGGTGAAGGAACTGGTCCGCTTCAACGTCGGCTACGGCGTCAAAGGGACGCAGCTTTTTGCTGATGACACGCTGCTAGTAGTTACATCCGCTGGCGATGTCTGGCGGTGGCCGCTTTGTGACTTGCTGAGCAGCACCGAGCAGCGCGCCAGCCAGGTCGAAGAGGAAGGGGAGGAGCCAGTGCCCGCGATGGGCAGCCCTCCTGTGCCCGCTGCCGCACCGGGAATCCAGGCTGCTGCGCAGGGGGGCACAACTCCTTCTGGTGATGGTGGTGGTGCTTCTCCTGCCATCCCACACGAGGTGAGCTACACTCACGAGGGCGACGCAGAAGATCGCAACTTGTCGATGCAGGACTCTTCCGCCGTAAACGCCCTCTCAACACCGCGCGAGGGAGATGTGGAGGAGTTCGCAGACGACGCAGCAGCTGCGGCGACCGGCACTGCCGCTTCAGCTTCCGATGGCGAGCCGGATAGGGAGACCCTCACACGGGTTCGCTTGCCGTTGCTTCACCGTCCCGATGACACGGACCTCACTGTGTCGGACGACGAGGATGCCGATGCCGCGATAGACAAGAGCCTTGACACGAGGTCCCAGCCAATGGAGCCACCGACTACACGCGGCCTCTCCGCTTTATCACCGGCTTCGGTGCCTGCGGAAAAGCGCGGCATTGACGCTGTTGCGGCGGACAAGCCGGCCCCACTCACTAAAGCGCCAGCGCTTCTTTACGACCCTGAGCGCGCGGTGGAGGGACCCGATGTTGGTGCGAAACGCACTGCCGAGAGCGAGGCGGCTGCGACGGGGTCGGCAGAGACGAGCCACTGCGAGTCCGTGGGCGGCGTCTCGCCTCCCTCGTCGGCCGACACAACGGCCCGCATCGAGTTCTCGCTACAGGGTGCGTCCAGCAGGAGACGCACTCCATCGAAAGCGTCTGGCAGAGGCCGATACGATTTCGGCGGGGTCGACGCACCACGCGCGGCCAACGCCGATTGTCCTCCGCGCAAAGACTCTTGTGTCTCAGAGGAAGGCTCTGCAAAGTTCAGCGCACAAGGTGCACGGGCGGCTGCGTCGCCGGCCCCGAAAGGGACAGCAGCGGCAAAGGAGGCTCAGGAGATGGCGCGGCTTGAAGGGGAGTTTGACGAGGCGATGGCACGCGTGCTCGGGCCAACTGTGTCCATTGAGGGTCTCCGCCGCGGCCGTCGCATGGACCCCCGCAAGGTGGCCAGTGTGCTTCGCAACTTTGCGAACCAACAAGCCAACGACGCATCCTTAGCAGAAGGCGCTTCGCCTGCCCTGGCCGGCCTCAACAGCACTAAGCTTCTGGAGGAAAAGCGGGCTTCGGTTGGCGCCGCAGCTTTTGACTTCGAAGCCTACCGGCAAGCCCATCGCCTGGAGGTGGAAGCGATGCAGTACCAGCATCCCATAAAGGCACTCACCTACGCCTTGCAGGATCGTGTGTTTGACGGTGTAGACGCTGTCGCACGCATCCAAAGCGTCAGTGGCGCGGCTGCGGACATCGCGGAGGTGCGGAGCGGCGCAGCACTCCCGCCTGTGCAAGATGAGCTGCGCGACGTTATGCACGGCTGCGTGAGACACCGCGTGGATCCTGCGATTGCGGAGGAGCGACGGCGCGGCGGGCCCGACGTAGCGCAGCACCGATGCGAAGACTTGCTTTTCCCTCCTCGCACTGCTGCCTCCGCCGTGCTCTTCCACGAAGATCCGCTCTTGCCCGGCACCGCATGGGAAGAGGTGCTTCTTCTGCCACTGCCGCTACCTCCTGCGTCGTCTGTGTTCTGACAGGTGAAGCAAGGCTTTTTGAAGTAAATTATTTTATGTGGTGCAGTCTCTTGCTCTTTTCTTTCTGCTTGTAGTCTTCACTGTGTGACCCGAAGCACGAGTAGGGCTGAGGTGCACGATCATGGCGGGTATTTGTTGCCGGATACCTGCGGTCTATCACATGGCCGACACACACACACACACGCAAGCACACAACAGCTTTAGTGAACACGTCCACGTGGTGTAGAGAGTTTCTTTCTTATCTTCTGTTTTAAAAGGACAGTGCATAGATTTTGAGATCCGCACTTCGAAATGCCTTTTGTATTGGCAGGGTCAAAAGAGAGAGCTGCGCACCACACTTTCTTGCTGTTCCACTAGTTGGAAAAGTAGGCTGCCCTCGCAGTAATGAAGTGGATTCCTCTTAGCTGCTGCGGTGCAGGCACGCGAGTCTTCTCCAGAGGAGCCTGTCGGCGAAAAGTTATAGTATCTTTTTATGTTTTTCCGCGTCGCGATGACGCAGTCGGAAACCTTTGCTGCTACTGCCACACTTCCTCTCTTCTTTTCCACCTTTGGCATCTCGGCGTCATTTGCATCTTTTTTTTTTTTTTGCTGTACGGCACCAAAAGTACACTAGCTCTTCGCCGCGTGCCGGTGACACTCCACACGTGCACACTTGATTCTTTCGACTTCTCTCTTTTTGCGTTTTCACCTCTCTTCCTCATCTTTTTTTCCTTAATCGGCGTTGCTTTATCGCCTACCTGGCAGGCCAGAATTTCGTCATGAGCCGCTACAACGACCTGCAGCCTGTAATTGATGGCATTTTCCGCCAGCGCGGCGACGAGGTGGTTGCGGGCGAGACTGTCTCCGAGATTGGCAACAAAAAGAGGGCCTCAAAGCCACGGCTGATCATTCTGACTCGCCCGTTAGGAGGCAGCGCCGGAGCCACGCTCACCATCGTTGCCATTGAGCCCAACCATCAGCGGGTGAAGCTCAAGTCAGCCTTTGCCGTCGATCGGCTCACCGAGGTCTCGAATGAGGGCAGTTTCGATGCCACCTTCAACTTCGGCGCCAGCGGTTTGCTCTCCGTCAGCTTCGAGTCACACATCCAGCGTGAGATGTTTGTCGCCGCCGCGCGCCGCCTACAGACGACGCCGTCTGCTTCGGGTGCACGTGGCGGCTACGCCGATGGGCGTCTCGGCACGATTCGTGGCGTGCTGACCGAGGCGGTTGGAGCGGAGGCGGAGGCCGACGCCGCAGCACGCGTGCGCAAACTGCGGCAGGACAAGCGCCGTGTCTTCACCACCGAGGAGGAGCAGCACCTGCTGAAGCACATGGGTAGCGACGGCGCCGGATTTGACGACATCAAGCAATTCCAGGACGCCCTCCTGCGACAGCAGAAGAGCTCGGAGCTCAAGTCCCTCGACCTGCTCACCACCTCGGAGGCGGCGTGGCAGGAGGCGCAGCGGCAGGTGCAGGACCTGGTGCAGGATGTCGAGGAGGTGGAGCAGCGCATCGAGGAGTACTCCTCCCATCTGCTGTCAAAGAAGTCTGTCATCCAGCAGGTTGAGCACGACAACAATACGCTTCAGCGCCGACAGCAGAATTTGGAGAGCCTGTACATCATGATGGCCGACCTGCGCGACCAGCTGAGCCTTGCGCCGGCCACCGTGGCGCTTCTGGGTCGTCTCCGCACAGTGGCAGAGGACGACCTCGTCGCTTTCTTCTCGGAAGGCAGCAACGCGGTCACCTTGTCTGTCGCCATGAAGCACATGCAAGGCGTCTTGCACAACCCGAAGCTCGACAGCGACTTTCCCATCAACGCTGTCGCGGAGCGGAAGGCGTACTTCCTTAGTCAGCGCAAAATGATCACGCAGCGGTCCAAGGCGTACATCCTCTCCACCATTGAATCCTTTGAGGCGGTCTACTTCGCCGACAAGACGCGCTACAGCCGCGACTCCTCGCTGGTGTGGCGCCTGCACGTCGACCTGTCTGTGAAGCTCATGAACATTTCGGACATTATCTGCGCACTGGGCCGCATCGACGTGGAGGGCTTCGGCAACGCGCTACGTAAGTACCGCTCCAGCATGCAGAAGATCTACGCGATGGAGATTGCACGCTTCTTCAAGACAATAAAGAAGCAGATCAAAAAGGTCAACTCGTGGCGCGGCCCGTTCCTCCTTGGGACGTCAGAAACTCGAAAGGAGGCGATGTCGATGCGCATGGAAACGGCGCAGGCGGGTGAGACCCCACGCATGTTTTCGCGCGCCTCTGCAGCCACGCCGGCCCTCACCCCGCGCATGATGCAGTACGACGACGACAACGCCGCAGACGCCGGCGGCGGTCGCGGCCGGACAGGGAGTACCCGCGGCGACGACGACCACACCCGCCTCACCGTGCAGTTCCCCTCGGTGGCTGATCTGCACATGGTGGGCAACATCCCCAACTCCGCCATCGAGCTGTACGAGAGCCCCAGCACACTGCGCAAGCTCGACGTCCGAGCAGAGACGTCGTCGGTTGTGGGCGGCATCAAGTCGCTCGCCCCCACCACCAGCGGCGGCGGCTACGTGCGGCCCGACCTGGCCTTCGCCGTGGCCCTTGAGTCCGCCGTGCTGGCGGTGCTGCACGAGGAGTCGATTCTTCGCACATGCTTCGGCCTTGCCGACTCCGTTGCCGGGCAAGCCGCCGACGGGGCACGGGCAAACGCGTCGAATGCGTGGGCGAGCCCGCTCGGTGCGGACGCGAGGGAAGGGGCGGCGGCAGCGACTAGCGGTGCGGGAGGGTTGGCCGGCCCGCTTGGCGACGCCGAGACCGACGCCGATCGGCTGCAGATGATGCAGGACTCCCTCCTCGAGCTCTTCGGCGGCGCCGATGCGAACACGCTCGTGCGCGTTCTCCAAGGCAGCTCCCGCGCCACGAGCGGCAGACCCTCGCGGTCGAACAGCCAGGGCCGCAACATCGGCCTGCCCCCGCGGCCCCCGACGGCGGCGGGCTTCAGCGGGTCTGAGTCCGCCTTCCCGCACCGCCGCACGTGGAGCGGGGCGTCCTCGACGGGCTTCGGCGGCCACGGCAGCTCTCTCAGCGGCGACGACCGCGACTCCGACTTCGTCGACGACGGCACCTCGCGTGGTGTGCTGCACCGCAACTTCCTCATCCGATCGATGCGCGATTTGGCACACTTCTTCGTGGAGAAGTGCGACCGCATCTACTGCATCCCGGCGCTGTGCATGATTCGTGCCTACCGCCGGCGCACCGAGAACACAATGCTGCCATCGAAGAGCGCCTTCTGCCAGTTCATGCTCGGCGAGTTGGAGTCGATCATGTCGGGTGGGATGGTGCAGTTCGTGGCCGAGCAGACGGAGTCCATCACTCGCTGTCGCAAGAAGTATGTGGTGAAGCCGACGGCCCTGCTGCACTGCTTTGCGAAGCTGCCGGCGCTGTTTCTGCGCTTCGAGGCGGTGCACAACGGGCTCGCGTCGAATGTGTGCGACCGCACCGAGTACTCTTCCATCGCCCTCAGTCTGGTGGACCAGTCCTTCGATGCGCTGGATCAGATCACCAACGTGAAGTCGACCGTGGAGGACATGAATGAGCAGCAGCTGAAGCTGCACAAGCTCATCGCGCAGAAGGTGAACGCCGTGCTGGACGGCGTGGAGGCCGACGTGAACTCGCTCAAGTGGGTCTTCATCCAGCAATACCGCCACCAGTCCTTCTTCTGCGCCTTCTACTCCACCATGCCTAGCGAGAGCTTCGCGGTGGAGCTGCTGCAGGATCACTATGCGTCCTCCAAGGTGAAGCGCGACCGCTACGAGGAGCTCTACCTCACCCGCATCATCCTCGTTGGCAGCTTCCCTGTCTTCGGCGTCTTTGCCATCTCAGCGGAGGACCTCTCGATGATCTACTCCAAAGAGGAGCTGCGACATCACAAGGCTCTTGCCGTGGATGCGGTGGGCAAGGTGGTGTCGGGGCTCGAGAAGGAGTTGCGCTCCGGTGTAAAGGCCAGTGCGGCGCGAATGAAGACGCACTTTCTGCGCGACGTTGACCTCAACGGCAACGAGGCATCCTTTCACCGCACGCTGCTGCAGCGCACCTGGCAGCACTTCTCGACGCTGCTGCTGCAAAAGTTTGACTTCCTCACAGACCTCTTGACGTGGGCAGTCTACAAGGACCTCTCTGTGAACGTGACCCGTGCCGAGCTGGCAGATTTGCTAGCGTCGTATTAGAGGCAATCGAGGCGTCACGGCTGTAAACACTACCACGCAGACAAGACTACTTACGGAGACACCTGCAGTGCTCCACTGCGGTTGGTCTACTTTTCCTTTTTTCCTCTCGTGTTCTGGCCTTGCTCTTTTTTTTCGCGGGTGAATTTGCGGCTACACCCCCTTTTCTCTCTCGTTTTTTTTTTGCATTTCACAGCCGACTATCAAAGCTTTTTCTCGCGCGTTTCTCTTCTTGCTCAAAAATAGAAAAAAGAGAGTGCGTGAGAGGGCGAGCCCACAGGCTGCATGTCTTTTGTCATGTGTGGGAGAATTACGAGCCGTGATTTCCACGTGTCGAAGCACGGAGTTGAAGCTCCTGCTGTGAGATGCTTTCACTCACAGCGTCTCCAGACTGGAGGTGCAAAAAGCAGTCTTGGGGGTTTCCGACGAGTGTGGACTTTGGGGATCGTTTCTAGTAGAAAGAAAAAAAAATGCAAGAGTAAAGCGGTACTGTTTTTGAGAGAGCGTGCCCTCTTTTTTTTTTTTCTGCCTTCAGTATCCCATTTATGTTTTTCTTTCTTTTTTTCTGCTGCCCACAAAGACAGACACAGAGACAGAAGTTTTTCTTAAATTCAAGTACTTTACGCACTGTTTTTTTTCTTGTTTTTGTGCGCATTTGCCCTTTCACTGCTTCGGAACTCTCACTCGTAAGGAAAGTAAAGAGAATTTGTATGAGAGAAAACAGGGAAAACTCTTTAAGGGAGCACAGGGGCGTGATATCTCCGGTCGCGAAACGCAGCGTGTGCTCTGTACGCTATTGCCAGTGGTGCTCGACTCAGGTGATAGTCTTTCGGTGGTGCCTGCACTACTTCCTTGCTGTATCTCCTCCGCGATGCCGTGCTGCCGACTGCATTTGTTTTTTCCTCTGCCCGTCACATCGCAACTTATTCAGAAGAAGATCGCTCGTCATTTCGTCCGCCGGGCCCACATGACAGTGATGCAAACATGGCGGTTTCCGTCTCGCTGTCTCACACCGTCAGCGCCTTTCATGCAGCGTCAAATTGTGCTCTCTCCATTCGCTTCTTTGCTCTTTTTTTTTTTCGCAGCTCCACAGCAGTACAGAGTCTCTGCATCTTCGTTAGTCACGCTCACGCACACACGCAGATTCAAAACAAAACAAAACGAAAATAGCTCATAGCTACCAAACAACCACGATAGTGCTTCGCGGATGCTTCACACCACTTTTGTGTACCGCGCCAGCGCGCGTATCCCCGGCAGTGACGAGATTTCGGAAGCAGTCCTCTTGAATCGTCTCCGGCGCTCCAAGGCACGGAATCCCTTCTCCCTCAAAGCGATGTCGGCCTCCCGACTCCAGGGCTTCGTCGCCGCCGGCGGTATTTTGGTTGGCGCCGCCGTCTTTTTGGGACCGTGGATGTGGCAAGAGTTCCAGGAGATCCTGGGCAACAAGTTCGTGCCGCTGCCGGCGTCGCAGATGCCGCGGACCTCGCCAGAGTGGTGGGAGAACGAGTGGCGGAAGATGAACCCGATCTGGCGTGCCGGCGAGTCGACCCGGGACTTTTTTGTGGGCCCTTATAGCTTTGTCAAGGAGCAAACGGGGCGTGATTTGTCGTCTGCCGAGGATTTCGTGCGCACCTCTCCTGGCGGTGCGTCTTCCCTGTCTGCTGGTGGTGGTGCTGCAGAGGCTCGCGGCTTCTGGGCTCGGTGCGTTGGCCTTTTCCGCCGGCCCTCCCCGCGGCTCCCTTCCACCGCCGCTGCCGCACCGTCTCCGTCGACGAGTCGCAACGCGACGTCCGTGCAACGTGCTGATACCCCGCAGATGCTGGTGCCCCTCTGCGGGGACTCCCCTATCTTGCGTACCGCGGCCATGCAGGGCTTTGCGGTGGACGGCGTCGATGCCTCGGAGACGGCGATGCGCAGCGCAGCGGAGCGCACCGCGGAGGGGCTGCCGCTGGACCGCTACGGGCTCATTCGTCTGCACTGGAAAAACCTTTTTGCCCCGGAGTTGTGGGAGGGGCCGCTGAAGGGGAAGCAGTACGACGTCATCTACGAGCGTCAGGGCATGACCTCGCTGAACCGTGACCAGCGGCCCGACTACGCTTACCTGATGAAGCGCGCGCTCAAGGAGGACGGAGTGATGTACGTCGAGGGCATTTTCCGCACTGGGCGTGTGAAGGGCAACAAGCTGCGTGGCCCGCCGTACTCGCTGTCCAAGAAGGAGTTGGAGCACCTCTTTCCCGCTGACGAGGGCTACTACGTGCGGTGCGAGGAGAAGTCGGACGCGATGCAGCAGCTCAGCCGCGAGAACCGTATACTGAAGCGGGTGCCAAAGGAGCTCTACGTCACGCCTTTCCGGTGCGTCGTGTTTCGCGAGGCAGCGGTGAATCTAGCCACTCGCGCAGAACCACTGCAGCACCCAGAGCCGCCTGTGTTGTCGCCGATGTCAAGAGACTCCGATGGTAGCCACTGGCACGTGTAGAACGTACCGGCGTTGAGCGCTTTTGCCAGGTTTTCCCCTTTTTTGTGGTGAGGGTGTGGGTGGCGGCAACGAGTATAGGTGATGTGCCCCTGCGCGTTTCCATGTGTCGAATGCAACTTTTGCGTGGGTTGCTCGTTCTTCTTCAGCTCATTTAGGCAGCTGTGCTTTGATCTCTGATTTACCGTTTTGTTCACATTGAGGCTTCCGTCACTCGCATTGGAGGTCTAACAAAGAGGGCGAATACTCCCAGGCCGAGCGCAAATAAATTGAACTAGAAATGCCGAAAAAGTTTTTGCTCTCTCTTTTCTCCTGGACTGCTTTGCCGTGACTTGCTAAAAAAAAGGCCATAGTGAAAGAGAGAGAGAGAAGACTGCGTGGTGCCGTTGCCTCTTTAAGGGGCGTAGAGCGGTAGGATCGGCACATCGGCTCTGCATAGCGAGCGCGGCCGAGTCCCTGCGGCACATAGATCCTTGTATGCCCATTTCTCGCTGGGTGAAAGGCATGTGTGACACACACACACACACACATGCACCGGCAGACACTCTGTGGCTCCGCGCGAATCTTCTCGCCTAAAGTCAACATTTCCTCACCCCTTTCCTTGATATCTTTTTTCAAATGTTAAGAGCAAACGAAGCCTCTCGCTTGTATTTTTCTTCTTTTTTTGTTTGTTTCCTAGCTGGCATGCTGATGCGGAGCGTGAACACGCTGGGGCTGCGGCTGCCCCCTTCACGACGAGTCGTCTTTCACGACGTGGCCAGGCGAACAGAGGGGCGGGTGCTGACGTCCGCCGCTGCCAGCACCACGGCGCGTCGTCACCAGTCTTCCATGCAGTCTGGCGGGCAGGCACCACCGCAGGCAACGGCCCCGGTGCCGGCACGCCCGACTTCCGCGATTGACGCGGTGCGCTACGGCACTCCTGGGCAAACCCCTGTTCCGTTTGGGCGACACATCCCCGCCAGTGAGCTGACGCTGTCGCAGGTGCCGCGTGGCTCGCAGCTGGCGGCGCGCAACATCGCGACGGAGGCACTGCAGATGAAGAAATTGCACCAGGAGCGTGGTGGCAACCCGATGCTCGCGCAGCAGGCTCGCCGCGTGTTGTTCGCCACGACGATTAGTGGGCAAAGCGTCGATGCGCGCTCAGTCGCCCTGCTGCTGAACACCGCCGTGTACTTCGGCATGGAGAGTGACGCGCGTGTTGTGCGGGAGTGTGTCGACTACTGCCTGAAGAACGACAAGTTCATCTCGCTCGACGTGCTGCCCATTGTCGTGACCGCCTGCGCCACCCTGAAGTCTCGTGACGCGCGTGAGGTGATTGAGATGCAGGCGATCAAAGCCACCCGCAACGCCCGCTACCTTGACGCGAAGGGCGTGACCAACATCATCAGCGCCTTCTCCAAAACTGGCATCAACCACGAAAAGATGTACGACCTGCTCTCGCGTCGTGTGCAGGGGCTCGTCCGTGTGGGTGAGTTTGAGGCGAGCCACCTCGTCATCTTAGCCACTGCCTTCTCTCGCCTGCGCTTCCGTGACCAGTACGTCTATGGCGCCATCGCACGCAGGGCCATGTCGCTGCGCGAGCGCGTGACGGTGAATGAGCTGGTTCCTCTCATCGCCGCCTTCTCCAAGGCAGGGCTGAAGGACGCCAAGCTGAGCAAGCGCTTCGCTGGCAAAGCGATGGAGTACGTGGATCAGATGAACGCGGAGCAGGTCTCGGTCATGTTTCAAGCCTTTGCATCGTTCGGCATTCGATATGACCAGCTCTTCGGTGTGCTAACGAACCGCGCCGTTGAGCTGATCGACGAGTTCAACGCACAGTACATCAGCGTCACCCTCGCCGCGTTCCAGCGGATCGGCATCAACAACCCGGAGCTGTTCGACAACCTTGCCGAGCGTGCGCTGGCAGTTGTGCAGGACCACGACGCACGCGACATCTCCGCCACCGTCACGGCGCTCGCCCACTTCGGCCTCAAAGACGAGGAGCTCTTCAAGCGACTCGCCTCCCACGCTGCGTCCATTGCCGACCAGTTTGACGCCGTTGGCCTGGTCAACACGATTCACGCCTTTGCCCGCACCTTCTTCCTCCAGGAGGACATGGTGGTCGCCTTGTCAGAGCGGAGCGTCTACGTGTGCCGGCACCTGGACTCGAATCAGGTGCGACGGCTGCTGTGGTCGCTCGCGAAGTTTCAGGTGAAGGACCCGCGCATCCTGACGCCGGTATTCAACCGATGCCTGGCGCTGCATCAGGACTTCTTTGCAGACCCGATGGGCGGCGAGGAGATCGAAGAAATCTTTGACTTCTTCGGCCCTCACTTCTGCCCGCCTCTGTACCAGCTGTACATGTCTCGTGGCTCTGGGGTGTAGTAGAGGCGTGCAGAGGGAGTGGGAGAAACCACACATGCACACGAACGCGTGCATCAAGGTAGAGAGAGAGACGCGAGCGGCAATAGCCATGTTAGCGACATTGTTGGAGGTTCTACATGCCAACTACATCCGCTTCTCACCCGCGACAACACCCTTGTAAACACTGTTGCGTGTGCCAGGCTCTTCCCTTTAATTGTCTCGAGTTGAAGGGAGGTAAGGGCGACTTGAAGATGAGGTGCTGCCTTCCACTTCTCGTTTTCTCTCCCCTCTGCTTGCATTGCTCCTTCTTGTAGCGGTGCAGGAGGTATTCCAGTTGAAGTCAGCGGCTTTTCTTGCAGAGTGGTGTGATGCACGAGTTGCGCTGCTTTTGGGCTTTCTTCCGGTGATTTGCTTTTCTCTTCACAGTTCCGTATGTTGCGAGATACCGGTGTTTCTTTTCCTCTTCAGGCGTTTTGCGCCGGATGCCTCTCTCCGTTTTTTTTTTTCTGTTTCGCTCCATTCGCGCGAGCGTGTTGGGTGTCAGTGCGTTTGGGGTATGTTGCTGCTCCACGTTGGGAGTGTGTGAGTGCATGGTGCTCGTGGTGCGGGGTTTCTCTTCTTTTCTTTGCTTGATCCGCCGCGTTTCCTTCGCTCCCGTTTGCATTGCTGGCTCGCTGCCTATTTTTCTTTTCTTCACGCGTGCGTGTGCCTCTCGTGCGCGGCTGCGCAAGATCTCGCGCGCTTTTATCAGTCACCATCTCTTTCACCACTGATTCTCGATCCTCTTTCTTGAAGACGGATGTGCCTGCATTGAGACCAGCAGTCTTTGCTGCCGCTCCTGCGGTCTTGTCGAATTTGTGACGGTTAAGGACTGCGTCGGTAGCGCGCGAAGGGAGAGTGGGGGCGATGGCCTTTCAGATGCGTAAGAAGAGCAAGAGAAATGTAAGTGTTGCTCGCAAACAAGAAAGTGGATAACAAAAAAAAAACAACTTCGTGTGCGCTTTCGAGGACGCAAAGTCTGCGGTGGCTGTAAAAGCCGGCAAGAAAAGCCGTGCGTAGCTGGAAGAAGGGATGAGGCAGACTGTGTACGCTGTGCAACAGGGGCTGCATCTATCGAGCGGACGCGGTGCGGAGGGCCATTGGCGGTTGCACCCACGTAGCTCTCCAACGGCGAAGGGGCAATTTAATTTCCAAGGCTCTTATGAAGTGTCTCTTAGCGTTGCAGCGTTTGGTTTGTTTGAAACCTAGCTCTCCGCATCTGAATGGGCCCATGTGGACCTATCAGCCCTTTTTTGCCGCTCAGTGTGTGTCGCGTGGGAAGGAGCCCCGCTGCCAACGCTCGCTGCAACTCTCGTGGCACTCGCCTCTCTTACCTCTTATCCTTCTCGCCTTCTCTCCTTCTCCTTTTCTGGCCATTCTTGTAACAGTAGATTGTCTGACACGTGTCACCTTAGTCTGACTTCAATCTTTATTTACTTTTTGTCTTTGTTCACTGCGAGCCCGTACGCAGGAACTTCCGGAGCGTTGTTGCTTTCCCTCTTTTTACGTTTCGCATCCCCCGCCACGTTGGAGAAAGAATAAGCTCTTCGAGCAAGTAGTCAAGAAGTTGACGACACCCTTGACGGCGAGAGGGTGCTGCGCTGGCGCCACGAACAGCTTGTTGATTAGACAACTGCGAAGGTGCAATTTGCATAAGAAGAGAGGGACGTTGTGTGACGTGCTTGCGCAGCCACAATGGAGGACCGCAGCGGGAATGAACACCAAAAGAGTTCGTCGGTGCGGCAACTCCTGCGTCAGCAGCGCGAGCTGCAGGAGAAGCGCAAGTTCGGTCTTGCCCCACTCGCGGTCGACACAGAGACGCACCAGGAGATTAGCCCGAACATTCCAGAGTTCATTTCACGCGCGCCGTGGTACTACGGTGCCTCCGGACCGACCTTGGCGCATCAGCGAAAGCAGACGGCCGACAGCGCGGCGCAGTCGTCGGATGAGGTCTTGAGCGACTCGGTGAATCGGATTGTGGTGAAGGGGCAGGCCACCCACTTCACAGTCGGAGCGTGCAAGAACTGCGGGTCACGCACGCACAAGACGAGCGAGTGTTTCCAAGCCAAGAAGAAGGTCGGCGCTGTCTACACAAACCACGTTACCGGACTAGACACGGAGACGCAGCAGGAGGTCAAGTCCTACGCACAGAAGCGGGACCGCTTTGTCGGCGAGGTCGGCGTGGACCTGATGCGGGCGGTGCGCCAAGACGACGACGCGACTGCGGGCGGCGACGCGACCCCTCCTGCGGCACGCCACCGTCCGGAGAACGTCTTTGGTGCCCTCACGGCGCAGCACGGTGGGGTTGAGGTGAGGGAGCTGCCCAAGTACCTGCACAACCTCGACCAGCACGACGGCCTTTTTTTCGATCCCAAAACAGGATCGATGCGGGCCAACCCGAACGCAACGGACACCACCAAGACCTTCCAGGGCGACTTGGAGCGCTACCGCTCAGGGGACTACTACAACTACGTCGAGTCCCAGTACCGCTTCCTGACTGGCCAATCCAAATCATTTGTTGACTTTGAATTTGATGAAACGATGCAGCAGGCTCGAGCGCAGCAGCAGGTGGGTCAGCAGCAGGGCGGGGACGACGGCACCGCCGTGGCGGCGCCAGAGACGGCGCAGGACGTGCTGCTGCGTTCTCTCTACGGCGGTGGTCGGTCAGCAGCCGCTCCGGTCAGCGGCGACAAGGCGCCACTTGCCCCCGTCACTGCAACTGAGGAAACGGCAACCACGGCTTCCGCGCTGGCCTCGTTCACCGCAGCAAAGGAGACCGCTGCCGAGCCGATAAAGCGCAACGCTCCCAGCTCCGTGATCCATGTTGCGGCTGGTAGCTGGGTGCCCACGCGCGGCGGTCACGCTGACGTCTTTGGCAGCTACTTTGATCCCGTGCGCTTTCAATGGGGCTACGCGTGCTGCAAGGCGGTTGGCAAGGCCGCGCCGGGGTGCGTCGACAGCTGAGTTGTCAGCGTGGCGTGCACGAACTTTTTTTTTCTTTGGCGTGGGGTGTATTTAGCACGTTTTTTGCGCCTTCTGCACTGCGTAGGCAGATGCAAGGTGATGCGACTTTTTGTTTGTGTTGTTGCCATGGAGGCGTACGCGTCACGAAACGACGCTGCGCCTTCTTTTTCTGTGTTTTGTTGACGATGTCTACCTGCTTTGGTGGCTAGTGTGCCTTTCTTTCCCATTTTTTGTGTATATTCGTATGCTACACAGCTGTTTCTGCTTACAGTCAAAGTTGCCCCACTCACTGCTGCAGCGGAAACCCTCACGGGCGGCTGTCCATCTATCCTTTTACCGGTGGTGGGCCAAGCTGGTAGTGTTGGGCGGTATCCTGCAAGTCGGGTTGCCGTCTTGGCGGTCTCGCTTGCACTTCTGCCGTTTCGAGCCTCTTCACTTCCAGTGAGTCGTAGCAGTAGTTTTTTTATTTTCTAGAAGGCATGGAAATAGTAGTGGTTCCATAGGTATGTGTGTTTATGTCTCCCACACGCACCGTGCGACGATGGAGTGCACAGGTTAGTGCTCTCCTCTGGACTTGGCACCTTCACTTTGGCTGTCTTCTCTCTTTCCCACACCTCAATCGCGCTCTTATCCGTGGCGAAAACCACAAAAAAAAAGCTTGCTTGGAGAAAAGCATCATCGCGTGCCAACACCTCAGTCGCGAAAGATATTTTTGCGTCCGCACTTTAGGTAGTGAACAGGGCGAACACAAGAGATTAGTTTTCCCCTCAAAAAAGCAACCGCACCGCCATGTCGTCCGGCGCTGCAGCACAGCAGCCACCCGCCGCTACGGCGGCCTCGGAGAAGCACGACGTGGCCGTCCGCACCGCCTCCATCGCCTCCAGCGAGAAGGCGCTCTTCCAGCGCTTTGAGGAGGAGCAAACGGGGTCGGTGGTGCCGTGGCTCTCCGTCGAGCTTGCGCGCCGCCGCATCAGCCGCTACCTGCAGCCCACGATTGTCATCAAGGGCCGCCCCATCCCCAACACGGCGGTGCAGACCTACTACAAGTGCGATCACATGCGCCGCAGCGGGTCCTACAAGGAGCGTGGCGCGGTGAACGCGCTGCTCTGCCTCTCGAAGGAGAAGCGGGAGAAGGGCGTCATTGCGGCCTCGGCGGGCAACCACGCGCAGGCGCTCGCCTACCACGGCGGAAAGCTTGGCGTCCCGGTGGTGGTGGTGATGCCGCTCAGCGCGCCGATTGTGAAGCGGCAGAACTGCATCAACTTCGGTGCAAAGGTCGTTCTCTTCGGCAAAGACTTCAGCGAGGCAAAGGACGAGGCCTTCCGCATCGCTGCGCGCGACAAACTGACCTACGTGAACGGGTACGACGACGCCGATGTGATTGCCGGAGCTGGCACCTGCGGTCTGGAGATTCTGGACCAGGTGCCCGACGTGGACGCCATCGTTGTGCCGGTGGGCGGTGGTGGCCTGCTGGGCGGCATCGCCCTCGCTGTCAAGAAGCTGAACCCCAACGTCATGCTCATCGGCGTTGAGTCGGAGCGCTGCGCCGATGTCACGGAGGCGCTCAAGGCAGGCAAGCCTATTTACACTCCTGTCGGCGCCGGCGGCACGGTGGCGGACGGCCTGGCGGTGAACGTGGTGGGCACGACGACCTTCCAGCTCATCCGCGACTTTGTGGATGAGGTGATCACCGTGCCGGAGTCGGACATCACCCGCGCGATTCTGCACCTGTTGGAGGTGGAGAAGATGATGGTGGAGGGCGGCGGCGCCACCGGGCTGGCGGCCATCATGGCGGGCAAGCTCGATGAGAAGCTCAAAGGCAAGAAGGTGATGACGGTCATTACGGGTGGTAACATCGACATTACGGTGCTCGGCCGCGTCATCAACCATGGCCTCTACGCGTCAGGCCGGCTGCACATGTACGACGTCGCCATCTCGAACCGCGTCGGCGGCCTCGCTGCGTTTATGTCGGCCCTCGCAAAGACGGGGGCCTCCGTTAAGGCGGTGTCACAGGAGACGCCGCTGGTGAACGACATCAACGTGACGACGCTGCACATGGAGGTGGAGACGACGGACAATGAGCACTGGGCCAACGTGGTGTCCATGATGAAGGCCTCCGGCTTCGTGCTGAAGCCCTTCAACGGGCAGAAGTACAACGATGTGGACCTCTCGAAGCTGTAGCGGAAAAGAGCTGTAGCTACCACATTTGCAGATCCCAATGCGGATGCTTCCAACATCTCTTCTATAAAAGGCGAAGTCACAACGCGCCGGCCCACAATATTGTTGTTATTCTCTGTCGCAGTGGTGTTGCGTGTCTGCCTTTGCTTCTCTCTTTCTCCCATTCACGCTTGCTTGGCATCCCATATGGACCGGAGTGGCATCAACAGCAGCAGCTATAGCGGTTCTTTTGGGAGATGGAAAAGGGAGGTCGTTGTGCGGCGGACACAAATGTTTTTTTCTTTAAATTCGCGACGCGTTGCTTCACCACAGTTTTTTTTCTTTCTGCATCGTAGCTGATGAGCTGCAGCATGAAGCCACCAGTACTTTTTGTGTCGTTGTGTGTGTGCGTCGGTGTGCGCGTTTGTGTACCCGTACGTGTTCCTCTCTCTCTCTCTATCTCTTACTCTCCTTCAATGCGTGCGATGGGCACGTGGAGCGGCGTATGGCAGGCGGTATTGTACTTTACCCCGTAAATGCTTTCATTCTCTCTTGATCGAGCTACTATCGCTGATACTAACTAACTTAAAAAAAAAAGAAGAAAGTGCATAAAGTCAAAACGCGTTTTTCCCTTTTGTTGCCGTGCCGCCAATTAGCTTGAAAAAAGGTAAATAATGAAATTAGAGACAAGCAGAGAGGAAGACAGAGGGCGTCAGCAAGGCAACGTGCATGTCATTGTATTCCATTTTGCACGGAAGTGAGGCTCTTGTATGCGGCGCACATCACGACTCATCGGTACTTGCAACAAAGGGTAGAACTCTGCGTTTTACTGCTTCGCTCGCAGTCTCTCTCTGTGTTTCCCTTTTTTTTTTTCAATTGGCCGCAACATCCTTTCTCCTATGTTAGCGAAGGTGTGGCGAAGCGGCTATGTGTCTCCTCTTCTGTTTGAGTCCTTTTCCTTTGAGTTCTTACTGTTCTCTTCTCTCTTTGTTCCTTCGCTTGTTTTTTTCCTCTTTTTGTCATGATTGTGTGTGCGCAGCTGTGTACACGTGCGAGCGGCAGCGGGCGGCCACCGATGCAGGTGCCGCACTCCACTGCAACGTCTGAAAAAAAAAACAAAAAAGGAAGGGAATAAGAATTTCGAAGAAAGATAGTCGCGACTGACTGCTGTCTTCACTCTTTTAGGTGTGTGGGGGTTGGAGAGCTCGTTGTGCTAGGCACAGGGTCAACGCACAAGTGTGCGAAAACACACATATAAGAACAGCTTGTTGTCCTCCGTGGCGCTCTCGCTCTTGGTCTTTTGGCAGCGATCCTTGAGCTCGGCTGCTTCTGAGGTCGCGAGGCGCTCCAAATACCGTGTGTTTGTGTTTGGTGGATGCCGTGGCCTCAACGCATGGACCGGGGAGAAAAATAATACAACCCCAGCACAACAGTGCTTTTCTCTTAAACACTTGCATCTTTCACCCTCCACTTTCGAATTTTACCTCCACATCCTCTTTTTTTTTTTGTTTCTTCCGTCACGCGACACATCAATGCAACTCTGCGCACGCGCAGCTTCGAAGCCGGTGCACTCTTTACCTTTTCCACCTCTTTGCACAGCCGTGTGTGAGTGCGTGTTCACGGGAGAGTTCCTCTCTTCTTTCTGGGAGCCGACGTTTTGTCTTCTCTTCAGTGCAGGGTGCATCAAGCATTCGCCTCTTTAGAACCTTTTTCTAATCCTCTTCATCGACTGAAGAACACTGGGCTTTCTGTCTCTCTTTTTTTTTTCTTTCTTTCGAACGCCAAGATGTTCGTGTACCTTAGCAAGCGCATTGCCATGCCCAACGGCGTGAAGGTCGCCTCCATCGCGTGGTGCGAGGAGCAGGGCTGGCTGGCGTGCGGAGGTGACAAAGGGCTGCTGAAGGTGCTGAAGGTGGATGGTGGGCCGCAGGGGCAGAAGTCGGGCGGGCTCTCCTCCAACCAAACCCTCGAGGGCCACGACACCACGGTCGACCTCGTCACGTGGAACCAACAGTACTGCAAGCTCACCAGCAGCGACGTAAGCGGCCGCATCATCGTGTGGATGCTGCACAAGGGGATGTGGTTTGAGGAGATGGTGAACAACCGCAACTCGAGCCGCGTCGTGGACCTTAGTTGGAATCCCATCGGTACTAAGATTTGCATCGCGTACGAGGACGGCGCGGTGATTGTGGGCGGCGTTGAAGGCAACCGCTACTGGGGCCGCGAGCTGCCCTACCAGCTGGCGAAGGTGTGCTGGAGCGCTGACGGGCTCTTCATCCTCTTCGGCACCTCGACCGGCGACGTCTTCGTGCACGACGCGGCGAGTGGGACGCAGCTGAGCCAGGTGAGCATCCAGTGCGAGGACAAGGAGACGAAGAGCCGCCTGGCGGGGCTGTCGTGGAATGCGGCCTGGGTAGAACGCCCCGAGCCGCTGGCGACCCTCTGCGCCTGCTACAACTCCGGCAAAATACAGCTCATGGACAGCATCGGGGACGAGAAGCCCTTCATCATGGACAGCGGCATCCCGGTGCAGTTCATCGCGTGGAACCCGCAGGGCACCGTGCTGGCCGTCTCAGCCATGACCCCGACTGCCACAGCCGATGCGTCGGTCATCGTCACGCAGTTCTTCAGCAACGAGGGCATCCACCTGCGTACGCTGCGGGTGGCAGGGAAGCACTGCGGCGGCATCACGTGGGAGGGCGGCGGCCTCCGCGTCGCCATCGCGGTAGACTCCTCCGTCTACTTCGCCAACGTGCGGCCTGACTACAAGTACTGCTACTTCAAGCGCACCGTCGTCTTCACTTTCACGGTGCCGGACAAGGTGGAGCAGAGCGTCATGTTCTGGAACGTGGACTCGAACGAGCGCTGGACAAAGAGCATCCGCGGCCTGCAGTACCTCAACGCGTGCAAGGACGCCTGCGTGCTCATCTGCCGCCCCGACGAGACCCAGCAGCAGTCGATGATTCAGCTCGTGAACAACATCGGCAGCCCCCTCGAGACACGCTTCATCGACCTCGAGCCATACACCTACGACATGAACTCCTCCCACGTGGTATGCTGTGGTGACGAGAGCATCTATCTCTGGCAGTTCCGCGACCCGTCCGCCGCGGTGGATGCACTGGACCCTGTCTCGATGCAGGCCAGCCGCTCCGAGAGCCGCGAGCGCATTATCCACGTCGACGACATCATTCGCGGCGAAACCGAGGCGACGATGAAGGCCCGCTCCGCCCTGACGAACGACCTCATCTGCGCCGTCTGCCTCAGCGAGGACTACATGTATGTGTCACGTGAGTCGGGCACCCTGCACATCTACCAGCTCGACCCGCTGCAGCTCGTGGCGAAGGCCATCCTGCCCTCCCGCGCGCAGTCGATGGCGGCGAACTGCGACTCGACGCAGCTGGCGGTGATCGACCTGGGCGGCATCATGAGCGTCTACCGCACCGAGCGGGAGCGCTTCTCTCTCGTGCCACGCAAGGCCGACGTGGTGGAGGGGATCGAGCGGAAGGACGTGTGGAACTTCTGCTGGGCCTCGGACGACCCCCACCGCTTTGCCGTGATGGAGAAGACGCGCATGTTTGTTTACGACCACGGCGTCCCCGAGGAGCCGGTGCAGTCGTGCGCGAACCTGTGTAAATTCAAGAAGCTGAAGATCCGTGCCCTGCAGTTTGACGAGCTCCTCCTCGACCCGGAGCGGCCACGCAAGGACTACGTGGTCGACTTCGAGGCGCAGCTGCTGCGGGACATGCAGGCAGTGTTGCGCGACAGCACGGTGAAGGCGGCCTACGAGTTTGCGGAGCAGCACCACCAGACAAAGCTGTGGGAACTGCTCGCCCAGCACGCTCTCTTCCAGCTCGACTTCACCTACGCCGAGATCGCCTTCATTCATCGCAAGGACTACCCGGCCATCCAGTTTGTGAAGCGGGTGCGGGGGCTTGACGACCCGAAGAAGCAGCTGGCTGAGGTGAACGCCTACTACCACCGCTTCGATGAGGCGGAGCGGCTGTACAAGGACGTCGACCGCAAGGACCTCGCTCTCGACCTGCGCTACCGCCTCGGCGACTGGTTCAGCGTCGTGCGCCTCGTCCAGGAAGGCGGCGGTGACGAGGCACTGCTCTTCCAGGCGTGGGAAAACATCGGGGACCACTACGCCGACCGCCAGAAGTGGACCAAGGCGTCGCAGTACTACACCCAGTGCCGCAACTACCGCAAACTCGCTCGCGTCTTCTACATCATTGAGGACTTTGAGATGCTCACGCAGCTCATTACGATGGCCGACCACGACAAGGAGCTGATGCTCACCCTCGGCCACATGCTGCTGACGGTCGGCATGGCGGAGGAGGCGGCGCAGGGCTTCGTCGCTGCCGGGGAGCCCCGCATGGCGGTGGACGGCTGCGTGCAGGTGAACATGTGGAACCGCGCGATTGCCCTCGCCGAGGAGCACAAGCTGGAGGACGTGGGGCAGCTGCTGGAGAAGTACGCCCGGTACCTCATCCACCGCGAGCGCCTCACCGAGGCCATCGAGCTCTACCGCAAGGCGGGCAAGCACGACGAGGCCGCCACGCTGCTCGCCAAGCTGGGCCGCCGCGCCGCTCTGACGGACCCGCTCAAGGCGAAGAAGTTCTACGTGCTCTCCGCGCTGGAGGTGCAGAAGTACCGCACGACGGCCATCGCCCTCAACCGCGACGGCGCCGAGGTGGTGTCGGAGATGCTGAACAAGGACCGCAGCGCCGTGTCGGAGCGCACGCTGGATGCGGCGTGGCGCGGCGCCGAGGCCTTCCACTTCTTTCTCATGTGCCAGCAGCAGATCCTCGACAAGAACTTGAAGGTGGCCCTCGTTCTCGCGATGCGGCTGACCGAGTACGACGACCTTGTGGCGCCGGTGGACGCCTACAGCCTCATCGCGTTGACCGCCTACCTCGCCAAGAATTTCGGCCTCTGCAGCAAGGCGTTCGCGCGGCTGGAGAACGCGGAGCGCAACGATCAGGCGGGTGGTGGCGCGGCCGCAGGCGTGCAGCTCGAGAACTTCTCGCTGGACCTCGACGTGACGCAGCGGACGATGGCGCACACGAGCGCCGGCACCATGACCGGCGGCGCCACCGGGTCGTCTGCGGGCGGCGGTGGCGGCTCTGCGCTGTCTGGCACGACGACGTCGCTGCAGCTGACCAACCCCGGCAAGGGTGTGGCCCGCACCGCTGCGCTGACCTACCCGACCGTGAGCCTCTGCGACCCGTCGCGCCACTTTGCGGAGCTGGCCATGCGCATCTTCATGACGCACCCCCCGGTGGACACCTCGGTGGACTCCATCCCGTGCCCGACCTGTGGCAGCTTCAACAAGGAGTGGGCACAGCAGTGCGTCAAGTGCCAGCAGCCGTTCAGCACCTGCATCGTCAGCGGCACCGCGATCGTGTCGGAGGACGACGCCTGGCAGTGCTCGGTCTGCCACCGCAAGGCGCTGGATGCGCTGATAGAAAAGTACCGCAACTGCCCACTGTGCCACACACCAAAGAAGGGGCGTACCCGCCGCGCCATTTAACTCATCGCGACTTCTTCCTTTTATCGGCAGCTTTGCCCACGACCTTTGCCTAGGGCAATTGTGAATTGGGAGGGCAGGAAGCGCGGCGGTGCCCCTGTCTGCATGGGTGTACACGGAATGTATAGCTCTATTGTCTCATATTTTTTTTCATTTACTTGCTGTTTGTTGACCCGCCTCACCGATTTGAATTTTGCCGGAGTGACGCGTTTGGTGAGAGCCGCACACGTGCTTGTTTCCTTCGGTGTCTTCTTATGTGTGCACGCTGCGGAGGCTCGAGGAGGGTGGGTAGGCACGCGGGTGAGGGTCTATTCGATCGTATGGAGGTAGACAATCGTTAGAGGCCTGCTTGTTCCTTTTCTCATCTTGTGGCGCAGATGCTCTTTGCAGCAGCACGCTTGCATTTCGGTGCCTGCTGCGTGTCGCTGTCGACGCCGATATGCGTCACCGTGCTTTCTTCTCTTTCTCCTTGTTTCCTCCCGCCTCTTCTTCCTTGTAGATGATGTACTTGAAATACTCCTACTTTTAGTCTGTGTATCTTGCCAGACATGTGAACCACGCGTCGCGTAGCCAATTTTTTTTTTTTTTTGCGTGTGATGAAAGCAAGCAGAGTGGTGTGAGAGGCGTAGCTGTGGTGATCCCATTTTATGAGTAAGCGGCGGTGAAGTGCACGTTAGCTGTGCATTCCGTACGGGGCGGCCCTTTCTCGTTCGACTGAAGGTACTCGCGGCACCGACCTCACTCTTTGACAATTCCGCTGAACCGCCATGGGCTATACCGTCGCCACAGCTGGAGCAGGCGGATGTGCCGTTGCTGCCTCAGCCGAGCTCTTTCTATTTTTTTTGTCACTTCGCTTTGACATCAAAAGATGGGAAGAGTAAAAATATCGCACATCAGCGCGAGGAGCCGCAGCTCCATCATAATGCGTATTGTTGAAAGAAAAAAGACAAACCTACTACTTTTGCCTCCTTGCTCCTTATTCCCCCTCGTCTTAATCTTCTTTGATAAGCAGTCGTTGTAAATGACTTCCTAGTGAATAATTCTCTTTTTTTTTTTAGGTAGCATAGCTAAAATCTCAGGCTTTGTAGCTAGTATGGCGCTCATTCATGCTGGAAAGTGGGAATTGATGGAGCAGGAGCTGCTTGGGAAAGCGGACTCCTGGCAGATGAGCCCGCGAATCGTCACATTCTATCAAAAGAAGGCTGACGGATCTGAGACCCCGTTTAAGTACCGCATCGGGATCACCGACGGTAAAATTTATGTCGAGAATGAGCTGGGTGCTATGAGGCCGTGGAGCGAATGCTCATTCACCCGTTACGATTTTGAGGACAAGCGCGTCCAGGACCGCAAGGCAGCAGCAGGGACGAGGCAGGGGGAGGGCGGGAAGCAGAAGGGGTTGCCCCGGTAATCAATCCCCCCTGTCCCCTCACAAAGGCCCAACATCGAGACGGAGCGCTCCCCGATGCTCGACCGCGTGGTGCTGCGCTCCTCACCCTCCGCTGGTCCCCCACCACGACCCGCTCGACCTGAGGCGTCCGGTTGCCGCGGCTCCGGCGAGCCCCGCCCTTCGCGATGTAACCGGGGGGCGTGAAGGCCCGCCCCATAGTCAGGTGCGATTCGAGCGAGACTCCGCGGTGCACCGTCTCTGTCACCGGCGCCGCGGGAGGAGTGTCGGCTCCTGCTCACGCCGCGCTGGGGGTCGGCGAGTCGACTGAACGGGGACGGCGGTGCTCATGGTCTGTGGTCACCCTTTCCCCCCACGCCCCAGCCACGGTGCCTTATCCGCCAGTGCCCCCTCGCCGTTCACCAACGCCTCGCGCGCCGCTGCCCAATCCGGCACATAACCGCTTCGCCCACACAGCAGCGCCGCGTACAACCTCTGAGACTGTGTCACAGTCTCGATGGCGCGATCCGCAGCTCCAGCGCGCACACGACCGACTTGCCTCTGCGTCACGTCCGGCAACGGGACGGCGAGAGATCTGGATCGGTCGAGAAAAGTGCGCGGGGCTCTGCTCACTGTGTGGTGATTTGGCCTGTGCTTCGCGACTAGCTGCGAGTTCGCGACCATCCGCCGCAATTTCCGCGCCAGCTCTGGGGTTGTGCACGTGCACAGTAGAGTGGCCGCTGCGTAGGCCTCTCTCCGCAGCATCCCCCTGTGTGGCGGGTTCTGCGCGCGATGGATTGCACCGGACGTACTGGGCGGAGCTGGCGCGGTGCAGTTTCTTCGTGTACGACGTGTCGCACGACCGCGTCGGCTTGAATGTCGCCGCTCTGATGGCACACAGGCCGAAGCTGACCTCGCACGCTGCGCTATCCAGAGCGGGGATGACTAAGCGGAGGCGGTGGTATGAGACGTCTTACACAAAAAAACTGCACCGCACCAGCTCCGCCCAGTACGTCCGAGACGTGCGCTGGCCCTGCGAATCGGCAGCCATCGCCGCGACGGACCCGCGAAACGCGTCGGTTGACATCGTCGTCTGTTGCTGATGCTGCTCGTTGATGGGGTGGGGAACAGTAACACTCGCAGCGTGCAGTGGTGCATGTGCGGTATTAGTATATAGTTTCCATTTTAGTTTCCAAAAGCCTGAGCGGCTAATTTCTGGACAGTCGGGATGTGGATGTTAGGTAAGACGGACCTGTTTTGAATTGTGACCGTCGTCCACTTCTACTTCTTTTCTCCCTCCCCTCGGACGGTCTCTCAACACACGCCTCTTGTCTTTGTTCTTCGAATCCCGCCCACCCCAGCCCGCACCGCCCCGCTCTGGGGGCGTGATTCGCAGCCCTCCGCATCGTAAGTTAGGTAGTACTCATAGAAGAAGAAAACACCAAAAAGAAAACATGCAAAGGAGCCCATCGGAACAGCAGTGGCTGAACAGATGCTGCATAGTAGACACCGTGCTTGATGGGAATACCAAATGTTTTTCTTCATCATTTTCTCTTTCCTTCTCTCCCCCCTTCTCCACTATCGAACTCGGAGAAGCAAAAATGAAATGAAAGGTTCAGCACCCTGCCGGAGGTGAGCCGCGCCGACGGCCCACGACAGGCAGGAGAAGCACGTTTCTACTTGCCAGAGGCCCACCGTCCTTAGCCAATGCTAGGCAAAGAAAATGTCGCGCTTTCTCTCCGGGGCAGCCACGTCTGGCAAAATTCAGCCCCGCACCCATCTCGCTTCTCACATCAATTCCATGAAGGAGTGTACGTTGTTTGTCAAATGCCTCCCCCTCCGTGTAGCGGAGGGATGCGGTCAGGTAGTCGAGTGGGTCCGCAGGTTTAATAATTTGTACCACCGTGCAGGAGTAGCGATGGTGTTTGTGGGTCTCTTTTACCGCGTGTTGCACCACTCCTCGTTGTGAAGAATGAACCATGTGGCGTTTCTCCTTCGCTGTGTTGCTGAGGATGGCGAGTTAGTAGAGCTCATGAGGTGGCCAATGCGATATCGTGCTAGCCGAAGCATCATGCAGCGTTTGACGTCTGTGGCTGCTGGTCGACGCAGGGTTGTAGGGTCAGAGCATCCTGCCTCCGCTAGAGTTCACTTGGATGCGGGGAGGGACAAAATTCGCTTATCTTGGAGAATGATGTCGTAGTTCGATCGTGGACGGCGCCGGTGTTGTACGTGGCGAAGTGGGCCCGCGTGACTTGGGGTGAGACGCAGATTGCGGTCCTCAATTATCAGTTTGTTGGCGTGCGGTTTGACCATGCGGGCAAGAGTGTCCGCCTTGGGGACAAAATCCACAAGCATCTGTGAGAAACTCCGAGCCTCGAGAGGCTCTCGGTGCGCGAACTCGAGGTTTTTGGATCTTGAGCTGTTTTTGCTGCTGCTATTTTGGGTCTCTCTTTGGTTCGCTATTACTTCTTGTTAAAGCTGATTCGCCGCCGATTGAGTGCGTTGAATCGAGGTGTCACGGTCTTGGACGACGCTGCAGACCCTTCGGGTGCGGCTCTCCGAGAAGGCAAGGAACTGCTTGATTTGCTGTGTAGGAACACGGCACGGTCAGTGCCTCTTGAGGCAGCCCCACCAACGGCGGCGCCCGTCACCAATGCGTCTTTTGTAGGTTGGGGAGCACTTCTGTTTCTGGAGTCTGGTGAAATACCGATGCACGGGGATCGATGGAGTACGTCCCCGATACTGATCATGCAGGCGGAGGCACGAGCTGTTTGGGATGGGCTGACCGTCTTCCGCGAACGATTACCTCCTACGTCGCGCATCTTGGTAGATAGCACCTCAGTGTCGTCTCCGCTTCGATAGGGAACGACAAAGTCCGAAGCGATGGCGTCCGAGTTGGTGCGTATTCTGCGATCTGTTAGATGCCTGGGGCATCACCGCAACTTATCGATAGGTTTGCTCAGAGAGAAATGCTGCAGATAAGCCTTCTCGGTGGTTGCCCTTGAGTGCAGACGACTTGGCGAAGGGGTATTACATGCGAGGTGGAGACAGGGATCCTTGAATTTAATTTACCCAAGCATCTAACGTAACCTTTTCGTGAGTATTGCCGCCTAGAAAAAGAAAGAGAATTATCCAAAAGTGTCAAGTCATCTGCTTCGCCCTGTTTCGTAGGAAGAGGAGCCGGTTCGGCAGCGGAAAGCTGCGTGGGGTGCAGAAGCGTTAAAGAAGTATTGAAAATCCGTCGCGAGTGGAATGGTGGTCCTTCATGTCATGTTAAGCATCTCCATTTGTCATCCAGCTTCGAGATGCATTCATTATTGCTCGTCAAGAGCATTGCACTGCGTGAACCTCCTCTGAAAAAAAAAAAGGAATATTCATTCTCGTCTCCATCTCTCTTTCTCTCCACATCTTCCCTCTATTTTCTCTTTTTCTTTGTTTCCCTGTTTTCGTTCCTTTGTCATTGTGCACGTGATACACAAGCGGACCCGTCAGCGACGTTATCTCATCCGCAAACACACCACTATCGCAGCCAAAACAGCACACGGTTTTGGATTAGCAGGATTTTGCAGCTAGGTACAGTGGCGGTTGACGGAGAGTTCTGTTCTTCCCCACCTCCTTGTTTACACTTTTAGCACGGTGCGTTTCCATTGCAGTGACTGTACCGAAGCTCAAGTCCAAACACGTTGCGTGCTGCGTTTTCTTTTCTTTCTTTCTAGTTTTTAGCGTCCCGAGTGCTTTCTCTGTGCGTGTGCTGGACGATGTTCCGCCACACCGCCCGTCGGCTCTCGAGCCTCTCCAGCTTCACCGGCATCGAGGTGGAGCCCTACACAGCCAAGTCCGCCTTCCTCTTCGGCTTCATCGCGTCCATCGGCTTCCTCTCTGTCTACTCGGTGAAAGAGACGAAGAAGGCCGGCCCGATTGAGCTGCCGCCCGAGTTGGAGGCGCAGCGGAAGCGGCACAACGACCCACGCCGGCCGCCGTGGCCGCTGCTGCACCAGCGTGTGGTGCTGCTGCGCGAGGGCAAGGGCTCCCCAGAGGACATTGCGCTCATGTGGGAACAAACGAAGCACTACTACCCGGCGGACTGGCTGATCCCGCTGGAGCTGACGCAGGTGCTGAAGTACTCGAGCGGGAAGTACCTGCAGACGTACGTTGCCGACCCCGACGAGATGCGGAAGGAGGTGCTGATGCAGCTTCTCAACGTCAAGTACGGCCGCGTGTCGGACCCGAACGGTGGCCGCGTGAACAAAGACGTCGAGGAGATCATCTCGATGGCGGTGGACGACCTGGAGCACATGGATCTCAACCCCTCCGCTGATGCGGTGCTTATTCCCACGCACACGTAACAGCAGAGCGCTCTCCTTCTCTTTTTTATGTGGTGTCACTCTGCACCCAGTGGCACCTGCGCAGCGCCAGCAACCAGGAAGCAGTGGTGCACCTGCTGTTGCTGTTCTTCGGCTCTCGTGTTCCGTTTTGCTTCTTTACCGAGATCTGTTTGTTTTCCCCGGTCCTTTCACTGAGCTGTCATACACTGCCGCTTGTCATTCTCACGTTTCCTGCACATTTTCTTTCGCGCCGACCAAATGGACGGTGTGACCTCCCACTGCTGCCGGCCTTGTTTCTGCGTGATATATTTTTTTTCGGATGCTTGGCGCTTTCTTCGCCTCTGTGTGTGTGTGTCTGTATGTGTGGGCATGTGTGTGTGGTAGTGTGAATGTGTGTGTGTGACCTTTCTTCACACCCCAATGAAAATTAAAAAAAATGTATATCACTGTTGTGTGCGTGGAAACTTCCATGGCCTGCGAGAAGCTATGTGCGTAGTGCTCTGCGTGCTGATTGAAGTGCGTGTGTGTTTGTCCTGCATTTCTTCTTTGTTATTCGCAGGGTAGCAAGTGTGGGGGAAAAAAAAAGAGAAGGAAAAGTCTGCTTTATCGACCGCCGTTACGCGACGCATGCCGTTTTGAAGCAGAGTAATTGGAAAGAATTGCCCAAGTGCGCACCTCAAGTCTTTTGCCGTGTTGCATCAGCGCGTTTGTGCGTCTCGCTCTACTCATTATCACCGTCTTCTTTTTCCTTTCTCCTCGTTCGTCAAGTAGCATTCCCGTCACCTCCGCAGCAGCCCTCTGTACTGTACAATTTTTTTGCTTGGTGCATCCCTCTCAAGTAACACACACCCACACAAAAAAAAAAGACAAGAAAAGATTAGATATTTTGTCACGCTTCATCTTCGTGTTCGGTGTCTTTGGAAGTACTTCGCCTCCACTACCTTCTCTCTCCTAGCTCATCTATAGGTGTATATCATCCTTGTGTGTGTGCTTGCGATGCCGCCAAAGAAGGCAGCACCGAAGAAGGCGGCGCCGAAGCCCGCAGCGAAGAAGGCCGCACCCAAGCCAGCTGCAAAGAAAGCAGCGCCGAAGCCTGCAGCCAAGAAGGCGGCTTCCGCGCCGGCAGCGAAGAAGGCACCGGCACAGGCACCCAAGAAGGCCAGCCCAAAGGCCGCAAAGCCCGCAAGCAAGCCGGCAGCGAAGAAGGCAGCGGCCTCTGCGGCTGCTGCGCCGGCCGTCAGCGCCGCCGCCGCCGCCGTCGGCAAGAGTGTACCGGACAAGCTGCTGAAGAAAGGCAAAGGCGTTGTGGATCCGTACTTCGGGAAGGCCAGCACCTGCCGCGTGCTGGAGGACGACGGCCTTGTGTGGCAGTGCACGCTGAACCAGACCAACGTGGGCGAGAACAACAACAAGTTCTACGTCATCCAGCTCCTGAAGGAGGAGACGTCGCCGAATTTGTACCTCTTCACGCGGTGGGGCCGCGTTGGCGTTCCGGGGCAGCAGGCGGTCGAAAGCTTTATCAACGTGATGTCTGCCAAGGCCGCCTTCCACGGCAAATTCACCTCCAAGACATCGAACCGCTTTGGCTTGCCCGGCTTTGTGAAGCGGCAGGGCAAGTACCAGCTCATGGACATCGACTACGGCTCTGACGACGACGGCAAGGACGGCGACGAGGAGGACGACGCGCAGGCCGCGAAGAAGCCCAAGACGGAGGCGGCTGCGGCGCCGCCCAAGTCCAAGCTTCCGAAGGAGACCCAGGACCTCATCAGCATGATCAGCAGCCAGACCGCTATGTCGAACACGCTGCGTGAGCTGGAGATCGACACGAAGCGCATGCCGCTCGGCAAGATCTCGAAGGAGCAGATCAAGAACGCGTATGGCGCTCTCCAGAAGATCGAGGCGGAGCTGAAGAAGAAGAACCCGAACGTGGAGGCGGCGACCAGTGAGTTCTACACGCTCATCCCGCACGACTTTGGCTTCCGTCGGCCACCGCTAATCAGCACCGTGGAGATGCTGAAGGACAAGATTAAGATGCTTGACACCCTTGCCCAGCTCGAGGTCAGCAGCAGCCTGCTCAGCCGTGAGCCTGTCTCGCAGGAGAACCCGCTGGACAAGACCTACGACGCCCTCAGCTGCGCCTTGCAGCCGCTGGCACGCAGCGACCCCGAGTTCAAGCTGGTCGAGGAGTACGCGCGCAACACGACCGGCGCCACGCACAACAACTACACCCTTCACGTCGAAACCGTTTTCAAGGTGGACCGCAAGGAGGAGTCGAAGCGCTACGAGGCCCACTCCGCCTCGATTGGCAACAAGCAGATGCTGTGGCACGGCAGTCGCACAACGAACTACGTTGGTATTCTCTCGCAGGGGCTCCGCATTGCCCCGAAGGAGGCTCCGTGCACCGGCTACATGTTCGGCAAGGGTATTTACCTGGCGGACACGTGCACCAAGTCTGCCAACTACTGCTGCACGTCGCGGTCGAACAACAATGGGCTGATGCTGCTCTGCGAGGCGGCGCTCGGTCGGCAGAAGGAGTACTTTTCCTCGTGCTACATGGAGGCGGCGCAGAAGGGCACCGACTCGACAAAGGGTATCGGCCGCATGCACCCCGACCCCGCGGGGGCGACGACCGTGGATGGCGTTCTCTGGCCCAAGGGTAAGATGGTGACCGACTCGAACACGCAGGTATCGCTGCTGTACCCGGAGTACATCGTCTACGATGTGGCGCAGGTGCGGATGCGGTACTTGGTCAAGATGCGCTTCGACTACAAGTAGAGGATTGTCTGTGCGTGTTTGTTTGTTTGTGTGTGCGAGTGCCTGGTGACACTTCCGGCTATGCCTGTCAGGCAGTGCACCATCAAGCATGCGCTTTTATAACTATTTTTTGTTTCGCTTTTTTCGTGCAGATTATCGTTTTGTACCGATGCTTCTTTCACTTTATCTTCTTGCCATTTTGCTCTTTTTTTTTTTTTCTGTTTGTGTGTGTTTGTGTGTGCGTGTGATTTTCGTCGCATGCCGCTTTCTTTCACGTTACTCCCACGCCTCTTTCCAGCCGCTGAGGGAAAAGAGATTTCCTCTCCTATACTCTCTCTGTGGCGCTGCAGTGGGTCCGCAGTTTTTCCATTTTTCACTCGTAATGTCACCTTTCTTCTTGTTTTCTTCTTCTCTCAGTTTTTTCTGCAACATGTATGGAGTACACACGTCGCCTGCGGGGCGTTGCGTGTCATGTGAGGAGCTGCTCTTTCAGGAAAAATAATCGTGCAGTCAGCGTTTTTTTTTTGTCTGTGTGTGCCGACGTGTATTCTCACCGAGGTGCGGTGAGCACGTGGTGTGGTGTGTATGAGTGTGTATGTCTGTGGTCTCGTAGAGCACCGCCGTCGAGGTCGTTTTGTCTGACGTCGTGGAGGCGACCCTCCGCTCCGTATGCAGTTCCTCTCCCGTGTCTTGTTCGTGTACGTTGATCTCCGACGCACTCTCTTTCACGTGCACACACCCACATGTGCTCAACTTCTTCGTCTGGCTGAGCAGACTCTTGCATCATTTATGAATAGAAAACACCAATTTTACATGCACCTACTAGTTGCTCCTGTGGCCTTCCCTTCGCCGAACTGAAGTCGAACACTTTAACAGGGTTTCGGGGCAGGGAGGTACGCCACAGCACCGGCATGCAGACCCGTTGCGCAACGCGCAAACTCGCCAAAAGAACGGCCACCACCTGCGGCTGTTTTCTCGCACTTCTATTGTTTTCGTCGCTTCTCCTTCTCTTCACTTTTTGCACATGCCCCAGTCTCCGTAAGAGCGTCGAGCAACCGAGACAGGAAAACAAAGCAAAATAGACAACAGAGGGAAAGAGGAGTCGACAACAACACAGCAGCTGCGCACCGCTGCTGCTCCTCTGTTTGAGTGCTTAACGGCGCTGCAGCCTGTTCTCCTCATCTACTTCTCTTTCCTTTCCCTGACGTGCGTCACCAAACGTCTCTCGCATCACACTCACGTTCTCTCTCTCATTTATTTTTCTTTTAACTGCTTCACGTTCATCTCCCAGCAACGATGGCGTCTCTTGCCCTTCGTCGCGACCTTTCTCTCGAGGTCCCGAAGCTGCTTGTTGGCACGGTGCAGCCCTACCAGACCCTTGCCGGCCCCGCCCTCACCACCTCCTTCCTGCATCAGCCCGAGCTGTTGCCCTTCCAGGCCACCCCCTTCTTCCACGCCGCCGTCGCGCCGCTCTACTTCCACACGCTGCTGCACACCCTCGCCGAGTTCGCCGAGACGCCGCGGACATTGCACCAGCGGCACGTTGCCCTGCGGCAGGCACCGAAGCCCGACTTCTGGACCGCCGTGGGCACGCTGAACTGCTTCTACTACTCTGCTCACAGTGCGGCGTGGGGCGGCGGGTTGCGGCAGGGGGAGACGGGCCCGCAGCGCGGTGGGCTGACGGCGCAGCACCCGGCGATGGGTGCCGTGGAGCTTGTGCGACCCTCCCACCGCCAGGCGAGCGATGTGAAGCTGACTCTCTTCAATGGCGACCACCAGCCTCTCGCGTCGATGCTCATGACGGGGCCGCGGGAGGAGGCGGGGCTTCCAACGTTGTCCGCGGCGCTGGAGAATGAGGAGGGCGGTGCGGCGGTCCCGCCTGCTTCACCGGAACACCGGCGGACACCGCTGCCTTTTCTAAAGCCGCCCGCGACGTCGAGCGAGTGGGCTGCCTCGTCGCTGCCGGTTGACGAATTCGGCGTGGATGCCGTCTCGACAATCGTGGTTGGCGGTACACCGGTGCGAGGTGGGCTCTACGGGGATGTAATGGTGATGGGTGCGGATGAGACGGAGGGCTACGCACACCGTGCCTTCTACAAGACCGACGACGGCCGTGCTGCCACTGCGGTATCCCCGACTACCTCTGCAGAGAGGGAATCGGGGGAGGCGCCTGCGGTGACTGCACAGACCGCGATGCCGCCGTGGGTGCTCTACGACTGCGTCCTGCGCTTCTTCTACTGCCTGCATGGCGGCGGCTACTTAAGTAAAGACCCCTTAATCACCCCCGTGACGGGGTGGCGCCTCGCCTCCCACCACGTCGTGCAGGTCGCTGACGCGGTGCTGGGGCTGCCGATGGAAGTGGTGTGTGCGGCACCCCGTGTGTACCCGCATTACCGCCTTCCCCCGTGGCGGGCAAAGCTGGGTCTGCCGATGCTGAGCGGCGGCGCGGTGCCCTGCGTGGCGCTGCGCTGCGAGGTGCGCCAGAGTGGGCAGGTCATCTCGACCGGAGTCTACTTCTTCTGCCGCCTGGTATGATAGAAGAGAAGGCGAGGAAGATATGCCTTTTTTTTCTCTCCGTTTTGTTTTGGGACCGACTGTGTGTCGTCCCGCTACTCACAAGTATCCTGCGGGAGATAAGTTAACCGAGAAACAGGAAAAGAACAAGAGTACAGTTTTACCATTTCAACACAGAAAGTTGCGTGTGTGCGGAAGATGAGGTAAAATGCGTGACAGGTTTGAGTGTGTATGCGCACAAATGCACGACTTGACGGTGGTGCCATAAGAGATTTCGCTTTTCAAAGCAACCTTCGTGGACCCAACGGCACTATTTCACCTCTACTTCCCTATTCTCTTCTCGCATTCCTCTTGCCTTCCCTCTTTCTGGCATGGTCATTCCTGTTGAAACACCACGTTCTAACGGTCCGCTGCATCCACGCGAACTCGTACACCGACGCCCTTGTGCCTGAATGTGCGCAGAGAGTGCGTTCCAAATCCAATTGTTTCTGAGGCACTTCGTGAAGTGCCATACCCCGTTTCTTCTCGACAACAACAGCTACGAAAAGAAAACATAAAGAGAAGTTAACACAAAGCTATCTTAAGACTCACACGCGCGCACATACGCACCATCAACGTTGACACGCGTCTTAAAAAACCTTTCTCCATTTTTTTTTTGCCTTCTACTCGCGTCTCGGAAGGCAAGCGTCTGTTTTATTTCATTCTTCCTCTTTTTCTTTCATTTGCTTTGGTCACCTCGCTTTGCAAGTGTGCACCACAGGATCGCAGCTGAGGTGCTTTACGGGCCACCCGCTTTGTGCTCTCTCGCCTCGGCGGTGCAAATAAGAACATAGAAGAAGTTCATGGCGGCAGCAGCTTTTCTTTTTGTGCCCGTTTTTTCTTTCTGTCCTTTGGCGTTGTTGCTCTCCCTCGATGTATGAGGTGGACGTGTAGCCGCTGACGTCAGCCCACTGTGAGCTTCGAGAAAGTTCTTCCACTTCGTTTTGCCATCATTGCAGTCGCACGTGGTCTTCTCTTCTCTTTTTGTCTTGTGTTCTCTCGCTCTTCTCGCAACATTCTCCGCGAGCTTCTCTCTCTTCCCGTGCCTCTTAAATTTAGTCCGCGGTGGAGAGTGGGGTCGGAGAGCGTGTAGGCAGACAAGGAGGGAGACAGCGAACACCCACTACTGGAGCCGCAGCGTACACCTGCGACCGTTGATTTCTTTTCTTACTTCCTTCCTCTTTTTTTGTCGCTCCGCCACCTGTGAATCAACATTTTTTAGTCATTTTTTCCTTTGTCTGTGTGTCTTCCTCGTCCTCTCTTCTCTCTCTCTCTGCCTGCTTCGACTCCCCCTTGCCGAGTTGTCCGTTTTTTTTTTCTTCGTTCACTCCTTTTTTTTTCTTTTTGATTTTTTAGTCATGCCGAAGCCGAAGAAGGGCGGCGGCCGCGGCACCGTCGTCAAGAACTTGTGGGACATCTCCGAGCTGCAGTCCACCCCACCCAGCTCGCATGTCCGCCCCGCCCCCACCACCGCTGCCGCCTACCGCCACCCTCGCCCCGTGCGCCACGTCAGCGCCACGGTGCTGAAGCGGGCCTTCATGCTGCAGAACTTCCAGTTCATCCTGCGCAGTGACCTGCTCACCATCACCTCGACGCAGGGCCTCCCCCAAGGCCAGCGGAAGCTGATCGAGTGCATCCAGTCCAGCGACAGCATCGTGCCGTGGGAGACGGTGCACTCGGTCGTGATGCGCACCACCGCTGACGAGTTCAAGTGTCCGATTTGCATGGAGATGCCCACCGCGCCACGCATCACCGAGTGCGGACACGTCTACTGTCTCTCGTGCGTGCTGCAGTACATCAGCCGCCAGAAGGCTGCCGCGGCGCCGCGGACGTGCCCGATGTGCCACGACCAGCTCACCCTCTACACCCTGCGGCCCTGTGTGCTGCAGCTCGTGCAGCCCCTCCAGGTCGGTGCACAGGCCCGCTTCGATCTCTTCAAGCGCCAGCGCACCTCCTGCGTGCTGCGCCGCTACGACGACCCATTCCTCGCCGCCCCACCGCTGCCATACGTGGCGGGGCGGCCCCCCATCGATCTCCCGCGCTACAAGGAGCCAAGCGCGTCGCAGAGCCGCTACGTCATGTCCACCGCCGCCTACGAGGCAAATCAGCGGTACGCGGACGGCGCCAGCATATCGGAGCGGATGCGGGAGTTGGAGCTTGACGGGGCCGCGCAGCCGCTGACGCAGTCCGACGCCGAGGTGGAGCGCTTCCTGCTCGAGGCGCTGAACGAGGTGACGAAGGAGCCCAAGGCACTGGCGCCGTCGATGGTGCGCCACTCCCCCCCACTCGCTCCCAACCCCTCCGCCAAGGCCGCGGTGGGCGAGGAGGACTACCTGGAGCTGTACGCCGAAGGAGAGGGCCAGCCCTTCTACCTGCACATGCTCACCGTCAAGATGCTGAAGCATGACGCGAAGCTGCGCAGCACCCCGCTGCCCGACTCTGTTGCCGGCACCGTCGAGGAAATTGTGACGATGGAGCAGACGGAGGAGACGCGGCACATCTACAAGGTCTTCTCGCACGTCCCTCTGCACGGCACGATCAAGCTGTGCGTCGTGAATGTCGACGCGATGCTCCTGCCCGAGACGCGCGCCGCCTTCGCCGCGACGGTGCAGCGCATGGCAAACGAGCGGGCCCACCGCCGGCGCCGCGACGACCAGATGGCGAGCGAGGACACCTCGTGGAAGCAGTATCTGCAGAAGTACAGCGGGCACCAGCGCGGTGGTGGCGGTGGTGGCACGTCGAGCTTCTCCCCCGACACGGCCCCCTCCGACTTTTCCATCGACACGGAGAGCCTTCCCTACCTGCAGCTGCCCTCCACCGGGTCGGCGGGCAGCGACCATGGACTGCCCCCCAACACCCTCGATACGCGGCAGCGCGCCACGAAGCGGCAGGATCTGCAGGCCCTCCTCGTCGGCGAGGGAGCTGGCGCCTCCGTCAGCGGTGGTGGCACCGGTGGGGCCGACACGGCAGCGCACTCTCTGCTGACGCCCACAACGAACACCTCGAGCAACACCGGTGGCGGCTGCTGGGCCCAAGGCAGCGCCGCGAGGCTTTTCGCGAAGCAGGGCCAATCGCCGGGGACCACCGCCACGTGGGGTGGACACGCCTTTCACGCCAAGCAGTGACACGTGCCGTTGTGCTCAGCGCTGTCAGGGTGAAGAAGCGCTTCTTTTTTCGTAGCTACTGTGCACACACACACGCACCTATACACACTCATGTTCACACAACACATAAAATAGAGGGCGTCGGTGGTCCTTTTGCTTTCTCTCTTGTTGCCGTGATGCTCCTCGTCTTCGTCGTCCTTTGTGCGCGCCGCACTCGACTCTAGCAGCGGCTGAGTGAGACTGCTTTGATGCCGATGGGACAGAAAAGGAGAGAGCAGTCAAGCGGGGATGTTTCAGAGAACTGTGTTGTCCAGCATGCACGGTGAGCGTGAAGCAGTAGCTGGCAATCCGGAGAGGCTGTGGTGCTCGTGACGGAAGTGCGTTGGCGGAGCATTATTGCAACAGTCGCTGCGGTTTTTTTCGCAATTTTGTGTTGTTCACTGTGCAAGTTTTTTTGTAGAACGAATCCGCCTACCTTCCTTCTTTCCCTTGCTCACACGCACATTCTCCTGCAACGGACCGTTTGTGGTGCGTCGTGTAGCTGTCAAATCTTCGTGAATTTCAGTAGCAGTGTTTTGCCCCTGCGTGTGTGTGGGTGTCTCCTCGCCTCTTCTTCGTCTTTCTATTTCGTCTCTGACCTATTTTTTTTTCTTCCTTTTCTGTGTTGGCGTGCGGTGAGGAGAATCTCAAATTTAAAATAAAAGGTGCCGACGGTTGGAGAAGAAAGCCATTGCTGAGGGCGGTGAAGTCCCACTTTGTGTTTTGTTAAGTGAGTTGGAGACTCAGGAGGTTGTACCCGTACGTGCCGTCCTGTCGAGGACTGGCGCCAGTGAGTGTATGTGTGTTTGTGTGTGCTTGTACACGCACTTTTATTCGTTTGTGACGTAGTCTCAGGCATCTACCGATAGTTTAATGCAATTCGCTGTCGAAGATTGACGACTCCAAATCTGCATCATGATCATTGAAGAGAGAAATGTGGTTTCACAGGCTCATGCTACCAGTTTCTCGCCTCTCTCTCTCTCTCTCTCTCTTTCTTTCTTCTTCTTTGTGCGTTGATCAGGGGTGCGTCCGTGCCTCCCTACGCGTCATCACACGCAGCAGCAATTTGCGCCACATACATCCACTCCAAGACACGCATAGACGCTATTACTAGTGCCACCATAGATAAAGAGCCCCGTGTTGCTGCTCTCAAGCACAGATCTGTGCACCTTTGAACACGCGCAAAAAAAAAAAGTGCCGACTTCACAGTGCTGCCGCCACAACTCTTTTTTTTTGGCCTTCCACTGAAGAGCTGCAAGTGAAGTGTCACTCCTGCAGTCTGCGTACATCTTTTTCAAATACTTTTATCTTCGACAAGATACGCACTTCACAAGAAAAATTTTGTCCTTCGAGCTGCTCTACTCTGCGAGGTTCGTACAAAAAAAAAAAGGGAGAGAAAACAAGGACGAATAGAAAAAAAAAAGGATCGCACCAATGTGGCGCTCAGAACCCAACACCTTTGCGCGTGCCCGACCGGCACAGCTGGACACGCAGTACCGCACCCACGTTGCACCGACACCATCTGCGCTGTCGGACGACGGTGCCAGCAAGTGGTTTCACGTGCCAGGCAGCAACAGCAGCAGCAGCAGCAGCGGCATCAACAACCTCAGCAGGAGTCGGCGAGACGGGTTCGGCGCGTCGGACGGCTTGGTCTACTCCGCTCTAAACGCCTCCTCTGCTGCTCCCACCGCGTCAGGGCCGTCGCCGCGGGTCACTGCACGCCATTCGGCACACGAAAACGACGCCGCCTCTGACGTCAGCCGACTGCTGCGGCAGTACAGGGACGAGAACACGCGGCTGCGGGAGCAGCTCCACGCCAAGGCACTGCACGAGGCGCACCTCCTCTCGAAGGTGGAGGAGCTGAGTCGCCAGCACGCTTTACTGCAGCTCGAGTGTCAGCGTATGTCCGGCAGCCCAGCAGCGGCGCGTCTCCTCGCAGGCGGGGGCGAGGCGACGTCAACAGATGCGGCGCGCGTGCGGCTGTCGGAGCAGACCGAGGAGCTGCAGCAGCTGCGGCTGTCGGTGGTCGAGCTGGAGAGGCGGGTGGAGGCTTACAAGGAGGCACTGCATCGCGCACGTGCGCACCACGTCGACGCAGCGACCGATGAAACACACGACGCCGACGGCCACGCGTCGCTGCACACGCTGCTGATCGAGTCTCTTCATACAGCCGACTACCTGGTGAAGGTCTTCAACGCCATTCAGCACTGTCAGAGCAGTCGCCACGACAGCGACGGCGGCTGTCCTCGCAGTCAGCACGAGTGCACGCGGCGCTGCCTGAGTGCGGCGGTGAAGGGTGCGGTGCGGCCGCCAGAGTTGCACGACGTGACGGCCGGTCCAGAGAACAACACAGATGCCGCCAACACTGAAGCGGCGGTGGCGGTGCGGGAGGAGTTGCAGTACTGCGAGACGGTTGCGGTGCGTCTCGCCGCCACCTTTCTCGCTCAGCAGCCCGTGGAGAGGAAGAAAGAAACGACGACAGAGGAGGTGAGGGACGCGGCGACCGCCTCCGACTCGTCTCACTCCGGAGAGGACGGGGATGACAACGCATCAGCTCCGCATTGCCGCGACTCTGCTCCGGTCGAGGAGGCCGCTGCAGCTGAGGCTCCCGATACCTCTCCCCAGACGGGCGACGTGCCTGCCGACTACGGCGCCATTTCTGCGCGCGCACCGCGTTCGAAGCAGCCCCGCTGCCGTCCCGAAGTGGAGGACTGCGAGGTGCAGTAAGTGCTGTGTGTGCGTGTGGATGATAGACACCGATGAAAGGAGGAGGTACAGTGGAACGCGCCGTACTTTTACTCTTTGAAACTCATCTCAGTGAGCGAGATGCAGCGCTCGAGGCCGACATTTTGTTTCATTTCTTGTTTTCCTCTCTCGCTCTCTCGGTCACTACGCAGCACACAACGGCAAGAGCCACCTTGCTATCAAACAACAACTATAAAAACAAAAAAAAAGATACATCTTTGTAACCAAGCTGTCACACACGTGTGCATATCAGCGTCCAACAGTGCAGGGAAGCTTCTTTGAGCATTTTAGAATGCATTCCTACTCATGCTGCGCTTGGGTCGCAGCGCAGCGTTCGTTGCCCCTCCCCTCTCTCACTACTTCCAAATACCTTCTCCAACTATTTTCTCTCTCAATTTCTCCTTCTCTCCCCGCTCATACGTACTGCCCTACACGCGGCCAATTTTACCTCTTTTTGCCGAACGAACAGTGTTGCTACGTCGCACGCTATCGCCCTTCACCCCCTCTCTTTACCCCTTAGCATCTTTGCTGTCGTGCATCGTGTAACGTCTCCCCCCCCGCAAGCAGGTTCGGATCAGCACCATGTCTCAGCACCTCGCCTTCCACGATGTCTCCAACGAGGCGATCAAGTCCATGACGCCCAGCGAGGCCCTCCAGAAGCACCTGGAAAACGCCCAGCTAGCGCACCGCGTGTGCGTCGCCAAGGCCCTCAAGGCTGGCGAGCCGCCGGTCGAGAAGTGCGCGCTCACCTGGGGCGAGGTCGTGATGCGCTACAACCAGTGGGCCGACTACCGCCCGCCCTTCCAGGACAGCGCGGCGCAGAAGGTGTACTCGAAGTTCTGGACCAAGAAGCGCCAGATGGCCGACGACAACAACCCGTTCAAGGCGTAGGCGCGCAACGTTGAGAGAGCCTTCTCCGTGGTAAACAGCTGCGCTCCTTTCGTGCTTGAGACACTCAGGAGAGAGATGAAGAAAGAGGCTGACGTCCAAGATTCGTGGCGTCGCACTGCTTGCGCGTAGGTCCCGGTGAAGCAAAGCGCTGGCGTGGCACTCTCCCCATGCGGCGGTCTTCGTTTCCGCCTCTGCGGTGTGCCTTTGCTCTCGCTCCGTTTTGCTTTTTTTTCGCTCAAGAAGGATTTTGCTCTTGCGAGGTTGTCACATCGTCTTTTGTTTTTTTGAATTTAGGGAACGGCGGTCCGCCCGCATCTCCACACCCACCCACCCACACACACGCAGTCCCCTTTCACAATATCACGCACAGGCACAGAGGTGAACGTTGTCGTTTTCTTGTGTGCCTCGGTGCTACTGTGAAGGGAATGAGGGTGGGTGTAGGTGCGTTGCGGATCGGCGCAGCAGAAGACGAGGCTCTGTTGTAGTAGCGTGTCGTATGTCTAGGAAAAAAAGATAACAAATTCATCACCAATATTAAAGAGGTAGGCAGCAACAGTATTGGATAAGGAGAGGTTAGAAAAGGCACAGTATGTTCGCGGAGCTGCGAGTGTGGGTGGCGATGGTGAGCTCCCTTCTCACGTGCCTCTGAATCTTCTGAGCTACTTGCTGAACGACCTTGGCTTCATCCACGGTGCTGAAAGTTGCTAATGAGGACTGCAAGGCGTCCTCTGACGCACAGAGGCGCTGAGGACAGTAGAACCGTTCCTGCCGTCTTTCTCGGGTGTGCGAGTGTTTCCCCGCACAGCGCGTGCATCGTTCAAGCGACGACGCACCCAACACCCAACAGAGAAAGCGAACAGGAAAATGGTGCTGGGAGCTCTTCTTGAGTCCACCTTACACACAAAAAAGAAGATAAAAGGCGCTTGTCCAAACCGCACTTACTTCGTCGCTGCACCACGTGCAAAGTAGCAATTTACTTTTCCTAATCCCGCACCTTTACAGCTTCACACGCTCTTTCCATCACACCTCAATTTTCTATATACTTTTGCCTACACTCCTTATTTTCTCCCGCGTACACCAAGCATACGCACACCCACAGGTCTTACTCGCTACCCAAGAAAACCATCAGTGTGCGTCTCTTTCCCTCTCTTCTTTCTGTCGTGTTCACTCAGCATTGTCGACGGAGCCTCTGCAAGGCTGTGCGTGCTTCACTCCATCAGCTTTAGCGAGAAGCAGTCACAAAAGGTAAGCAAGAGAGAAACACACAGGATCGTAACAGCAATCAACACTTTCTTAAAGAGTGCGCAGCGTTGCAACCTTTCTCTTCCGCCCCTTTTCTTCCTCTTCGAGTACTGCCACCGTCTACGCCGATCACGAGATACCATCGGCACAACGTCGTTGCCGCCTTTCTTCGTGGTGGTGTGGGCGGCGCAGCGAGAGGCGCCGCTCTACAGCTGCCCCTCCCACACCCTCTCCCTCGACAGCATCCCCGCCATCGATACCGTGTCTCTCTTTCGCTTTCTCAGCTCTCTCATCCTTCTCTCCCCATGTCCTCCCCCATCACACACGGAGCAGGCGGTCACAGCACCACCCATCGCTCTCCTGTCCTCTGCTGTGCCCTATAAAGATGAGCGAGTCGATACACTGCTACCGTGTGCTTTTGCTAGTGCACCTCTCTTTTCCGTCGCGGTGCTCGCCGGTCCTGCTACGGGGAGTGAGAAGACGGAGCCCGCGTTTAGAACGGAAGGTTTACTTCGCTGGATCGCAATAGGGCTGGCACGTGCGTTAGCACCATCCCCAAGTTCACACGCGACGTCTGATCTACCTCGGCGACTCCATCACCTCTGGAAAGAGGCAGCCGCGGCCACACAGGCGACTGCAGCAGCGATGGACCGCTACGGCGTTCACGAGGTTCTCGCTGACGGCAGCGACACCGCCGGACTGCGTAAACTCATATCAGCTTTTCAAGAGGGAGAAGATAGCGAGAATGTGTCTCCAGTTGCGGCTGCTGTGCGGGCGTATCTCGTGCAGTGGTGGCTGCCTTTTTTAGCGACCAACGATGCGCAAGCGCCGCGGCTACAACTCGTCGGCTTCTTTGTTGTTGCGGGTCCGTCACCGACACGACCAGCGCCGTCGCGAGGAGAGGTGACGCAACATGTGTTTGCTGTGCATCCTGCAAGCGAAACCGCTCTCCGCTGCATGGCCGCTGCCTGTGACTCCGCACTACGCCACAACCAGCTCTCCACCAAGAAGAATACCAGCGCTACCCCGGACAAACAACCTGCGCGTTTGCTTGATGTCGTTGTGGCCCGTCAAGCTTCCTCTCACGCACTCTTAGCCATCGATACTGGCGGCGGCTCTTGCGACGGCGCACGCGTGTTTCAAGTCGCCACCGTCTTTGACGTTCCGCTGCTACCTGCTACCACAATCGCTGTCCACCGCGTCGACGCGTCGAACCTCCAGCAGCATTATTCGACGCTTTGGTGTAAGGCTTTGCTGCACAGCATCTGCTAGGCTTCTGTACCCATCTCTGCTTTCGTTACGCCCTGATTTACGCAACTCTACCCTATTGCACTACGCCGGTCACCTTTTCCCAGCCTTCAAGAGACCAAATAAAAAGATTTTGAAAAACAAAAACAATTTAAACCTTTTTCTGCGGAATCTGCGCACTTAACGCGCTGCTGTGCCCATCCGCCCCCCCTCTCCACCTCCGTGCCCCTCGCTGCGACATCCGCAACCGCTGCCCACTCTCTCTCTCTCCTCTCTCTCTCGCTCTCTCTCCCACCCGCCCTCTCCCGCTGCACACCGACAGCTTCCCCGCTCTCTCTCTCTCTTCCTCGCTCTCCCTCGCTCTCCTACGCCGCCCCCTCTCCCCCTTCCACCCACCCCACCGTCACCATGACCAAGCTGACCGTTGTGTGCCGCGCCGTGTCTGGCGCGATGGACAAGCAGCTGTGCGAGCTGACCTGCATCGAGCGCCAGCCGATCTCGCTGGCCACGGTGGAGGAGCAGCACGGCGCCTACGTGCAGGTGTTCCGCGACATGATCGCGGAGGGCTACAACGTGGAGCTGATCGAGCTGCCGGCGCTGAACGACCTGCCGGACTCGATGTTCGTGGAGGACGTTGCGATGCTGTACAACGAGTGCGCGGTGATCACCCGCCCCGGTGCGCCGTCGCGCCGCCCGGAGGTGGACCCGATGGTGGAGACGGTGAAGAAGCTCCGCCCGGACAACCACCGCATCGAGGAGCCCGGCACGGTGGACGGCGGTGACGTGCTGTACGTTGCGAACTCGAAGTACGTGTTCGTGGGCAAGTCGACGCGGTCGAACGACGCGGCGTACGAGCAGATGAAGGAGTACCTCGGCAAGCACGGGCTGGAGTGCGTGCAGTGCGTGGTGCGGGGCTGCCTGCACCTGAAGTCCGCGGTGAGCTTCGCGTCGGAGGACGCCGTGCTGCTGAACCCCGAGTGGATTGACACGGAGATCTTCACGTCGCGCGGGTTCAAGGTGATCGAGGTGGACCCGAAGGAGCCGGACAGCGCGAACGTGCTGAGCTTCTCTGCGGAGAAGGACGGCAAGGCGCTGCGGACGATCTTCTCGCCTGCCGCCTTCCCGGGCACGGCGGAGCGCATCCGCGCGTACGCGGAGGCGGAGTGCAAGGCCGGCCGCCCGACGCGCCAGATCCTGCTGAAGGTGGACGAGATCGCGAAGGCGGAGGGTGCGCTGACGTGCTGCTCGCTGCTGAGCTACAGCGCGTAATTGCGCCGCTGCCGCTGCCTTCTTTGCTTCCTGCCCCTTTTTACCCCTTTTTTCCCCCTATTTTCTCTACCTTAACCTCTCTCTTCCTGTGTGTGTGTTCCGCACGGTGCGTGCGTGCTTATCGGCTCGAACTCACCCCGGCGGCGGAGCTGTGCTCTTGCCTTGTCCCCGCCTCTGCCCCGCCCGGCGGCGGTGAGCGAGCGCGTGGCGTTGTTGGCGCCGTCTGTTGTGTACCGACCCCTGCCAATTCGATTCTCCCTCCCCCTCCCGCGGCACGACGCCGCCGGACACACGCGGTGCTGCGTCTGTGCCGGACCGCGGGCCGGGGTGCGGGAGCGCTCGGGGTGCCCGCCTGCGCGTGCGAGCGCGCACGGGGCGGCGGCGCTGCCGCGGCGTGCCGACGTCGGGGGTAACGCGGCGCTGACACGCGCGTGTGCTTGTGTGCGTGTGTGCCGTCCCGACGTGGGCACGCCCGCCCTCCCCCTTAACCACATCTTCCTGATAGCGACGTAATTCTCTCTTTTTATTTTTTTCGTTCCGTCTCCCATCGAATTCGATTTATTTTCTCTTTTTTTTTTCCTTGTTCCGGTGGCGCGTGGGCACCGCCGTGCTGCACGACCCACGGTGCGCTGCCTGTGCTGGCTGTGCTCCTGCGCGCTCTTTTTCCTTTTCCTTCGCAGGCGCGCGTGCCGGCCGCAGCTCCGGTGGCGAGTGCTCATTTGGGTGTGTGTGTGTGTGTCTACGGAGGTGCCGCGCGGCGTGCGTGTGTGCGTGCACGGGTGAACGTGTGCGGCCACTCGCGCGCGTGTGCGCCTCGCCTGTGCGTGAGTACTGCTGAGTGCGTATGTGTATTTGTGCGGGTGCGCCGCGGATGCCTGGACAAAAGCCGACAATCCTGTGTGTAGTGCTTCCGCGCGGTGGCGTTGTGGTGCCGCTGCTCGCGGTGTGCGCGTGTGTGCGCCATGGGGGGACCGTCTTCCGCCCCTCCTTTTCCTGTCTTCTCCTCCCCGACCTCGTTGCCGCCGGCCGCATGTGCTGCGGCGAGGCTGTGCTGCAGGGGTGCGTGGCGCGCTGCTGTGCCCATCCGCCCCCCTCTCCACCTCCGTGCCCCTCGCTGCGACATCCGCAACCGCTGCCCACTCTCTCTCTCTCCTCTCTCTCTCGCTCTCTCTCCCACCCGCCCTCTCCCGCTGCACACCGACAGCTTCCCCGCTCTCTCTCTCTCTTCCTCGCTCTCCCTCGCTCTCCTACGCCGCCCCCCTCTCCCCCCTTCCACCCACCCCACCGTCACCATGACCAAGCTGACCGTTGTGTGCCGCGCCGTGTCTGGCGCGATGGACAAGCAGCTGTGCGAGCTGACCTGCATCGAGCGCCAGCCGATCTCGCTGGCCACGGTGGAGGAGCAGCACGGCGCCTACGTGCAGGTGTTCCGCGACATGATCGCGGAGGGCTACAACGTGGAGCTGATCGAGCTGCCGGCGCTGAACGACCTGCCGGACTCGATGTTCGTGGAGGACGTTGCGATGCTGTACAACGAGTGCGCGGTGATCACCCGCCCCGGTGCGCCGTCGCGCCGCCCGGAGGTGGACCCGATGGTGGAGACGGTGAAGAAGCTCCGCCCGGACAACCACCGCATCGAGGAGCCCGGCACGGTGGACGGCGGTGACGTGCTGTACGTTGCGAACTCGAAGTACGTGTTCGTGGGCAAGTCGACGCGGTCGAACGACGCGGCGTACGAGCAGATGAAGGAGTACCTCGGCAAGCACGGGCTGGAGTGCGTGCAGTGCGTGGTGCGGGGCTGCCTGCACCTGAAGTCCGCGGTGAGCTTCGCGTCGGAGGACGCCGTGCTGCTGAACCCCGAGTGGATTGACACGGAGATCTTCACGTCGCGCGGGTTCAAGGTGATCGAGGTGGACCCGAAGGAGCCGGACAGCGCGAACGTGCTGAGCTTCTCTGCGGAGAAGGACGGCAAGGCGCTGCGGACGATCTTCTCGCCTGCCGCCTTCCCGGGCACGGCGGAGCGCATCCGCGCGTACGCGGAGGCGGAGTGCAAGGCCGGCCGCCCGACGCGCCAGATCCTGCTGAAGGTGGACGAGATCGCGAAGGCGGAGGGTGCGCTGACGTGCTGCTCGCTGCTGAGCTACAGCGCGTAATTGCGCCGCTGCCGCTGCCTTCTTTGCTTCCTGCCCCTTTTTACCCCTTTTTCCCCCTATTTTCTCTACCTTAACCTCTCTCTTCCTGTGTGTGTGTTCCGCACGGTGCGTGCGTGCTTATCGGCTCGAACTCACCCCGGCGGCGGAGCTGTGCTCTTGCCTTGTCCCCGCCTCTGCCCCGCCCGGCGGCGGTGAGCGAGCGCGTGGCGTTGTTGGCGCCGTCTGTTGTGTACCGACCCCTGCCAATTCGATTCCTCCCCCCCCCTCCCCCGCGGCACGACGCCGCCGGACACACGCGGTGCTGCGTCTGTGCCGGACCGCGGGCCGGGGTGCGGGAGCGCTCGGGGTGCCCGCCTGCGCGTGCGAGCGCGCACGGGGCGGCGGCGCTGCCGCGGCGTGCCGACGTCGGGGGTAACGCGGCGCTGACACGCGCGTGTGCTTGTGTGCGTGTGTGCCGTCCCGACGTGGGCACGCCCGCCCTCCCCCTTAACCACATCTTCCTGATAGCGACGTAATTCTCTCTTTTTATTTTTTTCGTTCCGTCTCCCATCGAATTCGATTTATTTTCTCTTTTTTTTTTCCTTGTTCCGGTGGCGCGTGGGCACCGCCGTGCTGCACGACCCACGGTGCGCTGCCTGTGCTGGCTGTGCTCCTGCGCGCTCTTTTTCCTTTTCCTTCGCAGGCGCGCGTGCCGGCCGCAGCTCCGGTGGCGAGTGCTCATTTGGGTGTGTGTGTGTGTGTCTACGGAGGTGCCGCGCGGCGTGCGTGTGTGCGTGCACGGGTGAACGTGTGCGGCCACTCGCGCGCGTGTGCGCCTCGCCTGTGCGTGAGTACTGCTGAGTGCGTATGTGTATTTGTGCGGGTGCGCCGCGGATGCCTGGACAAAAGCCGACAATCCTGTGTGTAGTGCTTCCGCGCGGTGGCGTTGTGGTGCCGCTGCTCGCGGTGTGCGCGTGTGTGCGCCATGGGGGGACCGTCTTCCGCCCCTCCTTTTCCTGTCTTCTCCTCCCCGACCTCGTTGCCGCCGGCCGCATGTGCTGCGGCGAGGCTGTGCTGCAGGGGTGCGTGGCGCGCTGCTGTGCCCATCCGCCCCCCTCTCCACCTCCGTGCCCCTCGCTGCGACATCCGCAACCGCTGCCCACTCTCTCTCTCTCCTCTCTCTCTCGCTCTCTCTCCCACCCGCCCTCTCCCGCTGCACACCGACAGCTTCCCCGCTCTCTCTCTCTCTTCCTCGCTCTCCCTCGCTCTCCTACGCCGCCCCCTCTCCCCCCTTCCACCCACCCCACCGTCACCATGACCAAGCTGACCGTTGTGTGCCGCGCCGTGTCTGGCGCGATGGACAAGCAGCTGTGCGAGCTGACCTGCATCGAGCGCCAGCCGATCTCGCTGGCCACGGTGGAGGAGCAGCACGGCGCCTACGTGCAGGTGTTCCGCGACATGATCGCGGAGGGCTACAACGTGGAGCTGATCGAGCTGCCGGCGCTGAACGACCTGCCGGACTCGATGTTCGTGGAGGACGTTGCGATGCTGTACAACGAGTGCGCGGTGATCACCCGCCCCGGTGCGCCGTCGCGCCGCCCGGAGGTGGACCCGATGGTGGAGACGGTGAAGAAGCTCCGCCCGGACAACCACCGCATCGAGGAGCCCGGCACGGTGGACGGCGGTGACGTGCTGTACGTTGCGAACTCGAAGTACGTGTTCGTGGGCAAGTCGACGCGGTCGAACGACGCGGCGTACGAGCAGATGAAGGAGTACCTCGGCAAGCACGGGCTGGAGTGCGTGCAGTGCGTGGTGCGGGGCTGCCTGCACCTGAAGTCCGCGGTGAGCTTCGCGTCGGAGGACGCCGTGCTGCTGAACCCCGAGTGGATTGACACGGAGATCTTCACGTCGCGCGGGTTCAAGGTGATCGAGGTGGACCCGAAGGAGCCGGACAGCGCGAACGTGCTGAGCTTCTCTGCGGAGAAGGACGGCAAGGCGCTGCGGACGATCTTCTCGCCTGCCGCCTTCCCGGGCACGGCGGAGCGCATCCGCGCGTACGCGGAGGCGGAGTGCAAGGCCGGCCGCCCGACGCGCCAGATCCTGCTGAAGGTGGACGAGATCGCGAAGGCGGAGGGTGCGCTGACGTGCTGCTCGCTGCTGAGCTACAGCGCGTAATTGCGCCGCTGCCGCTGCCTTCTTTGCTTCCTGCCCCTTTTTACCCCTTTTTCCCCCCTATTTTCTCTACCTTAACCTCTCTCTTCCTGTGTGTGTGTGTTCCGCACGGTGCGTGCGTGCTTATCGGCTCGAACTCACCCCGGCGGCGGAGCTGTGCTCTTGCCTTGTCCCCGCCTCTGCCCCGCCCGGCGGCGGTGAGCGAGCGCGTGGCGTTGTTGGCGCCGTCTGTTGTGTACCGACCCCTGCCAATTCGATTCTCCCTCCCCCTCCCGCGGCACGACGCCGCCGGACACACGCGGTGCTGCGTCTGTGCCGGACCGCGGGCCGGGGTGCGGGAGCGCTCGGGGTGCCCGCCTGCGCGTGCGAGCGCGCACGGGGCGGCGGCGCTGCCGCGGCGTGCCGACGTCGGGGGTAACGCGGCGCTGACACGCGCGTGTGCTTGTGTGCGTGTGTGCCGTCCCGACGTGGGCACGCCCGCCCTCCCCCTTAACCACATCTTCCTGATAGCGACGTAATTCTCTCTTTTTATTTTTTTCGTTCCGTCTCCCATCGAATTCGATTTATTTTCTCTTTTTTTTTTTCCTTGTTCCGGTGGCGCGTGGGCACCGCCGTGCTGCACGACCCACGGTGCGCTGCCTGTGCTGGCTGTGCTCCTGCGCGCTCTTTTTCCTTTTCCTTCGCAGGCGCGCGTGCCGGCCGCAGCTCCGGTGGCGAGTGCTCATTTGGGTGTGTGTGTGTGTCTACGGAGGTGCCGCGCGGCGTGCGTGTGTGCGTGCACGGGTGAACGTGTGCGGCCACTCGCGCGCGTGTGCGCCTCGCCTGTGCGTGAGTACTGCTGAGTGCGTATGTGTATTTGTGCGGGTGCGCCGCGGATGCCTGGACAAAAGCCGGCAATCCTGTGTGTAGTGCTTCCGCGCGGTGGCGTTGTGGTGCCGCTGCTCGCGGTGTGCGCGTGTGTGCGCCATGGGGGACCGTCTTCCGCCCCTCCTTTTCCTGTCTTCTCCTCCCCGACCTCGTTGCCGCCGGCCGCATGTGCTGCGGCGAGGCTGTGCTGCAGGGGTGCGTGGCGCGCTGCTGTGCCCATCCGCCCCCCTCTCCACCTCCGTGCCCCTCGCTGCGACATCCGCAACCGCTGCCCACTCTCTCTCTCTCCCTCTCTCTCGCTCTCTCTCCCACCCGCCCTCTCCCGCTGCACACCGACAGCTTCCCCGCTCTCTCTCTCTCTTCCTCGCTCTCCCTCGCTCTCCTACGCCGCCCCCCTCTCCCCCTTCCACCCACCCCACCGTCACCATGACCAAGCTGACCGTTGTGTGCCGCGCCGTGTCTGGCGCGATGGACAAGCAGCTGTGCGAGCTGACCTGCATCGAGCGCCAGCCGATCTCGCTGGCCACGGTGGAGGAGCAGCACGGCGCCTACGTGCAGGTGTTCCGCGACATGATCGCGGAGGGCTACAACGTGGAGCTGATCGAGCTGCCGGCGCTGAACGACCTGCCGGACTCGATGTTCGTGGAGGACGTTGCGATGCTGTACAACGAGTGCGCGGTGATCACCCGCCCCGGTGCGCCGTCGCGCCGCCCGGAGGTGGACCCGATGGTGGAGACGGTGAAGAAGCTCCGCCCGGACAACCACCGCATCGAGGAGCCCGGCACGGTGGACGGCGGTGACGTGCTGTACGTTGCGAACTCGAAGTACGTGTTCGTGGGCAAGTCGACGCGGTCGAACGACGCGGCGTACGAGCAGATGAAGGAGTACCTCGGCAAGCACGGGCTGGAGTGCGTGCAGTGCGTGGTGCGGGGCTGCCTGCACCTGAAGTCCGCGGTGAGCTTCGCGTCGGAGGACGCCGTGCTGCTGAACCCCGAGTGGATTGACACGGAGATCTTCACGTCGCGCGGGTTCAAGGTGATCGAGGTGGACCCGAAGGAGCCGGACAGCGCGAACGTGCTGAGCTTCTCTGCGGAGAAGGACGGCAAGGCGCTGCGGACGATCTTCTCGCCTGCCGCCTTCCCGGGCACGGCGGAGCGCATCCGCGCGTACGCGGAGGCGGAGTGCAAGGCCGGCCGCCCGACGCGCCAGATCCTGCTGAAGGTGGACGAGATCGCGAAGGCGGAGGGTGCGCTGACGTGCTGCTCGCTGCTGAGCTACAGCGCGTAATTGCGCCGCTGCCGCTGCCTTCTTTGCTTCCTGCCCCTTTTTACCCCTTTTTCCCCCTATTTTCTCTACCTTAACCTCTCTCTTCCTGTGTGTGTGTTCCGCACGGTGCGTGCGTGCTTATCGGCTCGAACTCACCCCGGCGGCGGAGCTGTGCTCTTGCCTTGTCCCCGCCTCTGCCCCGCCCGGCGGCGGTGAGCGAGCGCGTGGCGTTGTTGGCGCCGTCTGTTGTGTACCGACCCCTGCCAATTCGATTCTCCCTCCCCCTCCCGCGGCACGACGCCGCCGGACACACGCGGTGCTGCGTCTGTGCCGGACCGCGGGCCGGGGTGCGGGAGCGCTCGGGGTGCCCGCCTGCGCGTGCGAGCGCGCACGGGGCGGCGGCGCTGCCGCGGCGTGCCGACGTCGGGGGTAACGCGGCGCTGACACGCGCGTGTGCTTGTGTGCGTGTGTGCCGTCCCGACGTGGGCACGCCCGCCCTCCCCCTTAACCACATCTTCCTGATAGCGACGTAATTCTCTCTTTTTATTTTTTTCGTTCCGTCTCCCATCGAATTCGATTTATTTTCTCTTTTTTTTTTTCCTTGTTCCGGTGGCGCGTGGGCACCGCCGTGCTGCACGACCCACGGTGCGCTGCCTGTGCTGGCTGTGCTCCTGCGCGCTCTTTTTCCTTTTCCTTCGCAGGCGCGCGTGCCGGCCGCAGCTCCGGTGGCGAGTGCTCATTTGGGTGTGTGTGTGTGTGTCTACGGAGGTGCCGCGCGGCGTGCGTGTGTGCGTGCACGGGTGAACGTGTGCGGCCACTCGCGCGCGTGTGCGCCTCGCCTGTGCGTGAGTACTGCTGAGTGCGTATGTGTATTTGTGCGGGTGCGCCGCGGATGCCTGGACAAAAGCCGGCAATCCTGTGTGTAGTGCTTCCGCGCGGTGGCGTTGTGGTGCCGCTGCTCGCGGTGTGCGCGTGTGTGCGCCATGGGGGACCGTCTTCCGCCCCTCCTTTTCCTGTCTTCTCCTCCCCGACCTCGTTGCCGCCGGCCGCATGTGCTGCGGCGAGGCTGTGCTGCAGGGGTGCGTGGCGCGCTGCTGTGCCCATCCGCCCCCCTCTCCACCTCCGTGCCCCTCGCTGCGACATCCGCAACCGCTGCCCACTCTCTCTCTCTCCTCTCTCTCTCGCTCTCTCTCCCACCCGCCCTCTCCCGCTGCACACCGACAGCTTCCCCGCTCTCTCTCTCTCTTCCTCGCTCTCCCTCGCTCTCCTACGCCGCCCCCTCTCCCCCTTCCACCCACCCCACCGTCACCATGACCAAGCTGACCGTTGTGTGCCGCGCCGTGTCTGGCGCGATGGACAAGCAGCTGTGCGAGCTGACCTGCATCGAGCGCCAGCCGATCTCGCTGGCCACGGTGGAGGAGCAGCACGGCGCCTACGTGCAGGTGTTCCGCGACATGATCGCGGAGGGCTACAACGTGGAGCTGATCGAGCTGCCGGCGCTGAACGACCTGCCGGACTCGATGTTCGTGGAGGACGTTGCGATGCTGTACAACGAGTGCGCGGTGATCACCCGCCCCGGTGCGCCGTCGCGCCGCCCGGAGGTGGACCCGATGGTGGAGACGGTGAAGAAGCTCCGCCCGGACAACCACCGCATCGAGGAGCCCGGCACGGTGGACGGCGGTGACGTGCTGTACGTTGCGAACTCGAAGTACGTGTTCGTGGGCAAGTCGACGCGGTCGAACGACGCGGCGTACGAGCAGATGAAGGAGTACCTCGGCAAGCACGGGCTGGAGTGCGTGCAGTGCGTGGTGCGGGGCTGCCTGCACCTGAAGTCCGCGGTGAGCTTCGCGTCGGAGGACGCCGTGCTGCTGAACCCCGAGTGGATTGACACGGAGATCTTCACGTCGCGCGGGTTCAAGGTGATCGAGGTGGACCCGAAGGAGCCGGACAGCGCGAACGTGCTGAGCTTCTCTGCGGAGAAGGACGGCAAGGCGCTGCGGACGATCTTCTCGCCTGCCGCCTTCCCGGGCACGGCGGAGCGCATCCGCGCGTACGCGGAGGCGGAGTGCAAGGCCGGCCGCCCGACGCGCCAGATCCTGCTGAAGGTGGACGAGATCGCGAAGGCGGAGGGTGCGCTGACGTGCTGCTCGCTGCTGAGCTACAGCGCGTAATTGCGCCGCTGCCGCTGCCTTCTTTGCTTCCTGCCCCTTTTTACCCCTTTTTTCCCCCTATTTTCTCTACCTTAACCTCTCTCTTCCTGTGTGTGTGTGTTCCGCACGGTGCGTGCGTGCTTATCGGCTCGAACTCACCCCGGCGGCGGAGCTGTGCTCTTGCCTTGTCCCCGCCTCTGCCCCGCCCGGCGGCGGTGAGCGAGCGCGTGGCGTTGTTGGCGCCGTCTGTTGTGTACCGACCCCTGCCAATTCGATTCTCCCTCCCCCTCCCGCGGCACGACGCCGCCGGACACACGCGGTGCTGCGTCTGTGCCGGACCGCGGGCCGGGGTGCGGGAGCGCTCGGGGTGCCCGCCTGCGCGTGCGAGCGCGCACGGGGCGGCGGCGCTGCCGCGGCGTGCCGACGTCGGGGGTAACGCGGCGCTGACACGCGCGTGTGCTTGTGTGCGTGTGTGCCGTCCCGACGTGGGCACGCCCGCCCTCCCCCTTAACCACATCTTCCTGATAGCGACGTAATTCTCTCTTTTTATTTTTTTCGTTCCGTCTCCCATCGAATTCGATTTATTTTCTCTTTTTTTTTTTCCTTGTTCCGGTGGCGCGTGGGCACCGCCGTGCTGCACGACCCACGGTGCGCTGCCTGTGCTGGCTGTGCTCCTGCGCGCTCTTTTTCCTTTTCCTTCGCAGGCGCGCGTGCCGGCCGCAGCTCCGGTGGCGAGTGCTCATTTGGGTGTGTGTGTGTGTGTCTACGGAGGTGCCGCGCGGCGTGCGTGTGTGCGTGCACGGGTGAACGTGTGCGGCCACTCGCGCGCGTGTGCGCCTCGCCTGTGCGTGAGTACTGCTGAGTGCGTATGTGTATTTGTGCGGGTGCGCCGCGGATGCCTGGACAAAAGCCGACAATCCTGTGTGTAGTGCTTCCGCGCGGTGGCGTTGTGGTGCCGCTGCTCGCGGTGTGCGCGTGTGTGCGCCATGGGGGACCGTCTTCCGCCCCTCCTTTTCCTGTCTTCTCCTCCCCGACCTCGTTGCCGCCGGCCGCATGTGCTGCGGCGAGGCTGTGCTGCAGGGGTGCGTGGCGCGCTGCTGTGCCCATCCGCCCCCCTCTCCACCTCCGTGCCCCTCGCTGCGACATCCGCAACCGCTGCCCACTCTCTCTCTCTCCTCTCTCTCTCGCTCTCTCTCCCACCCGCCCTCTCCCGCTGCACACCGACAGCTTCCCCGCTCTCTCTCTCTCTTCCTCGCTCTCCCTCGCTCTCCTACGCCGCCCCCCTCCCCCCTTCCACCCACCCCACCGTCACCATGACCAAGCTGACCGTTGTGTGCCGCGCCGTGTCTGGCGCGATGGACAAGCAGCTGTGCGAGCTGACCTGCATCGAGCGCCAGCCGATCTCGCTGGCCACGGTGGAGGAGCAGCACGGCGCCTACGTGCAGGTGTTCCGCGACATGATCGCGGAGGGCTACAACGTGGAGCTGATCGAGCTGCCGGCGCTGAACGACCTGCCGGACTCGATGTTCGTGGAGGACGTTGCGATGCTGTACAACGAGTGCGCGGTGATCACCCGCCCCGGTGCGCCGTCGCGCCGCCCGGAGGTGGACCCGATGGTGGAGACGGTGAAGAAGCTCCGCCCGGACAACCACCGCATCGAGGAGCCCGGCACGGTGGACGGCGGTGACGTGCTGTACGTTGCGAACTCGAAGTACGTGTTCGTGGGCAAGTCGACGCGGTCGAACGACGCGGCGTACGAGCAGATGAAGGAGTACCTCGGCAAGCACGGGCTGGAGTGCGTGCAGTGCGTGGTGCGGGGCTGCCTGCACCTGAAGTCCGCGGTGAGCTTCGCGTCGGAGGACGCCGTGCTGCTGAACCCCGAGTGGATTGACACGGAGATCTTCACGTCGCGCGGGTTCAAGGTGATCGAGGTGGACCCGAAGGAGCCGGACAGCGCGAACGTGCTGAGCTTCTCTGCGGAGAAGGACGGCAAGGCGCTGCGGACGATCTTCTCGCCTGCCGCCTTCCCGGGCACGGCGGAGCGCATCCGCGCGTACGCGGAGGCGGAGTGCAAGGCCGGCCGCCCGACGCGCCAGATCCTGCTGAAGGTGGACGAGATCGCGAAGGCGGAGGGTGCGCTGACGTGCTGCTCGCTGCTGAGCTACAGCGCGTAATTGCGCCGCTGCCGCTGCCTTCTTTGCTTCCTGCCCCTTTTTACCCCTTTTTCCCCCTATTTTCTCTACCTTAACCTCTCTCTTCCTGTGTGTGTGTGTTCCGCACGGTGCGTGCGTGCTTATCGGCTCGAACTCACCCCGGCGGCGGAGCTGTGCTCTTGCCTTGTCCCCGCCTCTGCCCCGCCCGGCGGCGGTGAGCGAGCGCGTGGCGTTGTTGGCGCCGTCTGTTGTGTACCGACCCCTGCCAATTCGATTCTCCCTCCCCCTCCCGCGGCACGACGCCGCCGGACACACGCGGTGCTGCGTCTGTGCCGGACCGCGGGCCGGGGTGCGGGAGCGCTCGGGGTGCCCGCCTGCGCGTGCGAGCGCGCACGGGGCGGCGGCGCTGCCGCGGCGTGCCGACGTCGGGGGTAACGCGGCGCTGACACGCGCGTGTGCTTGTGTGCGTGTGTGCCGTCCCGACGTGGGCACGCCCGCCCTCCCCCTTAACCACATCTTCCTGATAGCGACGTAATTCTCTCTTTTTATTTTTTTCGTTCCGTCTCCCATCGAATTCGATTTATTTTCTCTTTTTTTTTTTCCTTGTTCCGGTGGCGCGTGGGCACCGCCGTGCTGCACGACCCACGGTGCGCTGCCTGTGCTGGCTGTGCTCCTGCGCGCTCTTTTTCCTTTTCCTTCGCAGGCGCGCGTGCCGGCCGCAGCTCCGGTGGCGAGTGCTCATTTGGGTGTGTGTGTGTGTGTCTACGGAGGTGCCGCGCGGCGTGCGTGTGTGCGTGCACGGGTGAACGTGTGCGGCCACTCGCGCGCGTGTGCGCCTCGCCTGTGCGTGAGTACTGCTGAGTGCGTATGTGTATTTGTGCGGGTGCGCCGCGGATGCCTGGACAAAAGCCGGCAATCCTGTGTGTAGTGCTTCCGCGCGGTGGCGTTGTGGTGCCGCTGCTCGCGGTGTGCGCGTGTGTGCGCCATGGGGGACCGTCTTCCGCCCCTCCTTTTCCTGTCTTCTCCTCCCCGACCTCGTTGCCGCCGGCCGCATGTGCTGCGGCGAGGCTGTGCTGCAGGGGTGCGTGGCGCGCTGCTGTGCCCATCCGCCCCCCTCTCCACCTCCGTGCCCCTCGCTGCGACATCCGCAACCGCTGCCCACTCTCTCTCTCTCCTCTCTCTCGCTCTCTCTCCCACCCGCCCTCTCCCGCTGCACACCGACAGCTTCCCCGCTCTCTCTCTCTCTTCCTCGCTCTCCCTCGCTCTCCTACGCCGCCCCCTCTCCCCCTTCCACCCACCCCACCGTCACCATGACCAAGCTGACCGTTGTGTGCCGCGCCGTGTCTGGCGCGATGGACAAGCAGCTGTGCGAGCTGACCTGCATCGAGCGCCAGCCGATCTCGCTGGCCACGGTGGAGGAGCAGCACGGCGCCTACGTGCAGGTGTTCCGCGACATGATCGCGGAGGGCTACAACGTGGAGCTGATCGAGCTGCCGGCGCTGAACGACCTGCCGGACTCGATGTTCGTGGAGGACGTTGCGATGCTGTACAACGAGTGCGCGGTGATCACCCGCCCCGGTGCGCCGTCGCGCCGCCCGGAGGTGGACCCGATGGTGGAGACGGTGAAGAAGCTCCGCCCGGACAACCACCGCATCGAGGAGCCCGGCACGGTGGACGGCGGTGACGTGCTGTACGTTGCGAACTCGAAGTACGTGTTCGTGGGCAAGTCGACGCGGTCGAACGACGCGGCGTACGAGCAGATGAAGGAGTACCTCGGCAAGCACGGGCTGGAGTGCGTGCAGTGCGTGGTGCGGGGCTGCCTGCACCTGAAGTCCGCGGTGAGCTTCGCGTCGGAGGACGCCGTGCTGCTGAACCCCGAGTGGATTGACACGGAGATCTTCACGTCGCGCGGGTTCAAGGTGATCGAGGTGGACCCGAAGGAGCCGGACAGCGCGAACGTGCTGAGCTTCTCTGCGGAGAAGGACGGCAAGGCGCTGCGGACGATCTTCTCGCCTGCCGCCTTCCCGGGCACGGCGGAGCGCATCCGCGCGTACGCGGAGGCGGAGTGCAAGGCCGGCCGCCCGACGCGCCAGATCCTGCTGAAGGTGGACGAGATCGCGAAGGCGGAGGGTGCGCTGACGTGCTGCTCGCTGCTGAGCTACAGCGCGTAATTGCGCCGCTGCCGCTGCCTTCTTTGCTTCCTGCCCCTTTTTACCCCTTTTTCCCCCTATTTTCTCTACCTTAACCTCTCTCTTCCTGTGTGTGTGTGTTCCGCACGGTGCGTGCGTGCTTATCGGCTCGAACTCACCCCGGCGGCGGAGCTGTGCTCTTGCCTTGTCCCCGCCTCTGCCCCGCCCGGCGGCGGTGAGCGAGCGCGTGGCGTTGTTGGCGCCGTCTGTTGTGTACCGACCCCTGCCAATTCGATTCTCCCTCCCCCTCCCGCGGCACGACGCCGCCGGACACACGCGGTGCTGCGTCTGTGCCGGACCGCGGGCCGGGGTGCGGGAGCGCTCGGGGTGCCCGCCTGCGCGTGCGAGCGCGCACGGGGCGGCGGCGCTGCCGCGGCGTGCCGACGTCGGGGGTAACGCGGCGCTGACACGCGCGTGTGCTTGTGTGCGTGTGTGCCGTCCCGACGTGGGCACGCCCGCCCTCCCCCTTAACCACATCTTCCTGATAGCGACGTAATTCTCTCTTTTTATTTTTTTCGTTCCGTCTCCCATCGAATTCGATTTATTTTCTCTTTTTTTTTTTCCTTGTTCCGGTGGCGCGTGGGCACCGCCGTGCTGCACGACCCACGGTGCGCTGCCTGTGCTGGCTGTGCTCCTGCGCGCTCTTTTTCCTTTTCCTTCGCAGGCGCGCGTGCCGGCCGCAGCTCCGGTGGCGAGTGCTCATTTGGGTGTGTGTGTGTGTGTCTACGGAGGTGCCGCGCGGCGTGCGTGTGTGCGTGCACGGGTGAACGTGTGCGGCCACTCGCGCGCGTGTGCGCCTCGCCTGTGCGTGAGTACTGCTGAGTGCGTATGTGTATTTGTGCGGGTGCGCCGCGGATGCCTGGACAAAAGCCGACAATCCTGTGTGTAGTGCTTCCGCGCGGTGGCGTTGTGGTGCCGCTGCTCGCGGTGTGCGCGTGTGTGCGCCATGGGGGACCGTCTTCCGCCCCTCCTTTTCCTGTCTTCTCCTCCCCGACCTCGTTGCCGCCGGCCGCATGTGCTGCGGCGAGGCTGTGCTGCAGGGGTGCGTGGCGCGCTGCTGTGCCCATCCGCCCCCCTCTCCACCTCCGTGCCCCTCGCTGCGACATCCGCAACCGCTGCCCACTCTCTCTCTCTCCTCTCTCTCGCTCTCTCTCCCACCCGCCCTCTCCCGCTGCACACCGACAGCTTCCCCGCTCTCTCTCTCTCTTCCTCGCTCTCCCTCGCTCTCCTACGCCGCCCCCTCTCCCCCTTCCACCCACCCCACCGTCACCATGACCAAGCTGACCGTTGTGTGCCGCGCCGTGTCTGGCGCGATGGACAAGCAGCTGTGCGAGCTGACCTGCATCGAGCGCCAGCCGATCTCGCTGGCCACGGTGGAGGAGCAGCACGGCGCCTACGTGCAGGTGTTCCGCGACATGATCGCGGAGGGCTACAACGTGGAGCTGATCGAGCTGCCGGCGCTGAACGACCTGCCGGACTCGATGTTCGTGGAGGACGTTGCGATGCTGTACAACGAGTGCGCGGTGATCACCCGCCCCGGTGCGCCGTCGCGCCGCCCGGAGGTGGACCCGATGGTGGAGACGGTGAAGAAGCTCCGCCCGGACAACCACCGCATCGAGGAGCCCGGCACGGTGGACGGCGGTGACGTGCTGTACGTTGCGAACTCGAAGTACGTGTTCGTGGGCAAGTCGACGCGGTCGAACGACGCGGCGTACGAGCAGATGAAGGAGTACCTCGGCAAGCACGGGCTGGAGTGCGTGCAGTGCGTGGTGCGGGGCTGCCTGCACCTGAAGTCCGCGGTGAGCTTCGCGTCGGAGGACGCCGTGCTGCTGAACCCCGAGTGGATTGACACGGAGATCTTCACGTCGCGCGGGTTCAAGGTGATCGAGGTGGACCCGAAGGAGCCGGACAGCGCGAACGTGCTGAGCTTCTCTGCGGAGAAGGACGGCAAGGCGCTGCGGACGATCTTCTCGCCTGCCGCCTTCCCGGGCACGGCGGAGCGCATCCGCGCGTACGCGGAGGCGGAGTGCAAGGCCGGCCGCCCGACGCGCCAGATCCTGCTGAAGGTGGACGAGATCGCGAAGGCGGAGGGTGCGCTGACGTGCTGCTCGCTGCTGAGCTACAGCGCGTAATTGCGCCGCTGCCGCTGCCTTCTTTGCTTCCTGCCCCTTTTTACCCCTTTTTTCCCCCTATTTTCTCTACCTTAACCTCTCTCTTCCTGTGTGTGTGTGTTCCGCACGGTGCGTGCGTGCTTATCGGCTCGAACTCACCCCGGCGGCGGAGCTGTGCTCTTGCCTTGTCCCCGCCTCTGCCCCGCCCGGCGGCGGTGAGCGAGCGCGTGGCGTTGTTGGCGCCGTCTGTTGTGTACCGACCCCTGCCAATTCGATTCTCCCTCCCCCTCCCGCGGCACGACGCCGCCGGACACACGCGGTGCTGCGTCTGTGCCGGACCGCGGGCCGGGGTGCGGGAGCGCTCGGGGTGCCCGCCTGCGCGTGCGAGCGCGCACGGGGCGGCGGCGCTGCCGCGGCGTGCCGACGTCGGGGGTAACGCGGCGCTGACACGCGCGTGTGCTTGTGTGCGTGTGTGCCGTCCCGACGTGGGCACGCCCGCCCTCCCCCTTAACCACATCTTCCTGATAGCGACGTAATTCTCTCTTTTTATTTTTTTCGTTCCGTCTCCCATCGAATTCGATTTATTTTCTCTTTTTTTTTTTCCTTGTTCCGGTGGCGCGTGGGCACCGCCGTGCTGCACGACCCACGGTGCGCTGCCTGTGCTGGCTGTGCTCCTGCGCGCTCTTTTTCCTTTTCCTTCGCAGGCGCGCGTGCCGGCCGCAGCTCCGGTGGCGAGTGCTCATTTGGGTGTGTGTGTGTGTGTCTACGGAGGTGCCGCGCGGCGTGCGTGTGTGCGTGCACGGGTGAACGTGTGCGGCCACTCGCGCGCGTGTGCGCCTCGCCTGTGCGTGAGTACTGCTGAGTGCGTATGTGTATTTGTGCGGGTGCGCCGCGGATGCCTGGACAAAAGCCGACAATCCTGTGTGTAGTGCTTCCGCGCGGTGGCGTTGTGGTGCCGCTGCTCGCGGTGTGCGCGTGTGTGCGCCATGGGGGACCGTCTTCCGCCCCTCCTTTTCCTGTCTTCTCCTCCCCGACCTCGTTGCCGCCGGCCGCATGTGCTGCGGCGAGGCTGTGCTGCAGGGGTGCGTGGCGCGCTGCTGTGCCCATCCGCCCCCCTCTCCACCTCCGTGCCCCTCGCTGCGACATCCGCAACCGCTGCCCACTCTCTCTCTCTCCTCTCTCTCTCGCTCTCTCTCCCACCCGCCCTCTCCCGCTGCACACCGACAGCTTCCCCGCTCTCTCTCTCTTCCTCGCTCTCCCTCGCTCTCCTACGCCGCCCCCTCTCCCCCTTCCACCCACCCCACCGTCACCATGACCAAGCTGACCGTTGTGTGCCGCGCCGTGTCTGGCGCGATGGACAAGCAGCTGTGCGAGCTGACCTGCATCGAGCGCCAGCCGATCTCGCTGGCCACGGTGGAGGAGCAGCACGGCGCCTACGTGCAGGTGTTCCGCGACATGATCGCGGAGGGCTACAACGTGGAGCTGATCGAGCTGCCGGCGCTGAACGACCTGCCGGACTCGATGTTCGTGGAGGACGTTGCGATGCTGTACAACGAGTGCGCGGTGATCACCCGCCCCGGTGCGCCGTCGCGCCGCCCGGAGGTGGACCCGATGGTGGAGACGGTGAAGAAGCTCCGCCCGGACAACCACCGCATCGAGGAGCCCGGCACGGTGGACGGCGGTGACGTGCTGTACGTTGCGAACTCGAAGTACGTGTTCGTGGGCAAGTCGACGCGGTCGAACGACGCGGCGTACGAGCAGATGAAGGAGTACCTCGGCAAGCACGGGCTGGAGTGCGTGCAGTGCGTGGTGCGGGGCTGCCTGCACCTGAAGTCCGCGGTGAGCTTCGCGTCGGAGGACGCCGTGCTGCTGAACCCCGAGTGGATTGACACGGAGATCTTCACGTCGCGCGGGTTCAAGGTGATCGAGGTGGACCCGAAGGAGCCGGACAGCGCGAACGTGCTGAGCTTCTCTGCGGAGAAGGACGGCAAGGCGCTGCGGACGATCTTCTCGCCTGCCGCCTTCCCGGGCACGGCGGAGCGCATCCGCGCGTACGCGGAGGCGGAGTGCAAGGCCGGCCGCCCGACGCGCCAGATCCTGCTGAAGGTGGACGAGATCGCGAAGGCGGAGGGTGCGCTGACGTGCTGCTCGCTGCTGAGCTACAGCGCGTAATTGCGCCGCTGCCGCTGCCTTCTTTGCTTCCTGCCCCTTTTTACCCCTTTTTTCCCCTATTTTCTCTACCTTAACCTCTCTCTTCCTGTGTGTGTGTTCCGCACGGTGCGTGCGTGCTTATCGGCTCGAACTCACCCCGGCGGCGGAGCTGTGCTCTTGCCTTGTCCCCGCCTCTGCCCCGCCCGGCGGCGGTGAGCGAGCGCGTGGCGTTGTTGGCGCCGTCTGTTGTGTACCGACCCCTGCCAATTCGATTCTCCCTCCCCCTCCCGCGGCACGACGCCGCCGGACACACGCGGTGCTGCGTCTGTGCCGGACCGCGGGCCGGGGTGCGGGAGCGCTCGGGGTGCCCGCCTGCGCGTGCGAGCGCGCACGGGGCGGCGGCGCTGCCGCGGCGTGCCGACGTCGGGGGTAACGCGGCGCTGACACGCGCGTGTGCTTGTGTGCGTGTGTGCCGTCCCGACGTGGGCACGCCCGCCCTCCCCCTTAACCACATCTTCCTGATAGCGACGTAATTCTCTCTTTTTATTTTTTTCGTTCCGTCTCCCATCGAATTCGATTTATTTTCTCTTTTTTTTTTTCCTTGTTCCGGTGGCGCGTGGGCACCGCCGTGCTGCACGACCCACGGTGCGCTGCCTGTGCTGGCTGTGCTCCTGCGCGCTCTTTTTCCTTTTCCTTCGCAGGCGCGCGTGCCGGCCGCAGCTCCGATGGCGAGTGCTCATTTGGGTGTGTGTGTGTGTGTCTACGGAGGTGCCGCGCGGCGTGCGTGTGTGCGTGCACGGGTGAACGTGTGCGGCCACTCGCGCGCGTGTGCGCCTCGCCTGTGCGTGAGTACTGCTGAGTGCGTATGTGTATTTGTGCGGGTGCGCCGCGGATGCCTGGACAAAAGCCGACAATCCTGTGTGTAGTGCTTCCGCGCGGTGGCGTTGTGGTGCCGCTGCTCGCGGTGTGCGCGTGTGTGCGCCATGGGGGGACCGTCTTCCGCCCCTCCTTTTCCTGTCTTCTCCTCCCCGACCTCGTTGCCGCCGGCCGCATGTGCTGCGGCGAGGCTGTGCTGCAGGGGTGCGTGGCGCGCTGCTGTGCCCATCCGCCCCCCTCTCCACCTCCGTGCCCCTCGCTGCGACATCCGCAACCGCTGCCCACTCTCTCTCTCTCCTCTCTCTCTCGCTCTCTCTCCCACCCGCCCTCTCCCGCTGCACACCGACAGCTTCCCCGCTCTCTCTCTCTCTTCCTCGCTCTCCCTCGCTCTCCTACGCCGCCCCCTCTCCCCCTTCCACCCACCCCACCGTCACCATGACCAAGCTGACCGTTGTGTGCCGCGCCGTGTCTGGCGCGATGGACAAGCAGCTGTGCGAGCTGACCTGCATCGAGCGCCAGCCGATCTCGCTGGCCACGGTGGAGGAGCAGCACGGCGCCTACGTGCAGGTGTTCCGCGACATGATCGCGGAGGGCTACAACGTGGAGCTGATCGAGCTGCCGGCGCTGAACGACCTGCCGGACTCGATGTTCGTGGAGGACGTTGCGATGCTGTACAACGAGTGCGCGGTGATCACCCGCCCCGGTGCGCCGTCGCGCCGCCCGGAGGTGGACCCGATGGTGGAGACGGTGAAGAAGCTCCGCCCGGACAACCACCGCATCGAGGAGCCCGGCACGGTGGACGGCGGTGACGTGCTGTACGTTGCGAACTCGAAGTACGTGTTCGTGGGCAAGTCGACGCGGTCGAACGACGCGGCGTACGAGCAGATGAAGGAGTACCTCGGCAAGCACGGGCTGGAGTGCGTGCAGTGCGTGGTGCGGGGCTGCCTGCACCTGAAGTCCGCGGTGAGCTTCGCGTCGGAGGACGCCGTGCTGCTGAACCCCGAGTGGATTGACACGGAGATCTTCACGTCGCGCGGGTTCAAGGTGATCGAGGTGGACCCGAAGGAGCCGGACAGCGCGAACGTGCTGAGCTTCTCTGCGGAGAAGGACGGCAAGGCGCTGCGGACGATCTTCTCGCCTGCCGCCTTCCCGGGCACGGCGGAGCGCATCCGCGCGTACGCGGAGGCGGAGTGCAAGGCCGGCCGCCCGACGCGCCAGATCCTGCTGAAGGTGGACGAGATCGCGAAGGCGGAGGGTGCGCTGACGTGCTGCTCGCTGCTGAGCTACAGCGCGTAATTGCGCCGCTGCCGCTGCCTTCTTTGCTTCCTGCCCCTTTTTCCCCCTTTTTTCCCCTTTTTTTTTCCCCCTAACCCCTCCTTTCTGTGTGTGTGTGTTCCGCACGGTGCGTGCGTGCTTATCGGCTCGAACTCACCCCGGCGGCGGAGCTGTGCTCTTGCCTTGTCCCCGCCTCTGCCCCGCCCGGCGGCGGTGAGCGAGCGCGTGGCGTTGTTGGCGCCGTCTGTTGTGTACCGACCCCTGCCAATTCGATTCTCCCTCCCCCTCCCGCGGCACGACGCCGCCGGACACACGCGGTGCTGCGTTTGTGCCGAATGGCTTATGAGGTAGCAGTGGTGGTCAGAGGTGAATCGTTCTCCTTGTAGTTTATTTGTCGCGGGTGTTGAGATGACGTGTGTGCGTTGCAGACATCTAGGCAGAAGCGGTTATTGTTCAAGTGTTACTGGCTTCTGGGAAGGTTTCACAGACAGGTGACCAATTGGCCAGCAGGCAGAAAGGCGCTCGTCTTTTTTTTCTCTCTTTGTTTCTTTTGTTATTCAAACGGCTCTTTAATTACTGTTTTGTTTTTCATTTTTTTCCTGTTCGTTGATAGGTGACAGGGTTAAGAAGTTCAGTTTGTGCGTCCTCTATCCACGACGGGCAGCGTTCCAAAAGCTACACGAACACTGCCCGAAGATGGGGGACTGTTAAAGATGTCAGTGCGGACGAGGAAAGCGCTGACAACGTGCTCTGTTAATTATGTGATCGTATTTTAAAAACTGTTTTGGCTTTTTAAAGCGTCTGAACCGCCTCTAAAACGCGAGTCGGCAATTATCTTTCTTGATCGGCGTGTGCGTGAGAGAGTGTCTTTTGGTGTAGGAGGTAGCAGCACAGGTGAAGACCTCAGCGCCGTCGCGTTACCGGACAAAACAAGCAATCAAATAAAAATAAAAGAGAGCAGAGAGCAGAGAGCAGAAAGCAGAAAGCAGAGCAATGTTTTTTTTTTTTTAGCAGCGCGGTGAGCAGCATGCGATAAAGATCATGGAGGTCTGCTTTTCGCACTGGTACACTCTGAGATCTGCGGTTTTATCCCTCCCCGACCTGTACGAGAGAGTGAAATGAAAAAACAACAACAACTTTTCTTCTGCTCAGGTTGTAGGGGTTGGAGTCCTAAGAGGTGCTCTGGGGCTCGCAGCGCTCAGTTGAGTCCAGCGTTTCGCTGCCGTAGCGAGAGGCCACTCGCTGGTTGTGTTGGCTGCGTATTTGAGTGAAGGTGCACACGTCCGCCATGTGTGCGGCCGTCCTCGTCTCCCCACACCACTGTCACTTTTCTTTCCTTCATCTTTTTTCCCCTCTCTCTTTTTGGCTGTTCCCGACTGAAACACACTCTCACACACTTGCAGTGCAAGGTGCATTCTTCGTGTTGTTGTGAACAGGTTGGAGTTCTAGCCTTTGCGGTCCAGAACGACCAAGTAGAACGTGGGGGAACGCTATTTTTTTTCTTTATTTGATTGTGTGTGCGTGGTGTCGCTCCTGGAAGAAGGCTCGTTGGGTCGCGCCTGCCTATTGCCTTTTTTCTGCCAGTGCAAGGATTGTCGCTCGCAGTGTTGCTTGCCATCGCTGCCACTAAGGTGAGTGGAGCGCACAGCGCAAGAACCAAGAGTCATCACGTAGTCCAATTTTCGTTTTTACTTTTATATTCACTACTAAGGTGAACGTCGTTGTATTCTTTGTACGTCTAACGCGTTTCACGCCATAGTTCTATTCTATTCCTTCTATTCCTTGTCTTTTATTTTCCCCCTCTTTTCAGCAACCCCGAGACCTGCATACATCTCCAAGTTCCCGGCGCGTTGTGGCTTTCTACTCCGTTTTCCCTGTTTTTTTTTTTTAGCTTGTGCCGGAGAGCACGTCTTGTTTCCTTGTGTTCGTCTGCGTCTCGGCGGCTGTCAACACCTCCGCCAGAGAAGAAAGGCAACCCAAGGCCAACGCGTATCAGAAGGCACTGTGCACCTTGATTGTGTAATCCTCTCCTTCTTACGATACGCTTTGACTGTCTTCCTACCACTACTACCACTGGTTGAGGCGTCATGCCGTCCCAGATGCAGAACGACGCCGGCCGTCACACGGCGTGCGAGGAGGCCGATGCAGATGTGGACAGCCTCCACTGCCCCACAAATGCGCGCCATCGCAAGCAGGTCAGCACGGTGGACACCACGATGACGCTGCTCGCCGTGCCCTGGGCGTTGTGTACGGCGTCCTTCGTGGCTGTCATCCTCTACGTGAATGTGCACTGCTTCTCCATTTACGACACGCTGCAGGCGGCGCAGGTGCGGGGCTTCGCGGCGGACATCTCACTCGCGCACCGCGACACCGCTCGCTACGTGCTTCTCGCCGTCAGTCTCATGACCCTTGTCGTGCACGTCGGCGTCTCCTATTTGCTGTTCCGCCACGCGTACCTCATCACGCGCAGCGTCAGTGCCTCGCTGGGCGACCTCTCCGTCATGGTGGAGCTCATCTGCACGTTGAACTGCGGCACCTTCTTCTTTGTCGACTCGGTGCAGCGCGCACGCAGCGCTGGCGGGTGTGGGCGGTACTGGATGATGGCCTTCTCCCCCTTCGCGGAGATTCGCGCCTCCGAGGCGGCGTTGAACGCCGTCAGCCTGCGCATGGCAGCTCTTCCGCATAACGGCGACGACGACGCGGACGCCGTGGCCGCCGCCTCCGCCCTCCCCTCGCCGCAGCAGAATTCTCCCTCGACGCACGCCGGTGGCTCGACGCAGGCGTCGCCGGTGACGTGCGCGCGTTACGGCGGTCTTGGCAGCAGTGGCGACGGGGTTCTTGCCTCGCTGGGCGACTCGCCGCTCCTGCGCCACGCAGGGCCACGCCAACCGACGCCGAACCTCGAGCGCTCGGTGAGGCAGCTGGCCGCCTCCCTGCCATCGCTGTCCATGTCCGCCGACGCGGCGGCCAGCGTGGGGCCCTTCCGCATGACGCTGCGCCGCCGCCACGCCGCGCTGCTGCAAATATCGCTCCTCTCGTACCGCCAGCTAGTGCAGGGCGATGCCGCGGCGGTGGCGCCTATCGCGACCAAGTTTCTCTCCGCGGTGCTGCTGAGCGTGCGCCGCTTCCAGGCGCACGTGGTGGAGCTCTACGCGGACTCAGCCATCTTGTCGTGGAACGGCTTCGAGTCGTGCGCCGGCAGCTACGTGCAAACCTGTGCGCAGTGTGGCTACTGGCTGTACGACCACCTCCTGCACCACATCAACGAGGAGAGCGGCGCCTTTTTCAGCCTCGCCGGCTACGCGGGCCACGTCGTCTGCGGCTCCACAAGTGAAGGCTCGCACGTGCTGCACGGGGCCGCGGTTGCGGTGCTGCGAGAGCTGCCGTCGCTGTTGGAGCGGCGCTACTGCCGCTACGTGTGGCTCGGCGACCCGCCGCCGCCCGTCGTGCGCGAGGACGTCGCGTGTGTGCAGTGGGGCACCGTCATCGCGGACGGAGATGTGACTCTCGGGCTCTACGTGATGGGCGACCCCCCTGACGATCCTGGCTGGTACGATGAGCTGCGGCAGCCGCGGGTGTGGCATGCCCCGCAGTGGAAGCTCTTTGGCGACGAGGACGCGTGCGTGCAGTCGGCGGCCTCTCCTGGCACATGCGCTGGAGAGAGAGCGGTGTTGCTGGACCCGCCGCAGACGCGCGCCGCGGCGGAGCTGCGTCTCTCTACTTCCATCACCGGCGGTGGGCTGTGCCCGCTTGAGACTTTCCACGACCGCAACAACGTGCGCTACCAGCTCTCGAACACCGTGCTGGGGGAGTCCAAGTCGTGCGTGGTGCGCCTCGCCGTCTCGAGCAGCGGCACGCTCGTCGCGGTGAAGGAGATCAAGATTGAGCGCGGCGAGGTCAACCCAATGCGCCGGCGCCGCCACCAGCGGGAGAAGCGCATTGTCGTTTCCCCGGGCGACCAGCTGGCACTGATGAGTGAGGTGCGCATCATGGAGAAGCTGCACCACACCTGCATCGTGAGCTACATCTCGTTTCAGGAGACCCACGATCGGCTGCGTGTTGTGATGGAATACGTGGGCGGTGGGAACCTGCTGCAGTTTGTGAAGCAGCACCTCAAGAGCGGTGGCGGCCGGGCCCCGATGGCAGTACTGCTGCGGAGTGTGTTGGAGGGCATCGCCTTCCTGCACCGCCACGATATCTTGCACGGTGACATTAAGCCGCAGAACGTGCTGGTGCCCGACTCCGGCCCGTGCAAGCTCGCCGACTTCGGCATCTCGCGGCGGGTGTCGGACGACTCTGCGCACCCGATAGAGGGGACGCCGTTCTACATGGCACCGGAGGCCACCCGCGGGGCCTCCTGCCTCGCCTCCGACATCTGGAGTTTCGGCATCATGATGGCCGAGGTGATGACGGGCCGCCTGCCCTACGAGCCCGGCATCACCGACTCCTACCTCATCGCACAGTTCATGTTCGGCAGCGACGTGGAGCGGCGTCTCAGCACCCCGCTCGAGCCCGCCGCAGACGCCGTCTTCATGGCGTGCACGCAGTACGACCCAACGGCACGCAAGACGGCGAGTGAGCTTCTCCAGATGCCCTTCTTCGCGTCCAAGGCGGCGGCGGCGGTCGGCGACACACCGTAGCTGTGGAGAGGCGCGCCGGTGCTACCCCAAATACCTTCCACTTTTTTTTTCTTGCGATCATTTGAAAGTAATTTTTTTTGCGGTAGATTTTCTTTTAAATTTCGTCTGACACAGCCGCGGTCGTGAGCTGCCACGTGGGGCGGTTCGACTGCTCGCGCTGTCGGTCTTTGCCCTCACCATCGTTTCTGCACTTTTCCAACTCTTCCCTTTGCTTTTTTTCTTTTTCATTTCTCCCTCTGCAACCGATTCTGTGCGGTGTGTGTGTCTCCCAGCGCGCGGCTCTTCTTAGAATATGTATATTCTAGCAAGAACGGCCTTTTCCGTCCTCGCGCACACCCTTCGTTTCAGTGCGCAACAACCAGGCGAGTCAGAGCGTCCCGAGCCAAACCCTTGAACTCCGCGTTGCTGAGCACTGCCCTATTTTTTAGCTCCCTCTTTCACCACCCGCTGTCACGCTCCGCGCTTCTTTTCTTTTCTCTATACTCCCGAATCTCGTTCTCTTATCTCGTGTATTTTGTTTTTTGTTTTATGGTGCTGCGTGCCGTTTAGTTTACTCTGTGGCGCGCGACGGGACACGCGCTGGCTCCTTGGCCCGTTGCCGCGCCACTTTCCTCCATGCTCCCAAACAGTGTCGAACAACGTCGACGCTGTCTCTTGTTTTCGTTTAGTTTTTGTGTTCTCTTCTTTACCTTTTCCTGCTTTCTGTTCTTCCACTAGCTCCACAAAGGACGCTCAGCGCTACTTCAATTAAATACAAAAACAGCCAAAGAATACAGTTAATTCGCATGATGCTCTGCTCGGTTGTCTGAGAATCGACTTGCACCCGTTTGCTCGCGTTGCCCGCTCGCTCTTTCATTCTTCTCTCTTTCCCACCATTTTTTTTTTCTTGCTGCCTCGTTTTTCGCTGGCGCTCTTTTTAAGGTGCGAGGGTGCTGTTTGGGCTATTTTTTTCTCCTTGGGGGTTAGGGATAGGCCTAGGCTCGGCCGAGGATGGGTTTCGGGGAGGAGATACGGGCAGTAAATTGGGTCAGCGCAGGAAAATGGGGAAAACTTCATTGCGTTGCAGCGCGGGTTCGGCCTTCATCGTCGCTTCGAATGCGGGCGTCGTCAGCCGTTCTTCCTTTTTTTTTTTTTGGCGATTGCATTTTGCAGAACAAAAGAGGTTCAGAGGAATACAAGGAAAAAATATCGTTTTATGAATGCGCCGTCGGCGCGTCGTGCGTTCAGGCGGACTTCGCGACTTCGATGGTGGCGGTGCGTCCGCTCTTGAAGAAGGCGGTGCCCTTCTCGCCGGCGTGGAGGTGCGCCAGCGCGGTCTGCAGCTCGGCGTCCGGCGCGGCACACGGGGCACCGTCCACGACAATTGTGTGGACCGCCGCGTCGGCCTTCGGGTTGTCGCCGAGGGCGGGGCTGTGCAGCTGGATGTACAGGCCGTAGTCGTTGACGATGCTCCGCAGCATTGGGAAGCGGAAGAGGCCGCAGTACTCCGACCACGACCCGCAGTAGAGGTAGGGGTGGCCGAGGCCGAGGTGGTGGGCGAGGGCGATGTTGATGCACGCGCTGAGGCCGCTGCCGCACGAGAAGACGCAGTTCGACAGCGCTGCTGCGCCGTCGTCGCCGGTGCTGCCGCGCAAGGTGTTGAGGATGTTCTCGCGGAGCTCCGCTTCTGGCCGCAGCACGGGGTAGCCGTCCGGCTGGGCGAGGTGCATGCCGTAAAAAAGGTTAACAGCGCCTTCAATGTGGCCGGGCAGCGGGTCGGCGGCGTAGGGGCGAACCGTCGAGCTGAAGCGCTGCGGTGCCCGCGCGTCGGTCAGGATGGCGTTCGGAGGGAGCTGCTGGATCGTGTAGTGGTGCTCGAAAGCAGTCTTGAAGGGCCACGCGGTGGCCGGCGTCGGTGCCGCTGCCGGCTCGCCCGACTCCATCGCCAACCCTGCCGCCGTGCAGGCCTGCATGCCGCCGTTCACGACGTACGCCTCCACGCCGAGGGCGTCGAGCATCCACCACAGGCGGCAGGCCCCCATCGCGCCGCACTCGTCGTCGTAGCACAGCACCGGCTTGGCGTCGGTAATGCCGTTCGCGACGCACCACGCGACAAACTTGTCACCGGAGGGGAGCGGGTGGCGGGCGGTGCTGTGGGGCGAGATGTCGGAGAGGTCCGTGTCGACGTCCGCGCGCGTGGCGCCCTTCACGTGCGCCTTTGGGTACTCGATCTTGCCGTAGTCCTTCACCGCCAGCTTGTAGCGGCAGTCGAAGATGCGGTAGTCATCGAGGTGGTCCTTCACCTCTGCGGCGGCCACGAAGACCTTCCCGGGGTGGCGTGGGGCGGCGGGCATGATGAGGGTGCGTACGTGTTGTGAGGAAGAGTAGGGAGAAGAGAGGTTGGTGTCGCGCTGCCGTATGCGAGTCGTGTAGACACGTGCGTCCGTGCGAGAGGCGAGATGGAACAAGTAAGGGCGATAAGAAGTTGAACTAAGCGAAAGATACCTTTTTTTTTTTTGTAAATCGACAGATTATAGTTTTAGATGCGGTCGAAGAGAGGAGAAGCGCAGATCAACTGCGGGTGCACGGCAGCGGCAGCAAAAAGTCAGAAAAAGCGAGAGAAACGGAAAAGCATAAAAGAGGACGATCACTGGTAGGATTGGCACACAAACACAAGGTGTACGTCAACGCTGCAAGTAGTCTCGACGCACCGCAGCGCCACCAGCAGAGCTTTTCACAACATGGACGTCGCAGTCGCACCGATCAAGTCTGCGAACATGACATTAAACAACAAAGAAGCTCACATCGCCGCCTCTGTTTTCTTCCAGCGATGCGTGTGCTATTCAACGGCAGGCAGCGCATCATCTGGGAATTTACATGGCAGCCTGACTATGGCCGAGCCGAGCCGGTGCTGCGCGCAGACAAACAGTCGAGACAACACAGGCCCACTGCTCTTGCTTAGCAGAGCTGAACTCACAGAACAGGCAGTTCGCAGGAGAGGGCTACCGCACAGAACATGAAGAAGATGGAGAGAGGCTTCGTAAAGGGCAAAGGTTGCCAGTGCGCAGAGGCACACCACCAGTCGAGGGACACACCATCCACACCACCGAATAGAAGAGGGACACTACACCGAGAGAAGAAAAAGAGAAATCGACGTAAAACAAGGCACATATACACCGCCAAGCAACACACACAAAGAAAAAAGGCAGCAGTAAACACACGTACACCTACACGCTAGCGTGAGAAAAGGGGGAAAGCAAGACCTAGTCTAGAGACAAAAAAAGAAAAAGAAAAACAACAGTGCCACTCTTGTGTAAAGCGGAGGAGAAAGGGAGTCGAGAAGTGCGGCATGTTTCCTAAATGGGCTACCTACAATTATTTTTGTTTGCGTTGTCTTCTCCTCCTCCACAGCATTCGGGTGTGCTACCACCACCCCGCAGCGGATTCGGACTCCACCATACCCACACTTACAGAGAGAGAGAAAAGTGTTTTTCTCCGCGTCGCGTTGGCGCACAGGTTCCGTGTGTGAAACAGTGAAAGAGGAGGGACAGGGGGACAAGCGAGCCGCTGCAGCAACAACAAGAGGCGGCGGCTTATGAGGAGCAGTGTACTGCTGCATGTGTGTCCCATTCGTACACGCGCAGCATTTGCTTCCCTCCTTCTGCTTTCCCTGCCGACCTGAGTGGTGGTCTTAGTTCCAGTTGCGCACAATCTTGCCGTCCCAGTTCAGGCGGTCGCCCTTCTGCATCGTGTAGTAGCGGTGCGTCTTCCAGCGGCGCCACGGCGAGCCGGCTTGTCCCCAGTGGGGGTTCGCCTCCCAGTACTTCTCAATGCGCTCCTCCATGAGAGGGGTGAAGTGGCGGATCAGACCCTGCACCGGCCACGCAGCGGCGGTACCAAGAGCACAAATCGAACGGCCCTCCATCTGCTTCGAGACGTCCCACATGGTGTAGATCTCTTCCTTCTTGGCGTTGCCGTTGACGAAGCGCTTCATCATCTTGTCCAGCCACGGGCTGCCCTCGCGGCACGGCGTGCACTGTCCACACGACTCGCGCATGTAAAACTGCGACAGGCGCTCAATCGCGTTGATCACATCTGTCGACTTGTCCATCACAATGACGGCTGCCGTGCCAAGTCCGCTCTGCGCCTCCTTCAGCGCATCGAAGTCCATCAGCACGTCGTCGCAGATGTGCTTCGGCAGCAGCGGGCACGACGAGCCACCCGGAATGACACAAAGCAGGTTGTCCCACCCACCACGGACACCGCCGGCGTGCAGCTCGATCAGCTCGCGCAGCGGCATGCTCATCTCCTCCTCAACGGTGCAGGGGCGGTTCACGTGCCCAGAGATGGAGTAGAGCTTCGTACCGGCGTTGCCCTTGCGGCCAAACTGGGAGAACCACTGCGGGCCGCGCCGCAGAATCGTTGGCGCGACGGAGACCGTCTCGCAGTTCGTGACGGTGGTGGGGCAGCTGTAAAGGCCGATGTTGGCTGGGAACGGCGGCTTCAGGCGCGGCTTGCCCTGCCCTCCCTCCAGGCTCGCAATCATGCCCGTCTCCTCGCCGCAAATGTAGGCGCCGGCGCCGCGGAAGGTGTAGAGGTCGAAGTCGTAGCCGCTGCCGCACGCGTTCTTGCCAAGGTAGCCCTTCTGGTAGGCTTCGTGGATGGCCTGCTCGACAGACTTCCACTCGTTGTAGAACTCGCCGCGGATGTAGATGTAGCCGTAGCGGGCCCGCATCGCGAAGCCGGCCACCAGAGAGCCCTCGACGAGCTTGTGGGGATCGTGGCGCATAATCTCGCGGTCCTTGCACGTCCCGGGCTCCGACTCATCGCAGTTGACGACGATGTAGCTGGGGCGGCTGTCCGGCTTCTTCTTGGGCATGAAGGACCACTTGAGGCCGGACGGGAAGCCGGCGCCGCCGCGGCCGCGCAGCCCACTCGCCTTGATCTCGTTAATCACCCAGTCCTGCCCCTTCACGAGCAGGTCCTTGGTGCGGTACCAGTCACCACGGCGCTCCGCCGCGTCGATGCTGGTGCCGAAGTCCTGGTAGAGGTTTGTGAAGATGCGGTCTTGGTCCTTGAGGTGACCGTGCACGCGGTCCAGCAGCACCGCCGACGAGCGCAGAAAGCCGTTCCGCATGGTGAGGCAGTGCAAACAACGAACAACTGCTAATGCACTACGGCTATAAAAAGAAAAAGAAAGGAAAAGAAAGTGACGGTACTAGCGGTAGGGGAGGAAGTTGTACGGTGTGCAGTGTTGTGTACCGGCGATGCCACCAAGAAGAAATCAACAAAGTGAACACTTCCGTGCTAAAAGGTAGAGAGAAAGATTGAAAAGGTAGGCGAAAGATGGGAGTCTGTCGAGCCGCTTCTCGTCTAGTACAACGACGCAGTGCTGCCCTTCTCCTTGACACTCGCCCTTTCACACAAAAAATGCGTGTGTGCGTGTCGGTCGCCTGCTAAATTTGCGAGGATCCTAAGTTCTAAAAAAAACCAAAAGCAATGAAGAGAAACAAAAACAGACAACTAGAAGGGTGGTGCGTGCGTTTCTACAACTACGGTGCTGATGTCGCTATAGAATGTGAAGGTCAAGCAGAGAGTACAAGAAGGGAGGGGAAAAGAAAGAAAGAAGAAGTGGGTTCTTTTTTTTTGGAGCCAAATCGAAAAAAACCTGTGTGAAATTTCAAAGGCACTGCAACGAAGCGCCAGAGCGACTCCGCGATGAAGTGCCACAGAAGGAGAACGGAGCGGGCAGAGGCGGTGCGCACTTGGCGATACAAAAAAAAAACAGGCAGCAATCGCCACATCTATGAGCCGCGTGGCTGACAGGGAAGACGTGCGTGGACAACCTCTCTTTCGTGTCGTCGCATTTTCGCTCTTTCTCTCTCTTTTCCAATTGCCGCTCACTCCTTCATGTGAAGACCGTTGTGCTCCTTGTGTGTATGTGTGTGTAAAACGCATAGATAAATGGTGAGGAAGACGCTGAGAACGAGCCAAAGCTACAACTTCTCTTTTTTGTTGTTTTTGCTGGTCAAAGTCCATAAAAGAATACCTTTTGCGACACAAATGTACGTCGCCATCTTTTTCTTTTTCTTTTCTGTGAAATAAGCAGGCAGCGACTGTGCTTTTTTTCACAAAAGCCCAGTAAATTTATACGGTTCAATTCTCTCTGTTGAACTCCCTCACTTCTTCTGCTGGTGGGACAGCTCTGTGCGAGTGAGCTCGTTGGCCTGGCAGAGGTGAAACGTCTCGGTGAGGTTGACACACTCGGCGTCCCAGAAGCCGCGCTCGCTGATGCACTGCTGCGCCGCGGCACGCATGTCCACGCACTTCACAATCTCCTTCTGCTCGTCGCACTTCTTCTTGAAGGACTCCGGAACGTCCTCCCACTCCATCTCGCGGCCCATCCCGACCGAGTAGGTCTGCCCACCGCCCTTGATGACGACCATGGCTCGATGCGTGTGCCCCAGGTGTGAGCAATCAGATTGAGAGAAAGAAGAGATAGCCGTAGCTTTGTTGCAGATATGGGTGGTGTTGCGGCTACGCAATCGATGTCGTCTAGGTGCTGTGTTTCGTGTTTCACGCCTCGGTAAAGCGGATGTGGGGAAGGACAAGAATGCAGTGGAGTATGCGGCGAGGAGAGAGAAGAGAAGATGGCGTGGAAAGAGAGGAGACGCAAATGCCATGCAGGCAAAACAAAACGAGAACAAAACCCACAACGACGCAGCGCAGCAGAAAGAGGAATACCCTCCACTTCGGTCAGAGGCGCAGAGGTTTCTTGCGACACCGCCAGTGAGGGGCAGCACCATTTTTTCCCCACACAACGATTGAGGCGAGCTGTCGCGCCAAGAAGAGCGACCGCACCCATACACACACATACTCTGCTGCACGGTCCACCACGGTATGGTGTCTCATGATGGCGGAGGTCATTGCACTCCAGCACATCACACAACACATAGCGACGTCTTCAAGAGTTGCTCGCCATCAGACACGCAAACACACAACACTCTTGAGACTCACCATACCCCCTAAACTGCCGCCGATCATAGAAGAAGCGGCGAGAAACGCGTGGTGTGACCTGGAAGTCAGCGTCAGGTATTGGCAACTTTTTTTTTTGGTTCAGAATTAACACTCGTAAAAAAAGAAGAATAAGCGTGTCTCTGGCGAACTGAGGTACGGTCTAGTGGGGATACATGAGAGCTTATGAGTGTGCATCTCCCATTTGACTGTGCAGCTCTCTTTCCTAGCTAAAGAAAAGAGGCACGGTGTGTGTTTGTGGCCATGGACCCACTAGGTGCAACTTGCAGAGTTCGGGTTGACGCGGATAAGAGGAGAAAGGCTCAGAGGGGTAGCCATGCACTATCACACACACAAACACGCTTGCGGACGACGTACGCGCACACGACGCTATGAAGTAAGCACTATTGACAGCTGTCAAAGAGAAAAAGAGAAAAACAAAAATAGCAATAGAAATACGAGAAAAAGCGCAGCTGGAAGAAAAAGCAAATCGCAACAATAGTGACACACACACGGGGAAAAAAATCACCTAGAAGCATGACGGAGGGACACAATACATAGCGGAGCAGGCAGTGCTTCTCCTCTCAAAATGAAGAACAAGCGCGGAGAGGCGAAAGCAATAGAAAAGTTAACAAAAATAAGAGGGAGTAATCGGGGCTTTGCCAGGCTCGAGCCTGCTCACTTGGTGATGTTCCACACCAGCGGCTCCTCGCGGCAGAAGGGGCACTTGCCCAGCTGCTGCGCATCGGCGACGCACAGGATGTTGCCGCAGCACCAGAGCTCCACGAAGCAGCCAGGGGCCGGCGGCTCGAGGCAGACACCGCACACCTCCTCCTCGTCCCCGGCCATATCCGCGTTGGGCGGGATAAGCACCTGGCAGGCCTCCTCGTTTTCCGGCTCGCCGTCTGCGTTGCCGGCCGGGGCACTTAGCACGGCCGCCCCAACAAGGGCGTCGCTCGGGTCCGCCAGACCGTGGGCCGCATCCGTCTCTACGTGCGTCATCCCTTTTGCACTTTAGTGTGTTTGTGTATGTGTGTTGGTTTGCAACTGCGACAGTTGCTGGCGGCTGTTCTGCAAGAAAAGAAGAGAGCAGGCGAAGGCTAAAAAAGAGGCAAGCAGGCAGATTAAAAAAAGAGAAAAGCAATCCTCCTTTTTAGTGGAGTGGAGATACGACACCACCAGAGGCACCATGTGTATGAGGCAGGGCATAAAAGGTGAAGGGAGGGGAAGGAGGAGGATGATACATGAGTGAGATGAGTGCAAGGGAGCAACACGCTACGAATGAACACACACAAGAGAAGCAAAGTGCATGCGCAGACACCTCGACCGGGAAACGTCAGTGTCTGGTGTGGCGCTCGCAACATGCGCACAAGTCCCATTAGCTTGTGTGAGTGCAGAAGTTTGTGCATCATGGTGAGAAAAAAAAATAAATAAGGTGCACTGTTACACAGCACGAAGCGTGCAGAAGTTCGATGATATCATTTATTTTGTTTCGTGTTTTTTTTTTTTTTGTGTGTATTTAGTTAAGCGCTTCTTAGAGGTTTTCCCTTTCATACCTCAGTGCCACATCCTCCCTTACTTGCCGACGCCACAGCGTGCAAGAGTAAAAACAAAACAGTGCTTCTAGGCGTCCCCATTCTGTGTTGTCTTGTGCGCTGCGTTGGCGAGGTGGGACGCGGCCTGCTTGGCCTCCCGCACTTCGATGTTGCGCTGACGGTTCGCAACAATCATCTCCTGCCCGTCGAGGCGGTTCTGCTTTCGCCCACGTCGGTTGCCGCTGCCGCGACCATCGGCCTCGTCCTCGGCAGCCGGAGTGGCGGAGAGTCGGTACTGCAGTGCGGCGTTGCGCTTCCGCTCCCGCTTGGCGCGGTAGTGCGTGTAGTCGACGTTGTCCGGCAGCGCCGTGGCATCCATCAGCGTGCGCAGGTCGTCTGGTGCCCGCCGCGCCGCACACGACTCCCGCGACGGTGGTGGCGACGGCAGCGGTGCCATCTTTTGCATCACGATGAGACGCCGCACGATCTTGAGGGAGACGCGTTGGGGGATGTTGTGCAGCACCCGCAGCGACGGGTGCGTTGGTAGCTCGTCGTCGGTGTAGTGGTCGGTGGTGGGGTGCCAGAAGGTCAAGCAACCACCTAGAGTCAAGTGCGTTGCTGCGAAGAGCACGAGGTCGAGCACCACCTCATTGGTGGCGTAGGCCGACAGCGTTGGTGCTGCCGCAGCTGCCGTCGCCTCGCCGCTCGTCTCCACCTTTTTGCGCGGCTCACGGAGGCCGTAAGGCGGGTCGGAGAGGACGCAGTCGAAGATGGCGCCACTGCTGCTGCCGCCAGCCGTGTGCCACGCATGCGGCCATGCCGAGAAGTTCATCCGGGCACGGTCTGGCGGCGGCAGTCCATAGAGCTTGAAGTTGGTCCACATGTTGGGCAGCTGGCGCTCCGCCTCGGTAAGCTGCGCCAGCTGCTCAGGCGAGTAGGTGGCCAGCGCCAGCCGTCGCTGCTGCTGCAGCTGCGGGCTTGTCTTGCCCTTCTCGGTGCCGGCCCGCATCGCCCGGCCATCGGCGTCGGCGCCGAACGTCATGGCCCCGCAGTGCGCCGCCGCCACGAGCAGGCTGCCCGTGCCGCAGAAGGGGTCGCACACAAAGTGGCCAGGGCACACACCGGACATGTTCGCCATCACCATGGACTCCTCCGGCGGCATCGACGTCGTGCCGATGTAGGGCCGCCGCTTCAGGTCGTAGGTGGCAAGCAGCGCACTGCGACTCGACTCCACGCAGAGGCGACAGTGAAAGACGCGGAGCAGCGGTCCGTTGGACACCCACCCCTGCGCTCCAGCCGGCGCAGTCTCGATGGCGTGCTGAACGAAGATGTAGTAGCTGCGCTCCGGTGCGCGGTAGTCCACCACGCCATGCGGCTGCACACGCCGCATCACCGCATCGACAATCTCGCGCTTCGCCTCTCCCGTGTACTTCTTGCCAATAGTTTCGACCTGATAGCAGAAGGTGGAGGAGGAGGAGGAGCCGAGCTGTGGCGCCTCTGTCTCTCCGGTGATGGCGCGGTAGGCGGCAATGGGGGCAGAGGAAGCCGCCGCAGCACCGACGCGGGCATCCAGGCACGCGCAGAGGTCCTCCAAGGTGGGGGCGGTTTCAAAGAGAACGTAGATGCCGCGCAGCAGCATGCAACGCGCCGCGAGCCGCCTCAGCTGCTCTGCACTTGCTGGCGACTCGAAGACGCTGAACCACACCGCATCGCCGCCCTGCGACACCCACGGAATGTCGTCGTCGAGCAGCGTGACAGGGATGCTCAGCGTAGCGGCCACCGAGAGGAACTCGGGTAGCCGGAAGCCCTCCAGCGTCGCCGAGGATGTGAAGGCGGCGACGTACCGCATCACCAGCAGCTGCACACAACCGAGTTCTTCGCAAAGAGAGGTGGAAAACCAAAAGGACAGCCAAGCAGGAGGAAATCGCAAAGCCTGCGCGCGTTCCGCCGTAGTGATTGCTCCACAGTGCAGCAACAACGAAGGTTGCGTTGGAGGGCAGCGCAGCAAGGTGAATTGTTCCAATTAAGCAGAGGATAGTCAAGACAAGAAAGGAGGGGAAGAGGCGGAGAAGACGGAAGTGGTGCAACGAGAAAAGTGCTAGCAGGTCATTCGTCCTGTAGAGACTCACTGGCTGAATATGGGCTCACGTACACTGGATGTGCAGCAAAGTTTCGCCGACGAGCCACAGCCGTCTTTGCCTTAAGCCCTTTCTTGTTCCCCAGAAAAAAATATGTCGAATCCGCAGCGCAATCGGCGATGTGGATACCTGGGTAGATACAACGGCTGGGAAAGAAAGCCATCACACGTTTCGCGCCACTCGCCCCAGAAAGAAAGATAAGAAAAGGAGCCTCTTCGTGTGAACAGAAAGTTCGCTGCGACTGCGCCTACTCGCGACCTCCTCACTTCGCTTTTTAACTCTGCTTTTATTTGCCCGGCTCACCCCATTCTAGGAGAATGGCCGCCGGGCGTGGATACTCGATAACATCGGCCAACGTAGCTTGAGAAGCTCTGTACATCCGCATCGCTTCTAAACGCGACGCTAGAAAAATAAACGTGCACACAGATACATGCAAGAAAAAAAAAAAAGATCGTAGGGTGGGTGTGCGTTGAACAACAACAGTAACAACAAAATGTTATGGAAACGTGACGAAAAGAAGGTCTAAGAGCGGAGGGGCTGTCAATGCACCGGGTGGTACAGCGCTGCCAAGCGTGGGTCGTCTGCCAGGCGCTGCGCCAGTTGGTTGTACTTGTCACTGGCGTGGTCGATGTGCTGCGACAGGCGCTCGTCGAGCACCTTCATCTTCCACGTCGCCTCCTTGCAGTAAAGGGCAAACTCTTCTGTATCCTTGTCGCCCTCCACCGCCGAGGCATCAACAGTCTTTTTGTACAGCTGCTGGCGCTTGTTGAACTCCTCCTTCTCGCGGTCCATCCGACTCTGCATGATGTGGCCGCGCTGGATGAGCCGCTCCTTCAGCTCGTGCAGCGCCTCGTCCCGCACCTGCTTCGCCTGCTCGACGGTAAGCCGGATCGTCAGGTAGTTGCCGTCGAAGTCCGCCGGCATCTCCAGCTTGGCGATGTAGGGTGCCAGGTAGTCCTTGCGCGACTCCTCGCGCCGCACCGCCTCAGCCAGCTTCCTCGCCCGCTCCGCCTCCGTCTCCTTCGGTCGGTTCCGCAGCGTGTCGTAGGAGCTCAACACCGACCGCACGTTGCTGTGGTCCTGCTCGACAGCCTTGAGGATGTCCATGCACTCGTCCATCCTGGCGCGCTGTTCCATGAGACACGTCGCCTCCACCGCGTTCAGCCACTTCCGCTCGTTGTACAGGTCCAGCTCGCTTGGCGCCGACTCGCCTGGCAGTGTGACGACCTTCACTGGCGGCTCCACGGGCTTGCGCGCGGCCGAGGCGGCAATGTACTCCTCCACCGAGGATCCAGGCTTGGCGAACATGTGATACGGGCGGAGAATGCTGCCGGGAGAGAATTGAAAGAAGACCCACATTTCACCCGCCGGGGGAGTCCCACCCTTCACCTCAGCGGAAGGGCGGAGAAACGTGATCTTCGCCACATCCTTCCCTGCCGCAAGGGCTTCGTTGCGGAGAAACTTCTGGCTGATGCGCACGGGGTCGAGGCGTGGGTAGTCGCGCATCGCCGCCGCATTGCCAGGCCCGCGGACGACCAGGCTGTGGATATTCGTCTCACGCATTGTGGAGGGCCGGTCGTAGCTGAAGCTGCGGTACCACAAAAAGTCTCTGCGTCCCTTGTAGAACTCCTTCACTTTGCGCAGCGTCGTGGCGTCGTACAGCAGCTCCGTGCGGCAGTAAAGCCCGTCGCTGCGGGCCCGCCAGAAGAACTTCATGGTGCGCTGTCGCCCCGGCTCGTAAATGAGCTCGCGCAGCCCCTCCACCGTTGTGTCGTGCGTCCGCCCTTTGCCGTACCACTCCACGATTTTGCGCGGCTCGCCTGACGCGTCAAAAGAGGAGACCGGGGACCGCTTTGCAAGCAGCGAGACCGGCTCCCCCCTAGATCGCTGCGGAGTCAGGGGAGACGGAAAAACACTGCGGCGGCGCAGCTTGTCCGCGCGGTGGGCATAAAAGATGTGCACCTCCTCCAGCCCCACGCACTCGCTGTCAGGCATGAGGATCTCCTGCACCCGCAGGTCGCTCTGCGAGTACGGCGCGTAGCGGCGGAGAACAGCGTCGGCGTAGCGAACCTCTTTCAAGCCGTCAGGGTAGCGAGTCTCGTATTGCTGCCGGTTCACAATGAGCTCGTTCGACCACAGATTTGGAACGCGAACGCGTTTCCTTTTTCCAGAGTCTCCCGAGTCAACGGCGGTGGCCGCCATGGCCGCCACAGTCGTCGTGAGCTCGTTGGTGTAAGCGCGCCTGGCGGTTGTGTAAGTATTTGCCATGCTCTCAGCCTCCTCTTCAGCCGAGCCTGCAAGTGAGAAGAGGCTTTCCCATTGGCTCCCGTCCAGCAGATTCAGCGCAAGTGAGCTCACAAGTGCGTTCGGCCGCATGTTCACGTAGTACTCTTCATGGTTGAAAAGAGCCTCAACGGACGTGTACGCGTTGTCCATTGCTGAGAGTGGAATGAGCTTACCCGTCGACGGCTCCACAAAAACGGCCTCCGTCACCGATACGCGACCGCCCGGCAGCACCAGGACCCACGAGTGCACAGGCTTGACCGCGGCGCTCTGCCCATCCAACGACGACGGGGCAACGGCCGCCGCTGGCGCGCTACCTGGGTTCTCTGTCGCGGCAGTCTCGCCCACAGGGTCAGGCTCGTTAGCTGGCCGCAACACTGGATTCTCGGGCAGAAGAGCCATGTACGCGTTACCCTTTGGAGCCGTGTCTTCGACCTCGTCGTCAGAGTTCACCTCGACCGGTAGCTTTCCATTCCAGTAGGTGGAGCTCTGGTCGCAAAGACACACAGCTGGCACAGCAGTCCCAATCACCACGTAGGCGTTGAAGCCCGACCCGATGAGAAAGGATGCAAGGATGAGACTCATCTCTACGCAGTTCCCGGCCTGCCAATCTAGGGCGGTCGCAGGAGAAACGACTTGCGACGGCAGTTCCTCAACTGTGTCATCGCTCTCGTCCTCGTAGAAAAGCGGGCTGTGGAGAGCCTCGTAGTTGATGTAGTCCGACACAAACTGGCAGCAGCCTTGCAAATCAAATAGCTCATCAAAGAGCAACGCTGTGGGACGGACAAAAGAGCAGATCATTTTCTGCTTGAGGCACTCATTGTTCGCGTACAAGAAAAGCGGCTTGTGATCCGGGAAAAAGTTGCTGTAGAAAGTCTCATACTGCTTCGCCAAGCTCAGCAGCTTCTCCTCGCTGGCTGTGTTGTTGTAGTACGACGCTGGAATGTCAGGCGAACGCAAAAACGCTTGAAGCCTCTCCGCCTTGGCAACATGCGTTTTCGAAGCCATAATTGGCGTAAAGCAGCGAAACTGTAGCGCGGTAGAAAGAAAAAAATGTAAAAGAAGGCTGGACCAAGATTACGGGCAAGAGAGAAGAAGAGGAGGTATTGAGAGGAAAGAGGAGAAAAGACCGGCGAAAAGCAGCGCTTTTAAAGCACAAGACCAGCAAGCAATTAAGGTGCGTCAATTTCACAGACGAGAGCAGCTGGACAGTTTCCATTTCGGATCTTTAAAAAAAGAAAAAATTGCCTTTAGCTCTGATGTTAGCACCGCGCGATAAAATTCGACCTTAACCGGTCGCAATAAGCATTTTTTCCCCCGCTCTGACGTTGAAGAAGAGCAGTGATAGAAAAAATGCACAGTAGCTTGCTTCATCCCAATCTCTTTATTTGCTTTGTCCCCAAGCGCGCAATGCGTCAAGAGATACTTTCTCAGCTATCGGTTTTCGTTTTATTTCGTTGTTGTTGTTGATAATCTGCGGCGACATAAAAGAAAGAAGCGTTATTTTCCTAACGTGAAGACTGACTAAAAGATCTGTGTCTAAGAGCGCACAGATGTGAGTGAACAAACTAAGAGCTAAGTGAAAGAAATAAAGCAAAAAGAAACGTTTGCATGCCACCATTCCAAACTTGCACTCCACTTCCAAGCGGACGTTCGATGACTAAACGTCGACAATTTCCTTTTTAGTGCAGGTCTTTCGGCCTAGCAATAAGAACGGTCTCGTAGTTCTTGCGGCAGTACATATCCCAATAGAACACTCCCCACGTCGCGGACGCGATGCAGAGGAGTGCGCAATACAAGGGAGACACAGTAAGAAGGTTGATGTTGCCAGGCATCACAAGACGGCCCGTGAGTGTCCTCGGCGTGAAAGGCTCGTAGTTCATGAAGGCAGCTTCGTTACGCGCACCGACCTCCGCACCCTTGGCGCTACTCTTGTACTCGAAGGACGAGCGAGGATGATCGGACATGGTGTGCATCTGGAACTTCTTCGCGTGTTCCTCAATCTCATGACGCTGAGCGGCATCCGCAGCGCGGACCTTCTGAGAGTCGGAGCGCAGGAGCAGCGATGCAGACAGCGCGCCGCTACGGCTTGCGGAAAGCTTTAAAATACTACGCTGCATTTTGTTTGTATGCACAGTGCACAAAATAGTAAGTTTTCTCTTTTCTAATGGACAAAAGGTGATCCCTTAAGACGAAAATACAGCGGTAGTAATGCAAGTGGACATATGAAGCAGTGAGATAAGAAAAAAGCGAAGTGAAAGTGGGTAGAGAACGCAGCATACTGAAATAAACAAAAAAAGGAGGGAAGAGCCGGCTTCTCAACTGCAAAACAGATTATTTTTTTTCTTCCTTTTTTGCATCGTAAAGCGAAGACGCCATGTTGCGGCACAACGGCAAAGTACCGTAAGATGCTCGCTCCGCTTTAGTGCACCCTTCGAACAGGAGCTCGCCTTGTTTGCTACCTTCACAGGTTTTGCAGCGACAGCCACTGCCAACCCAAACAGCATTAAAAAACAACATTGAACTCTCTTTTGACTAACCATACAAAAGAGACAAGAGATGCAAATGTGAACATGCTGCGGCGGGGAAAAACAACTTTGGTACAGACCTCAAAAGAAACCGCCACGTGACTCACATCTTTCAGGCGACGACAACGCATCAACAACTGTGAACAAGAATAATAGGTAAAGAGGCGGTGATGTGCAGAATAAATAAAGAAACACCAAGCGGAGTCACAATATCGAAAAAAGAATTCAACGACGTCAATCGGCGGCAACAAAAGTGTCCAAATCACTGGCAGTTCGCATTTCTTTTTTCTGTTTTACTTTCCAGGAGTCGAGGACCCTTTGGAGGCCGAGGCAGCCACCGTATTGAAAACGGACAGCGCCTGGGTTGCGAACGACGCAGGATCGCTTACTGGCTGCGACATGATGACAGTGTTGGACTCCTTGGCCAGCTCGCCAAACTTCTCGATGTAGCTCTCCGCGACGCGCAGCGAGATGGCCTCCGTTCCGTGCTTTGCCTTGCCAATCGCCTCGGACACGACAGCTATGTTGTCAGAAACCGCCGCCGCCTTAATTCGAATCGCAGCAGCTTCACCTTCAGCGCTGCGCTCGGCCGTGTACTTTGCGGCATCGGCAACGTACTGTTGAGCTACTTTCATACCGTTCGCTCGGTTCATCGTAGCCGTCGACTCGCCCTCGCTTTCCAGCACGAGCTTGCGCTTCTTTCGCTCCGCTTCGGCTTGCAAATCCATCGAGCGGCGCACCAGCTCGCTCACGATAATGTCTCTAATTTCGTAGCGCTTGCACTCAATGCCCCACTCATTTGCCTCTCGTCGGAGCACCTCGACAATGTTCTGGTTCAGGCTCGCGCGTTCCCGGAACAGGCTGTCAAGCGACATTCGACCAATCTCGCTGCGCATTGTTGTCTGTGCCAGGTTGATTAGGTTGAACACCGGATTTTCAATGTTGTAGCTTGCCTTGGAGGAGTCCACAATCTTAAGAAATAAGACGCCATCGATCTCAACCATCACGTTGTCCGACGTAATCGCGGACTGGTTCGGAATCTCGATACCCTGCTCTTTGACGTTGTAGTTGTACCGAATCTTGTCAATAATGGGAATCACAACCCACCAGCCAGAGTCCAGGGTGCGGTGGTAGCGTCCCAACCGTTCCACAACGTACTCGTGGCCCTGTGGGACAATGTTGAGCAACGTGTTGCGTGGAGGACGCTCAATAAATGACACAGGATCGAGAAATGTTTTTTGCGACCGCTGCGCCATCATCCGAGAGGACGAGCCGCCGCTTCCGCCCGATGAATCATGCGAGCCCGCATTCATCCCATACGGGACATTCGGTGAACCGTACACCTGTAGGCACACAAGGCCACGGCGCATCATTTTTATTTGCACAGCTTTTCAGTGGCGACTTTTGATGCAGAAATATGAGACGGATACAATAGTAGTGGATGTAGAGAAGAGTGCGGCGAAAGGTGAGAGGAGTAAAGCGGAAAAAAAGTGTTCATGACACGCTCCGCATTAGACGGAAGTCTCAAAAGACCTCTGTAAGCGCTAATATCCGAGGCCACGTGTAAGCAGGAGAAATACGCGGAGGACGGTAAGGAACTTTCATTTTCTACGCTCTTCCTTTTTTTTTTCCTTCTCATAATCAGGTGCCCTGTATACTATTCTCGTTTTTTGGCGGCTGTCAGCTCTTTTATTATTATTCTTTCAATTCCAAAAAAAAGAAGACAAAAGATCGGTGAGCTAAACACAGCACTTTATATGAGATGCTCGATATCCTTTGCAAAGTGCGGGAGGTGCTGCTATGCGTTTCACATGCGGCCTTAGTGGCGCACGTCGCGTACACAATGTACTGACAAAGATGTGTTAAGAGAAAAAAAAACAAGTAGAGGCGACAAAGAAAAGACAGCTGAGGGAAGCGTTCTCTGTTTTGCCTTCGAGTTCCTAAAGAAGGAGTGACCTGCCTTGAGGAAGAAAGCAAGAATTTCAGGGGGGGTGGTTTGTAACTCTGAAAAGACACGCACAGGAAGTGATCGGGTGGCAAACACCTCTCAGCCTGCCGAAGAAATTGGTCAGGTTATTCTTTCAAAGCTGCGCAGCGCGAGCGGGAGTGCAAGCATCGTTCAGAGTGTTTTAAGTGTAATTTTTTTTGGCCTTTCGTCGCTGCATCGAAGCGCCGTTGCTTATGCCAGTGCAAAACAATTAGCAACAGAAGCTGCGGCACGAAAACCTCCTATGATGCCTTGTTTTAATTTCGCTTATCTGAGGAAGGAACTTAGGAAAGTGCAACGCACGGCAATTTATAACGGAAGTTTCCACGATGCTCTTATAGATGCAGGCCTTTTGCAATATTTCTCGCCTTTTCCCCCTCTTCTCTTCACCCTCAAACTCTGCACAACTTCAAACGCATTTCAGATTTGTACCATTACTCTTGTCACGCACGAAGACATCGCTGCAGCTGCATCAGCAATGTTTCGCAAGACAGCACTTGCGTGCCGTTCTGCAATGGCAGCCAGTAGCGTTCTACGCGCTCGGGTGTCGAAAGCAGGAAAGCCAAATGAAGACTCAAAGCCTGCTCCCGACACGAAAGCTGAGCCAATGTCAGCCACTAAGGAAGCTTCTGAGAAAACGTTTACTACTGACATCCTCGACATACAAGACAAAGAAGGAACGCATGTGCGTCCTCAGGCGATTCTGAAGGATATTCTTCGGTCTATTTCAGCCGGGCAGCAAACCTTTCTGTTCGGCAGCAACAAAGTTGGCCAGGACACTGCTGAAAAAGCTCTACGCGCGACGGGGACTTTCTTCGAGTCCATCAACACCGCCTATGAGGGCCGGATGCTGCAAGAACAGCAGGTAGAGGTAGACAAGTACCTTGAGAAGCGGCGGCTCTACTACGTGCAGCGCGTCGACGAAGAGACCGAGGAGTTTCGGCAGGAGCAGAAGGCCCTGCACGAAGAAATTGAGCGCTTCGAGTCGCAGAAGTACATGAGCGAGCTCGACAACGATATTGTACAATTCACGAAAGTTCGTGTGGCAGAGTATGAGGGCCGTCTCAACGCCGATGTGGAGAAGTACTACAATGCGTTGCTCGCCTATCGATCACGCATGAAGAAGAATGAAACTGGCAAGTCTGCTGGAAAGGCCCCCTCGATCAATCTCAACAGTAGACTGCAGGCGGTTATCGACGAAATGGAGCTGGAGGACTCGATCAGCGACTTTGGTGACGCTGCTGGAAGCGGAAACGATATTACCGATCAAGACATTCGAGCCTACGTGGTTCAGCGCACGTGCTTCTACGAGCAGTGTGCGCAAGACGAAGCTCACGACTTCACGGTGAGTCGCCGGACTTTCTACGAGGAGCTGCTTGAAGCGCGCGCGATCCGGCACGCCGCCAAGGTGCGCTCCGACACGGAGAAGTTCCGTAAGGAGCGCCAGGAGTACTACGACCAGCGTCTGACAAACGACTCTGCGTGGATGACGCAGTGCTTTAAGGAACACTACGACCGCTGCTTCTTGCAGTCTTACGCACGCATAGCCTGGCTTGCCCACCGCCGCTATCAGGCAACCCAGGAAGGCATCAAAATTGCACAAAAGAAAGGTGAGCGCATCCCGGCGATCTCCAATCCGTCTAAGATGAGTGTCTCAGCGCTTAACGAGGAGATTCCACTCGCACAGATATTGGACACTTACGAAGCTGAGAACATAGCCGAGGCGTCGCGTGACGCATTCCTGAAGGCTGCACGGCGCGTAGCAAGCTCCTCAGATCACATTAGCAGCAACTAAGCTCTTCTACCGAACTTCGCTTTTTATTTGCGGCACCGCTGTTATATTCCTAGTTTTTGTATTTTCACTTAGCGCATGAGGTGCAAAACCCAACGGTAAGACTATGTACCTTATTTTTTCTTTGTCCGCCCCTGTACCTTCACCACATCTCTGCATCTGAGGCTCCCCACAGTTTTCTTTTCTGTGTATTTTGCGTTTTTTCTTCTCGCTGGCAGCAGCGCCATAGAATCTGTATTGTTTTTTTTTTCTGTTCTGCGTATTTTTCTCTGTATTTTGAAGACAAAAAGCATCACCAAAGAGACGTAAGTACGCAGTATTGTCGAAGACTTCGAACTCTCTTTTTCTGCATGTTTTGTTGCGGTGCGAACAGCAACTTGAAATTGATTTGCAGGGACTGTTTGTATGCGTCTAAATTAATCTGAGTTTTTTACGTGCTGTTTGTCCGGCGAAAAAAAAAAAGACGAGCTTTCCGTTTTTTAAAAGTCGAAGCACGGCCTCAGATCCTCAAATTTTCTTCTCCCTGTATCACCCCGCTTCTCTTCTGGCGAACAAGCTCTTCGAAGGACTGCGAACTTTTTCTCTGCCGTCCTCTTTGTGTAGACTTAGCGTAGTTACTTCACTTCTTTCAAACCGTGTACCACTCGCAGGCTGCTGCTTTCTTTTTCAATTTGTGAAAAGATATTTATTTTTATAAGCGCGAAGAAAATGTTCCGTAGGGTTTCACTGCTGCTGTCAATGCGGCCCACGGAGGCTTATCGTCAACTTGTAGCGAAGGGTGACATCACTATTGACCAGAACCAAGTTAGTGCACTGCCCGTGTTCGATCGCCTCTACGATGACCTCGTCAAGTACACCAAGAACAACAAGGTCAAGGCTGTCCCGAAGCGGCAGGTCGAGTTGCGGCCCCCGAACCGACTGGGCATCATTCCCTCTTTTTTCCTGCGGCGTGAGCAAGAAAAGAAGATAGACCAGGCTCTCAACGAAGACGAGAATGTCGTTTACCATCCATTGTCGCATGTGAAAGGCCTGTATGTGTGGGGTGGCGTTGGTTGCGGCAAGACGATGCTGATGGATTTGTTGTACGACAACGCTCCGACGGAGATCCGCAAGCGGCGGCTCCACTTCCACCAGTTCATGCTCGACGTGCAGAAGACGTCCAACTCCATCCGTTTCAAGTCGAAGGAGGAGATGCAGAACCAAGCCAACCGAACCAATATGGTTAGCTACAACACCAGCGACAACCGACGTCGCACCCCGGAGGCGGAGATCAACCTGTTCGACGAAGTGGCGCAGCGAATGATCAGTGACGTCGAGCTTCTGTGCTTTGACGAGGTCGCCGTTTCCGATGTTGCGCATGCTATGATATTGAAGCGCTTGTTCAACTCGTTCTACAAGATTGGATTGGTTGTAATCTTCACCTCGAACCGGCCTCCCAGTGACCTGTACAAGGGAGGATTGAACCGCGGCGGATTTCTGCCGTTTATCGATCTGGTCAACAAGCAGTGCTACACGTACCACATGAAGAGCAACACCGATCACCGGCTTCTTGGGCATCAAGCGGATTCGTACCTCTCGCCGATGAACAGCGAAAATGACGCCAAGTTCGAGAAGCTCTTTCTTGATATGTGCAAGGGGATGCCCGCGGTGCCTCGCAAGCTGGAGGTCTTTGGACGCCATGTCGACGTCCCAAAGTCGTGCGGTGGCGTCTGCTACTTCTTTTTCCACGAGCTGTGTGGTGGCGAAAAGTCGACTGCTGACTACGACGTTATTGCGAAAACCTTCCATACGGTTTTCATTAACGGCATCCCGCAGTTCCCGTACGAGAACAACGACGTGAAAAATCGCTTCTTACTCCTTATTGACACGCTTTACGAGCGGAGGTGCAAGGTTATAATTTACGCCGCGGTGGAGCCTTATCAACTGCAAGCTCCAAGGGACGAGGCTGCGGCAAAAATTAGCGGCGGGGCTCCCCAGTTTGAGCAGCTGACAGAATTCGAGCGCGAGAGTGGCAAGCTCCTCGTAGATGCCGATGACAGCTCGTTCCAGATGGACCGCTGCGTCTCTCGCTTAATTGAGATGCGCTCGAAGGAGTACTTGGAGTCTCCGCACCAGCAGGAAGACGTCGATCTCTCGACACGGTGAAGGGTGTTTGTTCCGTAAACGGAGACGACAGCGGCTGGCGGCGCAGGGATTTAGTGGCGAAATTGAATGTAGGGTTTAATAATCACACTTTTTTTTATCTACTATTTTTTTGTCAACATGTTTTTCAAGGCCTTCTACGCTTTTAACTTAAAAAAAAAAAACGACCTTTTTTAAATCCTCAGCACCATTCACAACCATTTAATGTACGTTTTGCCAGCGTTTTCGTTTCTTGTTTTTTGTCGTTGTCGGTTGTGCTTCTCGTCCCTCACCATGATCCCTGTTTTTCTCTGTTCGTCGAAGGTTTTGCGGCTTCATTCGCCGAAAGAAAAGTTTTATATTATTCGACTGCGGGGACGTGGGGGTGTATCTTGGAGTTTGAGCTGGCACTACTAGGATGCAGAATCATAGCTTGAAGAACATCCAGCCCGACATTAAGTTTCTCAGTGTTATGAAGGACTGACGCAAACTTTCTCTTCTCTCTTCCTTTCTCTGCCCTCAGTCACACACAAAAAAAAAAATTACAAGTACTGCAACTAGCAGCTTGTACTTTTCGTAAAGTCCGGCCAATCGCGCTCGCGCACGCGGATTAATCTCACAAAGCGCCATACCAGCAACCCGTGTGAGCCCGTCTGCTCAATGACATGGTGTAGCTATCGCGGGGCGGCGGCGCTCTTGGCGCTGTCACTGTGCATTGCAATGCTCGGGAACGCTGCCGCGGCCGACAAGCGCGACGACCTTCCGCCAGGCGTGATGCGCGGTCCGCTGTTGCACGAGCACAGCTTCCAGGAGCCGCTGGTGAACGATTGGTGGGAGGAAGGTGTTCCCCACTACATGATTGGCGGCTCTGCCGTTGCGAATGAGCGGTTCCTGCGGCTCACGAACAACGACCTGGACGACCACGGCTTCGCTTTCAACACCGCACCGCTCGATCACGACAACTGGGAGCTGCGTCTCCGGTTCTCCATCCGACCGCCTCCACCAGCGGCAGACATGAGCGGCAACTCGACACATTACCAGGGCGGGGACGGTCTGGCACTGTGGTATCTGGACCAGCCCATCGGCGACGATCACCAACACGTTGTGAAGTACTCCAAGTCGATTTCGCCCGAGCTCCGCGACGAGATTCTTGACGCCGACAATCCGTGGCGTGTGGCTGATTTTCTGCTTAACACCGGCGACGACGACGACGACGAGGATGACGACGACGTTAATGAGGATGACTTGACAGAGAAGGAGAAGGCGGAAAAGCAGCTCGCAAAGCAGCGTCGAGAAGAGAAAAAAAAGAAGCGCGAGGAGCTTTTCAAGCGCATTTTCAAGCGTGGCACGTCGGTGAGCGAGGCGGACGGCGAGCCGCGCATCATGGGCGTCAAGTATTCCGACTTCAACAAGGGCTTTGGCGTCATTCTCGACTCCGTGGGCGACGAAGCGTCCCACATCGACGAGCACAAAGGGCAGGGCGATGCTGTGGCGCACCACCACCACACCGCCAGCATCTACCTCCTCCTAAACCTGCCGGACCACGCGCCGGGCTCTGGCGCGAAGGTGGTGAACAACTTCAATCCCGCAAGCGGGAATTTCCGGAAGTCACCGGATGTGCTGCGTTGTACCTACAACTTTCGCCAGCAGGGCACAAAGCCGTACGATCCCAAGGCGCATCTTATGAGCGCTGCGACCAAAGCAGCCACCGCCGCCGAAGAGCCCTTGGAGCTCGTGGTGCGCTACTACAAACAGAAGCTGACCGTTATCATTCGTCGCGAGGATGTGGCGAAGCGCGAGGTGAAGGCTGTAGCGAACGAGAACGGCGACGTAACCGACGAGGTGGAGGTGACGCGCACGTACAAGGAGACGATGTGCGGCGAGGTGTATCCCATTCAGCTTCCACTCAAGTATCACTTTGGCCTTTCCGCTAGCACAGGTCACCGCACTAGCCAAGAGCGAAAGGCGCGCCGCATCCGGAGTGTCTTTCACTCCGCCGACAAGAACACGTTTACCCATGTCGATGTTCACGATGTGTACAAGCTCGAGCTCCGTGAGCTGGGCCTTGACGCAAAGGCGATGGGATACTCCAAAACGATCCCGCTGGAGCACTTCGATTTCGAGGCGGACAAGCGCGAGCGCGAGCACTTCTCGCGCCAGATTCCAGTCGAGCCGGACGCCGACACCGCGTAGTGTGCGCGTAAAATTGGCCCAGGCCGCATTTTTACACGTCGCGTGAATGCAGTTTTTACCGGTGCGGTATGTACTGCTTCTTGTTTGTGTTTGCTGCGTTTTGTTTTCTTTCAATGGTCTCCTTTTCGCTGTTGTTTCGTTTTTCCTTTTCCGTTTCAGCCGCGCAGCAATGGTTGCGCATTGGACGGCAGCACTCGATGTATTCCATTTTTTTTGCCCTTCAGTGGCGCAAACGTTTCGCTCTTGCCTCTTCTCCACCAAGTGTGCCCGCCAGCCGTCTTGCGAGGACGGTGCTTTCCCTTTTACCGCTCTCATCAAGAGGGTTCAAATGGTAAGGAGAATTTTGAGAGCAGCGCTTCAGCAGGCGTCTCATGTGAACAATTTATACTCCTGTGTGTTCTTCACTTGCGCCGTTCTCTTCGTGAGATTGTCAGAAAGCGACAAAGAAAAAAACATCATCAAGCAGACCGAGTGTTCCAGCGGAGGCTGCCGGCCGCTCCTTCGGATGCTGAAGGCGATGCGTCAGCATCTACGTGAATGCGTCAGAGAAGGAGTGCTTTCTGCCACTTTCTCGCACTGGCTCACTTCGTGGCATTCGAAGCGTAATAGTGATTCTCTTTTTTTTTTTTCGCCATTGCTTTTTTTTTGGTTCGTTTGGCTTGCAATCAGTTCCGCGCCGCGTTGCGTCCGTAATCGGCCATGATCGTTTTGGCGCTACTGGTGACATTTTTCTTTTTTCCGGTTTTCTGTGAATCTCTCTTGTTGTACTCTCTTCTCTTCCCTCTCCTTTTTTCCTGTTCTGCTCCTTTCTCTCACCACTTTGCACTGGGGTTCGCAGCGCTCTTTCCTGGAAATTTTCTGGCCGTTCGTTCACCTGTTTTGCGTCGCCGCACACTGTCGAAAAAAACCCTGTCCGCCTTAGATACACCGGACACTATTTCCTCTGACGCGTTTCTTTTTTCTCCTTGAAGCCCGGCGTCAACAAGCATACACTTACACGCAGACAAAGCTTTAAAAGGAAACAACAACAAAAAAAGAATCTGTTGCAATGTCGGACGCTGATGAGGCTGTGGTGGAGCTGCCGCCGATGTGGCAGTTCATTCACCCGAACTTCAACCGCGCCGAAAGCGGCGACGACGAGGACGGCCACGACGGCGACGAGGAGGCCGCTGAGGGCCACCGCCCGGGCCGCCCAGCCGACTACGTGAAGCTGAGCAAGTCGGCTCCTCGCCTCGGCCAGCTCATCCGCTTTCTCAACGACATCGAGGAGGAGGAGGAGGCGCAGACAACGCTGCTGGAGAAGGACCCGGTGACGCGGCAGACCCTGCTTCAATGGGCGGCCCTCAACGACCACTTCATGCTCGTCGAGTACCTGGTGAAGCGGCTGCGCCGCGCCGCCTTTGCCTTCGACCCGGAGTCGCCCGAGGTGGTGGTGTACGACCGCTGGATCGAGATGAAGGACGACCTACCCAACGCTGCAGAGGTGGCGGAGCGGCAGAAGCAGCGCGAGAACGAGAAGGCGAAGCGGCTGGCCGAGCGCGCCATGGCGAACCGCGGCGACGAGGAGGAGGAAGAGGAAGAGGAAGAGGAGACGGAGCCGATGCCGGAGGACGTGGTGTACGAAAGCCTCGAGGACTACCACGAGGAGTGGGGCGACCGCGGCGTTGGCATCGTGAAGCGCATCGGCGAGCTGGGCATCTACGCCGGTCCCCGCCTGCCCGACGGCACGAAGCAGGGCCTCGGCCAGAGCCTCTTCCCCTCCGGCGACTGCTACGCTGGCGAGTACAAGGAGAACCAGCGGGAGGGCCACGGCGTGTACTGGTGGGCCAAGGCGAACGCGCTCTACGTTGGCCAGTGGTTCCGCAACGCACGCCACGGCAGCGGCCGCATGATTTACCCTGACGGCTCGCGCTACATCGGGCACTGGGTCAACGGCAAGCGCAGCGGCGTTGGCCGCTATGTCTACCGCGACGGCAGCAGCTACGATGGGACGTGGCTGAAGGATGAGAAGCACGGCAGCGGCACCTACCAGCTGCTGGACGGGTCTGCCTTTATTGGCACCTTTCAACACGACCACTTCGTCTCGGGCGAGTGGCGGCTCGCCTCCGGCACGGTCCGCTACATTGGCAACTTCGAGAAGGACGTCCCGGTCGGCGCTGGTGCCTTTGTGCACCGCTGCGGGCTGAAAGTCGGCTCCTTCCAGCAGGAAGGCACCTACACGAATGGGGTGTGGGTGCCCAGCATGCTCAAGGGCACGTCGCACGTTGTGCCGCACATTGAGCTGACGACGCAGCAGCCGACAACGCCGCGGGTGCCGATGGAGTTCGGCACCGACTGCAACAGCCGCACAATGGCAGACCTCATCAGGGTGGCCAACTTTCCCCCGCTGCTGCGGTGGGTTGCGTCGCTGCCGTCGCCCGAGAAGGACGCCGAGCATGGCGTAACGCTGAAGGGTGTGGCGGTGCAGGGGATGCGCTACGACGCCAACGACGCCGGTGCCCTGTCAGAGGTCACCATTCTTCCAATTCTTGTGGACCGCAGTGGCAAGCGGGTGCACCTGCCCGAGGAGACGGTGACGCTGAAGCCGGCGACAACGCGGCTGGTGGTGCTGCTGAAGGCGCCGGGGGCGGACCCGGTCGTCGTGTTGGAGAGGTCGCTGCAGCCGGCGAGCCCCGACGCCGACGCCCGCCAGCGTCGCCTCCCGCTGATCCGCATCGGCGAGGACACCCACGTCGACGGCGATGTCGTGGAAGCGGTGGGCAGCGCGCTGCGGCTGCAGCTCGACACGACCAGGTCGATGGCGTTGCTGATGCCGCCCATGCGCAGCAACCCGATGCACAGCAACGCCGAGGAGTCGGTGTGGATGTACGCGCAGGAGGTGCACCCCGACATGCTCGCGCAGCTCAGCGGCAAGCTGCAGAAGCTGAACGATGAGAGCGGCTCGGCGGCGGCGGCGACGTACGAGGCCGTGACGCTCGCCGATGTGGCGCAGGCCTCGACGGACGCCATCACCGTCATGGCAGCAGCGCAGATCCAGCAGCGACTCGCGGCGCAGACGCTGCCGGCGTCCACCACGGCACCGCAGCGTCCGCCAACGCCGCCGCCGCCGACGCTGGAGCCCCGCCCGGAGCTGCAGCCGCTGTACGACGCCAAGGCACGCCGCGACGAGGCCGAGGCGGAGCACTAGGCAGAAGGCACGCCGGAGAAGATGGCCGAAGGGACTCTCTCAGACACCCCGTCCTGTGTGTGTTTGCGTCGCCTTTCACCATACGCGACCGTGCAATGTAAAAAAAAAAAAGGAGAGAACAAGAGAAAAAACGGGAATGCGTTTAGATGGAAGCAGACCGCCCTCCAGCCACTATTCGGTCTTGTGAAGACGCGTATTTCGCCGCAGCTATTTTGAATACTTTGAAGTTGTGCTCTTCTCGTGTTGATGTAGCGATGTACACAAGTGCTGTAGTCTTTGATGGGGTGTGGGTTGGCCCAACATACTCATGTACGTTAGTGAAAAACAAGATGAGCGAGACAGACAAGGAAATGCGGAGCGCAAAGACGAGTGAAGCTGCAGGCGTTGCTGGCGCTGCGAATAGGTATTGCTGAGGGTGCGAGGTATCTCAGTAGGGCAGCTTCGTCCGCTGAAGTTCTCCGCAGCAGTTCTTTGCCAGCATACCAAAGCCTCAAAGAGATAGTCCTTCATTGGCATCTGCCTCATTGTGACACAACCGATTAATAGTTTGATGCCCAGGCAATGCAGGTGGTCAAGGGAGTTACGTTATTTTCTCTCCAAATCTTCATTGGCATCTACACTGCAACGACAGCATGAAGATTTCTCCCCTGATGATGGTTTTCCTTACCTCACCACTGCCTCTACTGCCCTCTCTGTTTCTCATACCTTTCCTTTCTTTCCCGGTCTTGCAAAGATATTCAGTAAAAAAAAAAAAGGGAGCAGTAACAGCAGCGGCAAAGGGCGCGCAGTTTCGCTACGCCCCGTTCACCTCACTCGTTTCAAATCGCCGCTTTCTTGATAAAAAACAAGGGCTTGCTTCTTTTTCTGCGCACCCACAGAACACGGAACGGCTGTGTCTCCTCTGGAAATACGCACAATCGCACTTCTTTTTTTGCCCTGCTAAGCGCACAGCTATCGGAGTTCATAGACACAAACAAACACAGCTTCTTTTCACATAGAACCAGAGACCAGAAGACACCACAGTGCGGCATCTCTTTTTTTACCCCCTCGACGTGCACCATGTTCTTCTCCACCTACGTGCTGACCAAGAAGGGTCCTCTGGCCAAGGTCTGGCTCGCCGCCCACTGGGACAAGCGGCTGACCCGCAACGAGGTGCGCGTCGTCGACCTCAGCCAGACAATCCTGCACATCGTCCGCCCTGTTGTCCCGATCGCCCTGCGCACCTCGGGCGAGCTACTCGTCGGCGTCGTGCGCATCTACGCGCTCAAGGTGAAGCACCTGCTGAAGGAGGCCACCGAGGCCACCCTCTACCTCCGCGTCACGACGCTGGCCAGCAAGGGCAGCCGGGCCACCCTCTCGAACCAGCAGCGCACCACCTCCGTTGATGGCGTGCTCGTGCCACAGAAGGGCGACGTGGAGGCGGTCACCTTCGACTGGGACGCCGAGGTGGCGGCGAAGCGCGGGTCGGCCAAGGACGCCGCTGACGCGCTCGGCGAGGGCCGCTTCGACGCCATCGCCGATCTCCTCGGCAACGGCCAGCGCATCGAGGGCCCCGACGGCGATAAGGACGACGGCCTGCTCGCCTCTGCCTGGTACACGGTGCAGCCCACCGCGCAGGCTGCCGAGGAGCTGCACAACACCCAGCAGGATTACGACGAGATTGCCAAGATGCGGGCGGACCTGATGGCCTTTGGGGAGCGGGCCAGCGGCAGCGCCAGCACCAGCAAGAGCAAGTCGAGTCTTGCAAGCATGGAGAAGGGACGTGGCAGCGTCGCCGTGGACGCGAACGGACTGCCCTTCCCCGCCGTCGGCGACGAGTTTGACATCGGCGTTCCGCTGCCGGACGAGCTGCCCCTCGGCTTCCCTGATGTTGATGGACAGGCGCTGGGACCCGACGGGGCAGCCGTCGACCCTTTCCTCCTGCCCGATGTGATGACGGCGGATGAGGAGGCCCCGGGCCGTTTCTCCCGCGGCGCACGCAAGCCACGCGTGGTGCACGTCCTCGACCTGCAGAGCACGACGCTGTCACGCGAGGCCTTCGAGAAGTGCATCGCCGACCGCAGCGACGTCCTCAACGGCGAACCGCGCCGCGGGCCGTACGACGCGCAGGAGGAGTCGGATCGCTACACCCTCGCTGGGCTGGCTCACCCGCACGACACCGCCGCAGCGACAGCGGTGGAGGCCATCCCTCTCTCGAACATCATCGGCGGTGCCCTCCGCAGCGTCTTTGCCGCCGCGCTGCAGCAGAGCGTCGAGGCAGCCGCCAGGGAGGAGGCAGCGGCGCGGCTCTCCCAGGCACCACCACAGCAGCACCAGCAGCACCAGCAGCAGCGCATCGAGGGGGCTGCCGTGCACGACGACGACTTCGCCGCGGGTGGCCTCCCAGAGGACGCCGGACTGCCGGCCAACGACACGCGTATGGAGGATCAGCAGCAGCAGCGCAAGCGTGGCCGCGACGACGACGCTGAGGACAACGCCGGCCTCTCCCTCAGTGCCCGCCAGACATTGGCGCGGCTGCGCAGTGAGCTGTCACGCCGCGTCGCAGCGGAGAGCCGAAAGAAGCTGCGGACGGAGCTGCCGGCCTCTGCGCTGGTCGGGGCAAGCTGCACGGTGCAGGACGTCTGCCACGGACTGCGCCGCCGCGACGCTGCTCGTGCCTTTGTGGACATGCTGGCTCTTGCGTCGAAGCAGTACGTGTCGGCGGAGCAGCGGACAGAGCTGGGAGAGGTGACGGTGCGGCTGAACGAGAGCGCTGTGAGCCTCTTCGCGACTGCGTAGAGTGCCACCGCTCCAAGCCCACTTCTTCACCCGGCGTCACTGCACACACCCTCTGTTGCCCGCCTCCGCGTTTCGGCTCTTCGTGCCTCTTCCACCGGTGAGCTCTGCTGGAGTTTCCACGTGAAGGCGAACCCCGTCGCACCCACCTGCTACGCCACTTTACCCAGATATTTAGTTTTCCGCTGTTTTTCTGTTTTTGTGTTGTTGCTTTTTTTGTAGGGTGTTGTCCCCCTGTACATCCACCTGCCCAGTATTAAAAGAGGTGGCGGGTGGCGTCTATGGACTTATACGCCCTCGCAGACGCATAGAAAGCGGTGTATGTCGTACCCGCACCATAGAACTACATAGACAAGTTAAGCGTTTTTTTTTTCCTTTTCACTTGTGTGTGTGTGTATTTCTGCGTTCTTCCTTCTCTCCTCCACACGTGCGCCGTCTTCCGCTTCTTTTTTTTTTTTTTGGCACGAGAATGGTGCGAAAGGAATGGCGAGAAGCCGGCAGTGGTCCATCTTGTACCGCAACATCCACTGCATGACAGTGACATCTGCTTCACTGCACAGTCGCATGATGCCGCTTGTGTTTCTTTCCCGTGTGTGTGTGTGTGTGTATAAGTTGTGGTGTTCTCCACCGCTTCTCTGTCACTCTGTACCCCCCTTTTTTTTTCTGCGTGTGCGTGTGTTTGGTGACTTTTCTTTAAAAATTTTGAAATCAAAAGAACAGAGCCGAAAAAAAGGAGGGTGTGTGTACAGCATTGACGTGCTCTGAGCTGTTGTGGGCTAGAAGCCGTCTTCTTGAAGTGGTGATGGTGCGGGTGATGCTTCTCGGCTTCTGAGTCGCTGCTGCGGCGTCGTCTGAAAAGCCCAACAGGCGAGCAACGGCCGCCGCCGTGTCTCTTTTTCCCAGTCTGTGCCCCCGAATTTATTTATGCTCTCGTGAAACGAAAAATGTGTTTTGTGGCGCTCTCTCTCTCTTAAGTCGCTAACACCGCCGTAATGATCCCCTATTAATATCTCTCTCTCTCCCTTCCTTCCATCTTCACCTTCGCTTTGCGTCCTGTTCTTCACTCTTCGGGTGATTGTGCAAGCCGGCACATTATCCCAATACACCAGACAAAGAAAGCGGTAGGACAGCTGCACGAAAGGCCCAGGTACTTTGCAGTTGTGTATTTCCCTGCGCCACTCTAGAATCTTCGCGACCCCCTTTTTTTTTCTCTCTTAGATTACATCCCTCTCCCAGTTTTCAGTGCAATGTCCAAGTACGCCAACCCCGAGTACTGGGAGGACCGCTATCGCAGCAACGACACCACCTTCGACTGGTTCGTCACCTACGACAATCTGCAGACCATTTTGCGCCCCCTCCTGCAGCCAGCCGAGCAGATTCGCGTCTTGGTCGTGGGCTGCGGCAACAGCCGTCTCTCTGCCAGCCTCTACGAGAACCTCAACATCAAGAAGATCACCAACGTCGATGTCTCGCCGACGGTGATCAGCCAGATGCAGCGGCGGTACTCGGAGATGAACGAGATGCAGTGGGTGTGTGCCGACCTGCTCACCACGCCGATTGAGAAGCTCATGCTGGAGCTCTGTCCCAGCGACTACCTCTATGACTTTATCGTAGACAAGGGCCTCGTTGACGGCATCCTGGGCGGGGCCAACTCCTTCCACAACCTTTACATCTTCAACAAGAACATGTCTCGCCTCTTAAAGCGCGGCGGCCGCTTCGTTGTCGTTTCGTACGGGTCGCCAGAGACCCGCATGGACCATTTCCGCCGCAAGAAGCTGAACTTCGACGTGGAGCACAAGCTGCTGGAGAAGCCGATGCTCACCACCTCCACTGCCAGCCCCACCGGTCACTACCACGTCTACATCATGATCAAGGTCGGTGCAAAGCAAGGCGCCGCTGCCGATGACGGTGAATCAGAGGAGGAGGACGACTTTTACGACCGCTTCATGACGCAAAACACGGCGACGAGCTAGCCGTCAAGAGGGAAAGGGGTGCGGCCAGGACTTCTTCTATCACCCATGTACAGCGAGAAGGAGTGTGTCCACTTGTGCCTCCACGTCCAATTTCTCTACTTTTTTTTTTCTTTTGCTCGTTTTGTTGTTGCTGCAGTTGCCGCAGCTTGTTGCTATTCTTTTTCCTCACTTTTTTTTTCTTTTCTTTAGCTTCTCTTAGCCGTGCTGTCTGTGTTTCTCCCTCTTAGTTCCTTGACTGCAGGGCGACCTCTCTCTCTCTCTTTCCCCCCTTTTCCCTGAGAAGGTGCACCGAGGCCGCTGCGGGTGTTGGGTGCGGAGGGGGGTATGCGTGCGAGGGAGAGCCTTTTGTCTGTGACGGCGCACAGGGTCGATGTAATATTGCCTCACCACGGCCCACCCTTCCGTGAGTGTCGCAGCCGTGAAGGAACAAACAACAGAAAACCAAAAAAAAATTGTTGAAAAGTAGCCCCTCTCTTCTACTTGAGTGGGACATTCACAAAGCTTGCGGTGTGTCTGGTCTCCTGCCTTCACTAGCTAATTTTTTTTCTCTTGTTCCGCGGGTCAGCAACGAAGACTTTTACACGCACTTGGACACACTGTCACACGCATGTCTCAGTGAAGAGGTGTGGAGAACGAGAGAAAGAGTATTGACAGCTGTCGCCTCTTCTGTGCTGCTTTTTCTCTTTCTCTGCCCTTTGTTTCCGCACTTAGGCTTCGTGATGAACCGGTAGTAACAAGGGGGAAGGAAAGAAAAGCGGGCTTTGAAGAGTGAGAGAGTGTGGCGCCATTGCATACGACTGCAAACTTGTTCTCCCGATTAATGCTGACACTCGCGTCTGACGTTCTTATGCATGCATGAGATCTCTCTTTTCACTGCTGTTGTCTTCAATCCCTTCTCTCTTTTTGCCACTTGTTTTTGCTGGCGTCCACGAAACTCCACTACGCGTCTCTGCCTGTCCGTACGCGCAATCCACCCACTGGCTTACCGGCACACTTTACACACACAGTGAGAACGAGATTCGTTTACGAGGTTTTCACCTCTCCCTCTCTCTTTTGTTTCTTTCTTTTCCCCACTTTCCGCCGCGCACTCTCGCTCGCATCCACGCGTCGTGTCTAGCGCACTTCCGCACCTCGAAGCTTCCCCTTGTCTGTGTTGTAGCCGCAGTTGTCCTTTTGAAGGTCAACGCTCCTCTTCTCTTTCTTTTTTTTTTCTCCATCTCTGTTGTTCCCGCACACGCACACCCATACACTTACTCAAAAGAAAAAAAAGAAGAAGACGAGAAAAGTGGCAGGACTGAATTCAGCGAATACAGTGAAAAGAAAAGAATTACCGCCATCCCTTGGTACTCTCACCGCGTCCTTTCGCCCTCTCTTCTTCTGTGCACGACACCTTCCGCCTTGACTCTCAGTAGCATCTTCTTTTCTTTCTCTCTTTCCCCGAGCGTTGCATCTTCAGAACAACAGCGAGGACACGAAGAAAGAGAAAAAAAAAGGGTTTTGACGATAGAGCGCCGTAAAAGAAAAAAAAAGCACAAAGGAATCACGAGAAAAAAAAAAAGAGGAGGAAACCGATCAGAAAACAGACAGACTTGCCCACTTTTACCACATATACGCTGCTCCATACACGCACACCCCACGCACAACCCTCCATTGCCCCGCACAGAGTACTTCTGTGGGAAGTCCTCTTGTTTCTTTTTCCTTTTCTTCTTTTTTTTTTGCCTCACATCCGTTGCAAGACTGGGCAGTTTTCATCTTGTCAGTCTGTCGTGTCCCCTCTTGTTTTTTTTTCTCGATTTTTCCTGTCAGCTTCTCTTTTCTCAGTCTTTGCGCTTTTGAGAAGGCATCACACACCAGCACAAGCCATCAAGGCGAAGCGCGTTGCGGTACTCCGCACTCCCATCTTTGGCTTCTCAGCCACATTTTTTTCTTCGTTCTCACCAACATCCTTTTTTCTTTTCTTGGTTCTTTCCCTTTATAAGCAGTGTGTGCATCTCTGTTAAATTGCACCAACGCACGAGGTACACACACGCACACACACAGGGAAACTAAAAAAAAAAAAAAGCACTCAGTGTCTCTCATCTTTAATATTTAAGCTGTGCTTTGCTGTCTACTCTCGACTCTCTTTATCTTTTTACTTTGTACCTTTACCTTCTAATCCTTTCGGATTCTTTTTTGCTGCTCTTCGTTACGGCGCGTCCCGCCTTCACCGAGCACCTGTCAAACAGAAGAAAGAAAGAGAGAGTCACGTAGTTTCGCACACGCACAAACACACACACCCACACAAAGCACGAACAGTAACGAAATTAAACAAGGGGGAAAAAAAAATCTGGCTCGACACTTGCTGTGCTTTGCTGAAAGTACTCAGCTCTTTTTCTTTTTCTGTTCTTTTTCTCTTTATACTTCTGTGCGACTACGTTTTTTTGTATTTTGTATTATCTTCGCTATTCACGCCCCCACGCACAGCAAAGAAGATAACACAAAAAAAAAAAAAAGAGAGAGAGGTGCTGCCCTGATCAAAACTGTGTATCTGGTACGTCAGAGTTCGCTCTCGTCTCGTCTTCGTGTTTTGCTGCCCTTCCTCTACTTATATATATCGTTTTTGGTCTAACGTTGTTGTTTCTTTGTATATTTGCTTTTTTTCTTCACCCTTCTTTCCCTCTTGTTTGTTTAGATACTCGCACGCACAACACACCCACCGTTCATTCCATCCTTTTTTTTTTCTTTCTTTCTCGCTCTCCCACCTCGCCGCACCTTTTCCTTCTGTTGTGCATCGCAGCTCCCCCGCCTCAACGCGAAATATTTCAGAACGACATCGTTCATAAGGTAAGAGGAGAGTAGGAAAGTAGGATATCTTTGAATTTTAAAGGGATAAGAGGAGAGAGGGACTCGTCATTGTTTTTCAGAAGCTCTTTTTTTTATTGTACTTTTTCCTCTTTCACCACTTGTACTTTTTTTAAAAGGTGTTTTTCCGCTTTTCTTGGGTTTTAAAGTTTTTCTTTCACCCCCGAGAGATCAGTGGTGTCTCCGTTAGTGCTGTCCCTTCTGCTTCTTGCTCGCCTCTCTCTTTTCCTCTTTACTAGTCTTCTTTTTGTTCATACCCGCACGCTCTGAGGTACTCGATTTGCTGTGCTGCCTTTACATATCAACCGCACGCACAAGCACACGCACACTCGCACACCCGTTTTTATCTTCGGTTTGACCGTTTTCCCCTTTCTTCTTTTTTTTTTCTGTGTGTTTTGTTCCACTCCTATCCGCTGGCGAGGACGAATCGCACTTATTTGTCATTGAGAGTTATAAAGACGCACGGAAGCACACTCATACATCTCTCCCATCAGCCATTTTTTTTTTTTTGACAGACGTGCATCACGAGGCCTTTACAATTGCTCTGTTTTCACCAGCTACAGCAGCACTGTGGTCTTCGCCCGCCTATCACGTTGATTGACACGCGCCACTCCGGTAGTTCCAACCGTTCTTGGGATTTTTCTTTCTTACTTATTCCTTTTCTCAGTTTCTCGATCCCGATTTGCGGCTCGTTTTTCCTTCTTCTTCTGTTTTTCCTTCTTTCACTCCCTGTATTTGTATTTTTCTCTTTTAGACAGCGTCTGCGTTTTGGTGTTGTTGTAGTTGGTGGTGGTGCAATATTTTTCTGTTCCCACGCCTGTTTTGCTTCCCTCCTGCGCTCTTTACCACACCTACATCTTTCCGTTCTGTTCGCCTCCTTCCCGTAGTGCCTATTTTCTTTTTTAAATAGGACAAGTGCAGGTACCACCCAACAACAGACACACACCTCAGACAGCGCCTTGGTTGCTTCTCCCTCTTCATCCCACCCTCTTTCCCTTTGTGTGTTTTTTTTTCTCTTTGCGCTACAGTACCACCTTTTTCCTTTTCCTTTTCACCTTCCTCTTTTTTTTTTTGCCGTTCCGAGTACCAACGCGATGTTTGCCTCCACCACCTCCTCCCACAGCACCCCGCGCAGTGGGCAGGCCGAGCGCAACCCGCTACCCCCCTTCGTTGTCACGTCGGGCAACGATACGCCGTACGGGCACACCACCACCACCACCACCACCACACCAGCGGCACCGGCGAAGCCCGCGTCTGCTTCCGCCGCGTTGAACCCCGAGGCCCGCGAGTTCCGCGTGTCGCCGGCCTTTGGCGGGTCTCTCTTCGCGATGCCGGCCACCACCGCCTCGCCCCACTCCCGCTGGCTGCCGTCGTCGTCGTCGACGCACGACTTCCCCTGCCGCCCCTCCGGCAGCAGCGGCCACGCCGCGTCCCCGACCCCACCGCTGCCCGCGACGCCGACGGACGTGCCGGAGGGGATGCGGTTGGTGGAGCTGACGGAGGCACACATGCGGGAGCGCTACGCCCGCAAGTGCCGCGACGAGGGCGTGCACATGATCGCCGTCTTCCACCTGCACCCCCGCACCACCAACGAGCAGCTGAGCAGCATCTTCTTCCCCACCGGGGCATGTGCGGCCGAGGTGCTCGACCCACGTTCGTTGCCGGAGCCGCTCGCCAGCGCCTTCGCCGCCGTCCGCCAACGCGCCGGTGCCGTCTTCTTCACCCGTCGCGACTTTGCGATGGTGGGGGTGGAGAAAATCCACGACTTTGTGCCACACGGGCAGCACCAACCGCTGATGGTGCGTTACTGCGGCCCTGAGCAGGTGTCCACTGCTTTCTCCGCCGTCGGCGCCGCCGCAGCAGCGGCCACAATCAAGGGGACGAGTCCACCGAGCACGCGGCCGACGCCGGCACAGGCCCACCACCGCGACGCCGCACGCCTGCACCCGGCTGCGCTGTCGATGCCACCGCTGCCGCCCCTCGACACGCTCAGCAGCACCGACGCCGCCGCCCTGTCAAACATGTCCGACACCTACGACACGATCGACCAGCACTTTCTGCAGAAGTACGCCGGAGAAAAGGTGTACCTGGTCGGCGTGCACAACCTCGCCTACGGCACGAGCGCCAAGTCCCTCTTCAAGGTCTTCTACCCAATGGGTGCCCTCAACTCGGAGCTGCTGTCGCGGCCCGTGTCGGTCGACGGCAAGCTGCGGTGCAGCGGGGTGGCGATCTTCGACTCGAGGGGCATGGCCATGGAGGCGGCGGAGAAGATGAACGACTTTGTGCCGCACGGGCAGCGCCGCCCCCTCGTGACACGCTTTCTGGAGCGCACGACGCCCGCCACGACGGGCACACCGGCTGAGGCGCAGCTCGGCGCAGCGTCGGCGACAGCCTCGACGCCGCGTGCGAAGGCGCCTGCAGGCAGCGCAACCACCGTCACCACGACGACCACCACTACAACTTCGGCCGCCGCGCTTCTCGCGTCCATTGAGCGACAGCTGCGCTCCAAGGCGGTGAACGACGCCCAGCTCGCGGCGGATGTGTGTGCGTTGATTCTGTGCAGCGACAGCGGAGAGAAGGAGGCGCAGCAGCTGGCCGATATCCTGCGTGACACCCTCAAGTCCACCGGCGAGCATTCCACCGTCCTCTCCAGCCCGCTCTCTGGCGGCTTCCGCACGGTGCATCACACGCTGGGCATCCGCACCCGCAGCGCACCACCGGACCCGGCCAACGCCTCGCCGACGGTGCAGAAGGCCACAATGTTTCTCCAGCTGGTGGGCCGCACCTTCATGATGCTCGTCGCGGACACCGCTGCCGCCCGCCAGACCCGCATCGTTGCCGCCGTGCAGTGCGCGTACCTCTACCAGTACACCTACCTCCCCAAGACGCCGCTCAGCTTTGCCACGGCGCTCTTCCAGAGTTTCGCGCGGGAGCTGAGTGAGGCGAAGGCGTTCCTCAGCCGCGAGGCCGAGGTGCCATCGAGCCTCGACGAGGAGCAGCGGCACCGGCCGTGGCTGACGCTGATGGACGCCTTGCAGGAGATGGTATGGGTGTGGAAGTCGCTCGACCCGCGCGCCTACGCGGCCGACAGCGCCCACGACGACTACGAACGCTTCGCGCGCGGCTTTCGCGGTGCCGAGGATCGGGTGCGCAGCCCCCTCAACACGCTGGGCGGCCCAGCGGAGCAGCCGGCCGAGGCCTGCACGCCGCGCAACGAGGCGCTGGACGTGCCCGCGGAGGGCGGCAACTCGGGCAACTCGGGCAAGTCAGGGAACTCCGGCAAGTCCGGCAACGGCGTCAGCGGCAGCGCGAAGAAGTCGCTGCCTGCCACGCCAAGCGCACGGCCGACGCCGCGGCGGGTCGTCTCCAAGTCCTTTAGCACCACGAGCGACTGGAAGGCGAAGCAGAGCACGCCAGTCGGGGCGGCCGGCAGCGCGGTGCCGCCGCAGGTGATGCTGTCGAGCCCGGCCAGCGACTACACTCAAGGCGCCTCGGAGTTCTCCGTCGAAAGCGCCACGGCCGGTCCCTTCGGCAGCGCGCTGCGCACGATGGGCTTCACGCCGCAGCATCCGAGCATGCGCTTCGCGTGGGGCGGACGGGCCACCGGCGCCGTCCCGCCGTCTCCTCCCACCCCCGCAGCCGCGATGACGGCGACGACCACGACGGCGACGTCCAGCGAGGAGCGCAGCGATGCTGCCATGACGGAGTGCACGGTGTACATCACGAAGCTGCCCTCCTGCTTCACTGCGGCCCAGGTGCGCCAGCTGCTTCTCCACTTCGGTGACTTCCGCAAGGTGCGGCTCTGCCACGACGACAAGGAGACAACGCGGTGCGGGTCGGCGGAGGCGGTGGCGGCGCATCAGCTCAAGTTCCACGACCTGTGCTTCGGCTTCGTCGAGTTCAGCGAGCCGGCGAGTGCGCGGGCGATGGTGGAGTTCTTCCGCAACGAGGTGCACAACCCCGCCGCCTTCGACCGCCTGCGCGCGCAGGAGATGAGTGCCGGCGTGACCGCCACCTTTGACGAGGCGGAGCTCGCGATGCTGCGCAGCACCCGCACAAGCCAGGCACGCAACCCGATCCACGATCAGCTGCCCACCGATGCCACCCGCACCACGCCGTGCTTCTTTGGGCTGGTGCGGCCGACGCACACGATTGAGACGTACGCCGAGGTGGTCACAGCGGAGGAGGTGGCAGCGGCGGTGGCTGCGCGGGCACCCCAGCAACAGCAGCAGCAGCAGCAACAGCAGCCAACGGCGCAGGTCGCCGCACCACTGCCGCTGACAAGCGCTTTCACAGTGGCGAAGGACGACGCCGCGCGCACCGCAGCCACGACGGCCTTCGGCAGCGCCGCCCTTGAGCCGATGGAAGACGTCCACTTTCCGCGCGGCTTTCCGTACCACCACGTCTTCGCGAGTGCGTGCGACGAGGAGGGTGGCGGCGGCGCCGTGCCGGTGCTCGTGGAGGACGACGACGACGACGACGACGGGCTGCAGGAGTACCAGGTGCAGCAGATCCTGCAGCTGCTCAGCTAAGCGCCAGGAAAGCAAAAAAAAAAGAAAAAATAGAGGGACGTCGTGTCGTGCCACATGAGGCGCTGTTTGTTTTGCTTCTTGTTTCTTTATATTTTTCACCTTTTTCTTTTCTCGATTGGTACGTACAGCATTCTCTAACAACGTGGTCACCGCCGCGATGTATTTCTTCCGCCCTTACAGTCACTAGATGTACGCACTTTTTTTTTTTGTCGTTTGGTCTCTTCTGTTTTTTCCCCTCTATTACAGTACTTCACTTTTTTTGTATTTCCCCTTGTGAACGGCGTCCTTTTCCGCCTAGACGGTGCGCCGCCACTGTTGCCTGGCCCAGGCTGTTTCTCCTTCCACGCGGCCCCTTTCATGAAGGCATTCCTCCACTCTCTTCCCCCGCATCGATGTCAGAGTTTTCCTTCCCCATGCCGGTTGAAGCGTTCTGCTTTGCCGTCGCCCCGATACGCCCTTCTCTACGCTCCATCACTGTCGTTCTTGTATTTTTTCCATCAATCCCGTCAAGCTATACCGTTTATGTATCCGACGGCTGTGCGGTGTGCGTTTTGGTTTTAGTTTTGAGCTTGGGCAGGGACGTGGGGCATCAACCAGCTGCGAGTTGGTGCGGCGGTAGGTGTCTGTGCGTGTATGTAGGGCCGCCATCTGACATCATCAGCGGTGTATTATTTTCCTTTTGCTCAATTCTTCAAGGGCCAACTTCTCTTCCTGTGTACATCATTAAAAAAAAAAGAGAAAAGAATTTAGGTGCTGCTGTATCCGCTGTTTGTGTTGGAGTGCGTGCGTGTGCGTGTGTCAGCGACGATGCAGCGGAGCGTATGTGCGGACACGACACCACGCGCTGTGCAAAGCGTTCCTTCCTCATCTTCTGTGCTTCCCACACATCCCACAAAGGGTGCACTACTCGCCCTGCGAACACGGACGGAGCGACGTCGCTGGGAAGGCGGGGCAGCGTAAGCGCTGAAGGCGGTAGGAAGATGCAGCGGCGCTACCGTTTCTGTGCGGTCCATACCTCCTTCCCGCCTCCCAGCAGCGCTTCAACCTTTTTCTCTCACTGCATTCTGAACTTTTCCTCTCTCTTCTTCGTGATTCGGGGCCGCACTTCCACTAGCTGTTTCTTAGTCACTCTTTTTTTTTTCCACCACGGCGTTCCCTGTGTTTTCATTTAAAACGCACGTGTGCAACCATTTCTTTCTCCTCCCTCCAAGGAAATCTCTCATCTGTCTCTTTCTTCCCCCTTCCGCGGTACAATGCGAAGCACGCAGAGCAGGGTGTTGGTGGGTGGCGCGTGGACCCTCCTGTACGCCACGACCAGCGCACGCGCCGTCGCCATCATCTCCACCTATCAAGCCTACATGAGCGGCATTCTCGCCGTCGGCGGCGTTCTCCTCGGTGCCATTATCGTGGTGCTTGTCATGTGCTGCAGCTGGAAGGCCTCCACGCTACGCCTGCAGCCGCGGGAGCGCCGGATGTGGGAGACGGCGCCGTCCTCGTCGAAGGACGCGGCGGTGCTGGAGAAGCTGAACGCCGCCGCCGATGCGCCGCGGAAGCGCAAGGCGAAGAAGGGAGCGCAGGAGAGCGGGTCTGTGTCGCCGCCGGATGAGGCGGACATCGTGTCGCCTGCCGGTCGGAGCGCCGGGAAGCGCAACTCGCAGAGCCCCGGCGCCGACGCTGTATCGCCCGGTGGGCGGTCCGGCGGCGCAAACCCGTACGCAAGCACGGAGGACGATGTAGTGGCCTTCAACAGCTCGCTGTCCGGTAAAGGGGCGTATTTCTGAGGAAACGTGAGTCCCGTCTGTCTCTTTTTTTTCATGTGCAATTTTTTTTTTTGTGTGTGTGCTCCGATGGTAAGCTGCTTTCTTTGCCAGCCTTTTGCTTTTTTTTTTCTAGTTTTCTTTTCTTGGAACCTCCTTTTCCTTTTTCATTTTCTTTATTTCATTTTCTTCCCGCTTGTTGTCGCGGAGAGCCGCACCCATGTATCTGATTGACGGCTCCCTCTCATCATCGTGTGTCATTTGCCAAGTTAACATTAAAAAAAGAGTGAAAAAAAAAGAGTCTGAATGCGCTTCAGATGCAATGCATCCACCGCAAACTCAATCCCATGCCAGCGCCGAAAAGGCCGAAGCGAGAAACGCGCGATGCAGCATAAGCCGCTCCCCCTTTCAATCCAAATTCCCCTCCCCTCTTCCTACTTCGATTTGTTTCATGCCTATTCTTTCCCTTAAGCTAGTAGGGCTGGCTCGCCTGGGCTTCGGCATAGGGGAGATTGGGTTCGGGGGAATGGATATGGGAAAAAGCAGGATTTTTGGGGGCGGCGCCACTAGGACTTGCTCTATCTTTGTAAAGTTTTTTTTTTTCAATGGGCTCAGCCGCCGTTCAGTGGTCGGCAATACCTGCAGAAAAAACAGGAGCAAAAGAGACACAACGTTAAATGCGGCACGTGCGTAAGGGTTTAAGTGGGAAAAAACAACCATAAACTCTCCTCTCTCGCCAACTGGATCAAACAAACAAACAAACAAAAAACTACAGCAAAAAGTGTTGGCTACTTGTCCTGTGGGGCCTGCGTGGGACGCTGGAGGCGCTGCCCCGGCGCCGCGGGACCGGACAGCCGCTCTTTCTCCTTTTCCTCGAAGGAGCGGACGACCATCAGCAGCTCCTTCATCCGCGTCACCGCGACGTGCATCTCGCTCGTCGTCAGCACCGGCGCGTAGTCGGAGGGCTGCGGCTCCATGTCTTGCAGCTTCATCTGCTTCACACGGTCCACCACCACCCCGCTGTCGATCTCCTTGTCCCGCACATCGGCGAAGATGACGAGGTGGTGCAGCAGCATGCTCCGCCCAACCGCGTCGAGGATGTAGTTGGGGGTCAGACCCAGCTCGGCCACCGGGTCCGCCGCCTGCGCCTGCAGCTCCTCCGCGGTGGGCGGCGGCACGGGCGGCATGCAGAGCAGCGCGTAGAAGCGCTTCCAGAAGGTCTCGCTCACGCGGAAGCGGTAGTAGGGCATCGTGAGGGGGATGCAGAGGCTGCGCATCGGGTCCTCGGTGGTGTCGCCGTGCAGCTGCGCCGTCTGCGCACGCGTCACCGTCGCCGTCACCTCCTTCGAGAAGACAACGTGCGTGCAGTAGTCGCTGTGGTAGTCGTCGCTCTGGGTCGCCTCGAAGACACGCGCCAGCAGCAGCGGCCGCTCCGTCGCGTGCACGATGGCGTGCTGGAAGGGCTCGTGCGTCTTCACGAGGCTGCGGTAGTAAATGATCTCCATGTCGTTCAGCGTCGCCCAGGCCGCCGCAGCGCCGTAGAGGCGCGTGCGGTGGCGCTCCTCGAGGCAGTGGGCGAGGTTCAGCAGCGACGACACGGCCTCCTCGTCGCGGCCGAGGTTCACCAGCAGCGCCGCCCGCCAGAGATAGAGCGAGGTCACCTCCTCCCGCACGTCCTCGCTCTCCCGCAGCGGGTTGACGCCGTTCTGTAAGCTCTCGCTGCCAGTCTTCGTCGCGCCGGGGTTGAACTCGTGGCCCACCTCGCCGTCGACGATGAGCCGCGCCTCCATCGGCCGCCCACCGGCTGCCGCCTTCAGCTGCGCGTCGACGAGGTGCTGGATGCCCTTCACCGTCTCCACCAGCTTCTCGTCAGCGGCCAGGGCGACCAAGGCCCGAATCTCCGCCGTCGGCGCGTCCTCGACCTCGTACACTTGCCGCTCCGCCTGCACCTCGGCCCCCTTCGTCACCGGCCGCATCGTGAAGCACTGGGGGAAGCGGCAGCCAGGGGCACCGGTGCACGTGCAGCGACCACCGGCGCCGCAGCGGTAGTGCAGGTCGAAGACGGTGCTGCGCACGACGAAGGCGCGGTGGGCCGCTTCGGCGTCTGAGGCCGGCGGAGGAGCGTCGCCGAAGTGCCGCGCCGCGACGACGCCGCGGAGGTGCGACAGCGACGGGGCGGCGGGGACGGCCTCCAGAAAGTCGCTGCAGTCGCACGGTGCCCGCGGCGTCCGCTTCGTTTTGATCTTCGCCGTGAACCTGGATAAGAAAGACTTCATGCTGTGCGGCTGCTTGACAGTGCTGCAGCGCGTGGGCGGTCGAATGTGGGGAGAAAGGTAAGAGGGGAAGTAGGGAGAGGAAGAGAGAGCGAGAAGCGCAGCGCCAACATGTTGGGTGCCGCTATCCCCTTCCTTGCTCAGCGCATGCATCAGCTCCCGCATGGGAGACACATGCAGCACCGCCTAATAAAAGGTGGGCAGGGGACGGAATCAGGAAGGCACAGCGATGTTCTCAGCAACCCAGAGAGGAGAGAGAGAGAGCTTACCTGCTTTAAAAACCCGGTGAAGGTCAGCGGCGAAGCAGCAACGCAGCTGCAATGATCGGGATGCACTGTGCGGAGCACAGGTGTCAAAGTTGACATCAAGGGGAAAACGAGAGAAGACACGAGCCACTTTTTCCTCTCTCACCACTGCTTTTTTGTTAGTATTTTGCGTGCTTTTCCTGCGAGCACTTTGGTTCTTTTCCTTTCCATTCGGAGGTGCCACAGCGACACCCATAAACACCCAAAACACGCACACACACAAAAAAAAAAAAAAACACAGAGGCAGAGTCACACACCGGAGACAGCGCAGGCACAGCACGCCCACTCAGCGTCGTCAACTAGAGGGCCACTCAGAAAAAAGAAAGAAGTAAACACGGTGAGGAGCGCCTGCTACTGACGGAGCGGGTGACCAAGGTGCCCTGGCTACACAACAGCAATAAACCAACGAAGACAGAAGAATTCGTGATCACAAATCAGAATCAGCATCTACTTTATGCAACAACGAGAGGGAACAAAAAAAAAAGAGAAAAGGCATCGATAAGAGTTCTTCGCAACTTGCAGAAGGGAATCCACAACGACGGCGACGACGACACAAAAGAACCCAACGCTTTCACAGAGCATCCATCATACGCACCCTACACCGCCTGTTCGCTGATGTCGCTGGCGTCTACAGGGCGGATGGCACGGTGTTCACGTACTCGTGCAGGCGGTTGCGCATCTGCTGCACCACACAGTCGGCGATCCACTGCAGGTTGTTGATCTCCAGCTCCTTCAGCTTCACGTAGGCGTAAAAGATGCCGTACTGGAACTGCCGCGTCATGACGTCGTTGTAGATCGTCACAGAGGCCTCGACGAAGCGCCGCTCCAGCGACTTCTTGCCCACTGCATCGATGTTGCGGCTGCCGTCGTCGAGCAGCTCAAAGTAGGTGGCAAAGCGGCGCAGGCGGTCGCGCAGCTGCTCCTCGTTCTCGCTCTCCGCGATGTCGTCGTGGATGTCGACGAGGGTGCCGATGTTCGGGAACACCTTGCGACGGTCCGCCGGCGTGATCTCGCGCATGCCGAGCGTGTTGAGGGTGAAGGTGAGCACCATGCGGTCCGCCTCGGCGTCCAGCACCGGGCACATCACGTCGCGCGTCTCGCCGCCAAGGTTGTAGCAGAAGTCGTAGAACTGCTCGTAGTAGTTCTTCATGAGAATGCCGCGAATGTACTCGACCGAGAGCTCGTCCAGATCGCGCTCGAAGCCGCCCTCGGCGCTGAAGAAGCGACCAACCGGGCTGTCAATGAGCACCACCTCAAACATCTCCTGCACATCCGACGCGGCAATCAGCGTCGGCATCTCCGGGAAGACGCCGAGGGGGTGGCACTTGGTGAGCAGCTCCAGGTTGGCGCGGCCGCTGCGCTTCGCTACGATCAGCTTCAGCACGTTCGACAGCATGTACTCGCAGCTGATGAAGTCGAGGAACTGACACAGCGGCGGCTCAGCCCAGGCGCGCAGCTCGCGGAACTGCTTCAGCAGCACCTCCTGCGCGCGGTCAACAATGATGCGCGAGGTCAGCGAGCCCTCCTGCTGGAGAAAGTTGCCGTAGTCGGTGACCTGCAGCTGGCTCTTCATGTCGCCGAGGTTGTCGCACTGGCACAGGTTGTTGTACTCGTCGACGTGGAGGAGGGCGTCACGGTAGCCGTGCACCATGGCCTCGAGGTGGCCCTCGTGCACGTTGTAGTCCATCATATCGCGACCCATCTTGATGTATGGCGAGGGCGGGCGACGGGTGTAGGAAAAAAAAAAAAGAGAAAAGGTGAGGGCGATAGTGGTCGGCGTGGCGATCCGCTTCAACGGTGAAAGAGAACAAAGTGCACGTGGCAACAACAGCGTCATGCGAGAGACAGACAAGAAAGAAGAAGGAGGCGAAGAGGCAGGGATGAGAGGTGCGGTAGAAAGAGAAGAGAGAGAGAGAGGCGTGTGCGGTGCTGCATGGAGGCCATCAAAGATGACATGTCGTTGTCGCGTGGAAAAGGCGGGAGTTGGTCTGACGCACCTTAGGAGGCAGTCTGAACCTGAAGAGCCAGATCAGTGGTAAATCTTATCAGATTGAAGTACATCAAAAAGAGGAAAAAAGGAGTTCTAGAAGGAGAGAAATATGGCGTTCGCGATACACGTCAACCACCGTAATGGTACAAGAATTGCAGAAGAAAAGTGCGGGAGTCAGGAGGAACAAAAAAAGAAAGAAACATTAGAGAAGGCAGTGGAGGAGACACCTGCGTGAAAACAAATTGCTTTGATATGAGAGAGAGAGAGCTTAGAGCGCTTACACAGCAGGCAAACAGGCGCTCTCAATCACGTGCTGCGTAGGACGCCCGCTCCGCATCTGCGTCACCTACGTGTGCCCGCAGTCGCGCAATTTCATCTTGTGCCCTCGCCAACTCCGCCTGCACAGCGTCCCGCTCACGCAGAGCATTTACCACCTGCTCTTTCAACGCCCGCAGCGCCGCCTCATGACGCTGCACCACGCAAGCCTGGTCACGCGTGTGGCGCTGCAGCTCACGAAAGCGGGCTCTCAGCACCGACACCTCCGCCTTGTAGAGCTGCAGGGCAACCGCGTCGTCAGTGTTGGCGGTGGAGGACGGACGACTGGGTGAAACTACAAGGGGTGCGACAGCACTAGCAGCAACCACAGCAGACGATGCGCGCGGAGGGCTTTCGCTGGCACCACGTGTCTGCACCGGTGCTGCAGCGCCACGGTCATTAGGAGAGGCAGAGCGGCGTGCGGCAGTGCTGCCACCCCCAACACCACGACCCTGGTAGAGACGATAACCCAGCGTCGACGTCTCTGCCACACTCGCCGTCGTTATGTCTGACCCTTCTGCGCGTCCCTCCGCCTCGCCACGTCGTGCTGCACTAGGTGGCGCCGTCGAAATTGGGGACAGCGACGCCGTGTCCCTGCGGGTGTGTCTCTGCTGCTGCTGCTGCCGGTGCTGCTGAGGAGGTAGCCGGGGTGGCGACTGTGAAGGAGAAGGAGGACTGACGTCGCTGAGCAGACTCGTCTGGATGAAGGTGGCGGAGACAGAGGCGCCGCTGCCCCACCGCGGTGGCGGGGTCATGAAGACGTCCAGCGTGTCGGCATGCTTCGCCAAAGTGCGAGCCTGCCGCGTTGAGGTAGCCCGAGCACGAGCGTTCTCAGCATGGACTTCCCCAGCGGGGACAGAGAGCACCTCGGCAAGACGGGCACCACGTTGCTGCAGCGCAGCGGCGAAGACGGTCACCTCCCCGCCGTAGAGGAGGACGGACACCTCTGCACCGGTTGAGGACGATGCAGCTGCCACCGCCGCGCTGGCCTGGCGCTCTGCGGCAGTAAACAGGGCAAAGGGAGTCGTGGAGGAGGACGCACTACCGCCGCCAAAGCTGTTGGTAAGGGCACTGTGCAGCAGGGCGGTGCTGCGCCAGTCCTCGCCCAGTTGCCGCAGCGCCGCCGCCATCGCCGACTTCGCGGAGGAAGGGTCAGGCAGCGCCGATTGCCCGGATGACAGCAAGGCGGAGCTCCGCAGAGCCTCCCGCAGCGCCGGCGACTCGTACCGCACGTGGAGCGTCACGGCAGGGGCCGTCGTTGTAGCGGTGGCGAGACGCGCAGACTGAGCTGGTGAAGTCTCAAGCGACGCCGCCTTGTCCTCCTCCCACGACACAGATGCCGCTGCTGCGACTGCCGCCGTGGCCATATCCCGCGCCAGCGCGCCGTTCACGAGAAACGGGTTGCCACTCACGTCGAGATGGCGCAGGCGAGGCAGCACCGGGCCACACACCACGGAGCTCGACCCTGATGCTGCCGGGGTAGTGCTGCCATGGATCGACCTCCTTGCCGTGTCATCGAGCGGCCACGGCACGGTAGACAGCAGGCGGCGAACACTCCGGATGTCTTCGATGTAGTTGTGAGCGAGATCGAGGTGGGTGAGAGCGGTGCTCCACGGGCGGAGCAGCATCGCGCCAGTCCGCGACGTTCGCTGCTGCTGCTGCTGCTGCTGCTGGAGCACCGATGACTCACTCACGTCTGCCTGAGGAGAACGCGCGACGGCAGCGGCAGTGGCTCCGTCTCCCTCGCCATCCACCCAGAGCAGCGCCGCGAGGGCCCTGCTGCGCAGACGGTTGTGGGAGAGAATCAACACGAGATCAGCCTCCGCGACTTCCGTCCCGTTAACCGTAGCAGCTGCAGCAGCAGCCGAGGCTGGCGTGGCGCCATCGACTAAAGAGTGGGCCGCTGGCGTGCCATCGATGTGGAACTGCACCGACGTGTTGGTGCTCGCAGAGGGACGACCAGCGGCAGCGGCGGCAGCACTAAAAGCATCGCTGACAAAGTGCAGGTGGGCCCCGTCGCCAGGCGGTGTGATGCAGCTGAAGTTGACCGATGACGTGTCGTCGGTGCTGTCCTCGATTCCGCTCAGCGCCAAGGCAGGGTCAGTGTGTACCACGGAGAGAGCCGCTGCTGCTGCTGCTGGTGCTGCCTTCTCCCTTCCTGCCACTCGCACTGGCGTCAAGGGAAGTCCGCGCAGCGACTCGATGACGTTGTGCGAGACGTCGATGTAGCGCAGGTGGCGACACGCCTGCAGCCCATCCAGCGACGTGAGACGGTTGTGCGTGGCGATGAGGGTGGTGAGGGTGTGGGCTGCGCCGGCGAGACCGAGCAGCGAGCGGAGGGCGTTGTGGCTGACAAGGAGACGCCGCAGCGACGTCAGCGAGCGCAGCCCACTTCGCTCCTCCTCCAGAGAAGGGGTAGCGTTGCTTCCGGCAGACGAGGAGAGCTGCGCGCCGCCGTCCACTGCCGACAGCGATGACGCATCCGGCCGCAGCGGGAGAGGGGAGGGTGGGTGCCGTGCGAAGCCACTGCCGGATGGTTGCGCCTGGTCGTCCCGGCGCAGCTCCGCAAAGGGGCACTCAAGGGAGCGGAGGTGGTTGTGGCTGAGGTTGAGCTGCTCGATGGAGGGCAGGGCGGCTGCCTGGACGCCGAAGCTGCGGGTGTGGGTGGCATGCAGCTCGTGAAGGTTGCGGTTTTGAAAGGAGATGGAGAGCGACATGAGGCAGCGCAGCCGACGTGACAAGAGCAAGGAGAGATTGTGTGAGTAGTCGTATAGGAGAAAGATGCTGTTGCGTAGCGGGAGGGTAAGAGTATAGATTCGTGAAGAGAAGAGAAAAAGCGTGCGAGACGCACAGCTGATAGGGTAGCGCTAACGAATTAGAGAGTCGAAACCTATGCGTTGTACGAGCGAGAGAGGGCTTCGCGACGGTCCTGCATGTGTGGCGGAGCGGCGGCCCAAGAAAGCTTGCGTGCGTGGCGCCGAAAGAGAAAGAGAGAGGGAGAAAGGTCCACACAGAAGCGTCAGTGGTGGCGCGTCGCTGAGTGAATGTGGGGACAGAACAGAGTAAGCGGAAAAGAAGAGAAAAGAGAAAGAAACTCGAGCGATGGAAGGAGATGGTCCATGTAAAAAGAAGACCGCAGATACCAGTAAAAAAAAGAAGCTGGCTCCTGAAATAACTACAGACTACATCAACGGTAGCCTGCACTCGATGAATACTTCACAGCACACTGCAGTGCTCTCTCTCTCTCCCATCAAGGTTTCGCCACGCGGAATACGGAAAAGAAAGAGAAGATTCTTGTCGTGCTTTTAAATCGACGTGTTTTTGTGGCAGTAAACGCCTTGTCCACACTCACTTACATTGTTCATGGCGAGCTCAACGCAACAACAACAACAACAACAACAACAGAAAAAGAGACAACAGTAACTGCAGTAGGAAGGGTAGAAAGAGATTTTCGGAGGTATCGATGCGAGGTGCAACTCCTTCTCATTATTTCACTACGAACTAGTCGTTCTTCTTGTCAGATATCTCCGCCGCCGCGGTGGGCGACGACGACGGCTCCGCTTCCGCTTCTGCCGCTGCAGCCTCTGCCGCCGCCTGCGCCTCCGCAGCCCGCCGCGCTGTGCGCCGTCGCACCGTCTCCTGCGCCGTCAGCCGCTGCGAAGCCGCCGCCACCTCCTCCATCGTGAAGCGCCGCCGTGACGCGCTGCCGCCCGCACGCTCTGCGTCGCTGCTGCTCGACTCGTCGTTGGAGTCGGTGGCGCTGCTGCTGCTCGTGACGAAGGCTTGAGGGTCGCGCTCCACGTACTCGGCGGCGTAGCGCACGCGATCGTGGGTGCGGCGGATGTAACGGGCAATGAAGATCAGCACCACGACTGCTGGCACGCCGAGGCAGAGAACAAAAATGAGAATGTACTCGTCATCTTCCACGAGGGAGCTGGAGAGGAACTTGAGGCGGTCGACGACGCCCTCGGCGGCCGCCCAGCTAAGGTCGAGCACGTGATCGAAGAAACGCGACATCTCCTTCTTTGATGGCGGGCCTGATTCTAATGGCCGCTGTGATGAGGGGAAAAGAAGAAGGAGGAGGAGGGAAAGAGAAAGAGAAGAAAGCGACACAGTAAGACGGTGCTCTTCTCTCTTGACCACAAAAGAATTTGATTGCACGTCTGTGCTGCAACGACGCTTTCTGCGAAGACTCGCTAATGTGGTGAAGAGAGTACGAGAGGAGGCGAGGCGGGGACGCATGGAGATGGATTGAAAGGCCGCGCACTCGTGCGAGCATGGATACAGGCAGACACAGGTACAGAAGTTGATTTTTTTTTTCCCTCGTCGTTTGGCCCTATTTCTCTCATTTTGTTCCCAGTAACCTCTTTTCCTCTTCTCCTCCGCGTCTCAGATAAACACGCGGGGCAGCGCAACCTTCAGCTTTTCCTCGGACGTGCCCTCGGCCCTCATTTTTCCTTTTGCTAATTTGCTTTTGTGCATGTTAAGTAGCCATGTTGGTGGCTGTGAGTCTCTTAAGCGCAACAAAAGCGCCACTTCGTGCAATGTGCGCATTGTCAGCGCATACTGCATCGTCCCACATCAACGTGTGGGCAAATGTTCAGAAATAGGTGCGAAGGAAGAGAGAGAAAGATCAATTCGCTCCATCAAACACACACTCACAAGTACACAGACACAGCACCAACAATTATGTCCGCCTTATTAATAGTTGTACTGCCGACTTTCTCTCTTTTTTCCGGGTTTCCCCCTTTGCGCCGCCATGCTGAAGTCTGTTTTACTTCTACGCCTTGGGCCTCCGCTGCGTCTTGCGCATACCCTTGCGGTAGAACTGCATGAACAGATACAGCAGCGTCATATGGTAGCACAGCTGCAGGATCGCCCACGGCTTCGGAATTTGCTGGTCAAACAGCACCGCCAGCACGGCGTGCAGAATGCACAGTGCGAACTGAATCATCTGCACCTGCGTCAGGTACTTCTTCAGCGGGTTCGTGTAGCCCAGCGAGGTGTAGAGGTAGTGGAAGTACATGAGGGCGTGCACGGCCGAGTTGATCCACGCCCCAAAGAAGGCCGTCCCGTTCGCGATGCCGTGGTGCAGCAGCAGTCCCCAAATGAAGCCAATCGTGAGGTGGTGGTAGACGTGCAGGAAGGAGAGCTGCTCCTCCTTCTTGCGCAGCACCATGAAGTAGGTGTCGAACATGTCCAGGAACTTTGTCACGTAGTGCACAAAGATCCAAAACTCGATCGAGCTGGTGAAGCGGCCGTTCAGGTTGAAGACCTTGAAGCCAAGGAAAGGGGCAAGGTTGATGGCCATGGTGAGGGAGAGGATCACCTGGGCAGCGTTGTAGATGAGCATCGGCGTCTTGAGGGAGTAGGCCGGGCGGTTCGCCATGAAGGTGCGGAGGAGGAAAACGACAACAAGGTAGCCGACGTGGCCGCCGATCAGCGCCGGGTAGCTGACGAGGGCGTTGAAGACGGGGTGGAAGCACAGGGAGTCCCTGCCCACGCAGCGGGCGGCCTCAACGTACTCCATTGGTGACACCTGTCGCAGGAAGAGACGGCGGTGGTGGTTGCGTTGTGCTGATGTGCGCTGGTGCGTGTCTGCCGCCTAGCCTGAGAACGAAGGGATACTGGGGGGAGGAAGAAAGGGGTGAACTTCGTGCTGCTCGTGTCTGTATGAAGTGTGCGTTGAGAGAGGCAAAATGCCAAAGAGAGAGAAAGAAGAGGGGAGAGCGAGAAAGTAATCCAGAGTGAAGTGAGAAACGCAGAGAAAAAAAGGAGAAGAAGAGGGAAAAAGTGCTTCTATCGGTGAACGCCAAGCAGACGGAAAGGGCAAAAGCAACTACAGGTAAAAAAAGCAGCCGCTTCATGTGGCGCCACTCCTCAGTCCACTTCTTCAGCTGTCGGTGCGAGGAGGTGGTGGCTGCGGAAACACTGTGCATACATCAGCTCCGCACTGAACAAGCTGCGGCTCGCTGGCAATTTGGCAGCTGTGACGCCCCGCGGTGGTCCCTCACGAGTGCGTGTCGCACAGGTATCGACCACCACCTACTGTTTCAATACATCACACACGAATAGTACATGCCTTCAAGAGAGACGTTTTTTTTTGTTGTTGGAAAAGTGCAGTTATCGTTGTCGATTGCCAGTGGCCTCGCGGAAGCCATTGCGAGGAGCAGCGGGGCTTCAACGGAGCCGTTTCAAAATGTCAAAGCCAATTATTCCTTCTCACCAGTGATGTGATAAACAAAAAAGCAAGACACAACGCTTTACGCACTCGCATCAGCACAAGTGTGTCGAAGCTCCCCCTATCCATTTTCCCTCGCTGCGATAATAGTAGAACAAACGCCACTAGTAGTGCATGCCGCTACCCGTGCCCCACGATTCCTCCCACGACTTGGGCTTCCACCGCGAGGAGACCGGAGGCGGCTGGAAGGGTGCGTGGTCGCTTTGGATCGGGTCCCTGCCTTCGCGGATGTCGCCAAGGTCGGTGAGCCCAAGCTCCTTGCGAATTGCCAGACGCTCATCTTCGAGCTGATCGGACTCAATGCGCATCCGCTCCAGCTCGGGCGTCGTGAGGTCGGGCACGGCGTCGTGGTACGGGATCCCCAAGTCTGTCCGCTCCCAGTAGTGCTTCATCGGCTCCCCATCCGGCGTGTTGGGGTCCGTCGTCCCCTCTGGCGGCTTACCGTGCGGGGGCTGCTGCTTGTTCATGCGCACCTGCCGCTTGTACTCCAGCTCCTGCCACTCCATGTTGCGGAAAAGGTGGCCCATTTCAGTGCGCATCACCTGCGTCTCCTCCTCGTTGTAGAAGAGATCGCCACGCACAAAGCCCAGCGTCCACGTCGCGCCTTTGCGCTTCTGCCGCGCGGCGACCTCCTCGCCCGGGTTGTGCTCCGTCTCTCGCAGCGGCTGCGTGGTGCGGTTGGCGTCCTTGTAGACCTGGTCGTCGTCCAGCTCCTGAAAGGTCTGCGAGGCGCGGTTCATGTGCGCCATCAGTCGCATCAGCGCGTCCTCGACCTCCTCGTCTTCGAGCACCATCGCACCAAAAAACTGCTTCTTGTAGTTGCGCAGGTGCTCCTCCTCGGCCACGCTAGGAGGGTCGCCGCGGTGACCGCGCATCCACCGCTCCCACAGCCGCTCATCGGTCGCAAGCGCGCCGTAGGGCTGGTGGCGCTTGTTAGCGTCCCGCCGGTACATCCGTCGCTGCTCCTCTCGCCCCTTAAGGAACTGCCACGTCACGGTAAACTTGTTGCCAAAGCGGTCTTTCGCGATGAGAATCTCTTGCGTGAAGAAGTAGCGGAGGTAGTTCCAGTAGGCGTACTCCCACCAATGGATGATGCGGTTGTCGGCGAGGCCGGCGAAGGAGTGCTGCAGGCGCACCGTCTTGTCGCCAAAGGCATCGACGGAGCGGATGTAGCGGCCCTCGTCTTTCGCAATCTCCTCACGCATGCGCTGTGCTGCTGCGGGGCCACCGAGTTGTGCCGCCTCTGCCACTAAAGCCTCGATCTTCTCCTTGACTTGCCGCTTCTCTGCCTCGATGGAGAGCTGCCGCTTTGCCTTCTCGGCCAGCATCTCCTTCTCTTTGATCGCATACTCTACCGCGTCCTTCTGGCGCTGCTTTAGGTACACCAGCTTGCTGGTCAGGTCCTCTGACTCGTCCGCCATGCCTTTGATGTTGGACAGGATGCTAGCGTTTGTGAGGCGGTAGCGAGCCGATGAGAAGAGGGCTGCGTTGGTGGTGCTGACGTACGAAGCTGTCGCGACGGGGTTGGACAGCGTGGTGAGCAGCGTGGTGCCGCACCGTCCACGCAGGCAGCGAGATGCCCCGCCTTCTCCCGCCACCCGACGCAACGTGGTGCGGCGCATTGGGTATGTGCGTGTCTGGGTCTATCCGCCTCTGTGTGTTTGTGTGTACTCTCTCTCTCTGCGTGCCCACACCGAAAAAAAGACAAGACGGCGATACCTGAAACAGGAAAGAAGGAAGGTAACGGTGAGTACAACGCGGACGCATACCTCTGCATGCCATATGTGAGAAAGAAGAACAAGGAGAGAGGGAGGATGGACAAATGGGTAGAGAAGTGGAAAAACTAGTTGTAGAAGAGTGGGAGAGACAAAGAAAAGAAAAAAAAAAAAACACCCTCACACAGCAACTTAGCCAGCTCACCAGCTTTTCCTCGCAAGATGGCGAGTGCACCGCCAAAAGTTGCCTTTACCCCGCAGCTTCTTTACATCTTTATGTTTTGTCCTGCCCAAACAAATGGATGCAGCGTCACCGCTTTTTTTTTTTTTTGGCATTGGAAGGACAGTTGATACCAGTTGCATGCACTCCCCGTGTCGCTCTTTATCTGAGTGTGCCTTTTAAGTTCGATTTGACGAGGGGAAACACTGCTCTGCCGGTGTGTCCACGAAGAGGAACAGAAACACAGACTCAATAGAGAAGAGACAGAAAGACGGAGTAGGGAAGTGCGGATTAGAATACGTACGGAAAACGAGCGAGTGGCACACGTTCTATGACAGAGAGCTGAGAAAGCCAAAGCGGGGGAAACAAAACGATCAGAAAAAATAATGTAAGAGAGTGACTGACGCCCTCCTGCACCATGAAAGTAGCTCTAATTTAAGGAAAATAATAATAACAACAAAAAAAAGGAGTGGGAAGCGTCGAGAGCACACGTGTCAGCACTGCATGCGTGTACGCTGCCGCACGTTGCCCTGCACCTTAAAACCGAGCCCCGCGGGGCGGCGTCACTTTAGTGCGGGACACCACCTCAGCAAGTCGCCGCAGCGCCGTTGAGCGCAAGTTCACGTTGCGGCTCATCTGCTGCTCCGGCGTGGGCGGTGTTGGCGCACTTGCGCGTCTGCGATCTGCTTGTGAACCGCGCCGCGTCGGTGTCGGTCGTGTGCTGTGTGTGGCTGCCGCCTCGATTTGCCGTACCGCCTCGACAAGATTAGTGGCGCCGTCGTGGTCGCTCGATGCAAGCCCCGGCCGCCCACCAAAGGAGGGGTTGGTGGTGCTGGAGGCCCCGAGAGACGTGGAACGGGTAGAGGGAAAGGACGAGGCGCTTTGCCGGGCTGGTGGTGCGGATGGACGGCTTCGGCCTCCATGCGACGCGGCGCGCCACTGCACGTCGTCGTAGAACACATCCTCCGCCGCGCCGTCGGTCTCGTCGTCGTCATCGGTGTAGCGCTCATAAACGGCACCATCGTGATCTCTGCTCGCTGCTGGTGCTGCTGTCAGTGGTGGCTGGGCGGCAGAGGAGCGACGGCGAGACGTGGTCGTGGACAAGGAGGCACCGTGCGCGGTGGTGGCGCTGGCGACAGGAGTGGCGCGCTGCGGGGTCTGATACGTCCGAGGCGTTGGGGTGAGAGGGCCCACCTGGCTCCCTGCCGCCACACCACGCAGGGGCTCGTCGCGGGTCAGCGAGCGAGGGTAGCGCTGCGGTGTGGTGGCCGCAGCAGTCAAGCTGGCCTTTCGCTGAACGGCACTGTCGTCGAAGAAAGCTTCGTGGTGCACTTTCTCCTCGCCGTGCTTAGCTCGTCGCGGCGGCCGGCGCTGCGGTGTCCGCGTGTGCGGCGGGGATGCGGAGGGCGGCACTCCACCTGCAGAGACGCCGCCACCGCCGCCGCGACGCTGCAGCCGCTCCGCACCTTGCTCGCCCTCGCCGTCCGTCAGCTCACGGCCGTAGTAGCGCTCACACGCGTCGTAGGCGGGGCCGTGGAACTTGACCGGGCTGTAGCGTCGCCCCGCTGTCCCGCCCGCCTGCGCCGATGTGTGACTGCCGCGGTGAACGCTGTAGTGCGGTTGAGGGTCGACAACGACCAGCGGCGCCAAGGCGGCTGCCCCGTAGCGGTGCCGCAGCTCGTCAGCGAGGGCGGAGTAGCGGTTGAGTGGCGGGGCTGAGTGTGTCTGCCGATCGTCATTGAAGTGTTCGTAAGAAGCAGCTACGCCTCTGGCATCCAAGCCGGCCGAATAGGGAGAGCGCACAAGCTCCTCGCTTTCCCGCTCCTCTTCCCCTTCCCCTTCTTCCCCCGGCTGCTGCTGCTGACGCCGCTGGTGCTGTGAGTCCCTTCGCGGTGACAGCCCCGCACCGGCCCGCTGCTTTGCCGCCTGCAGCTCCTCGCTGAGCACTTTCATGTAGGACACGACCTCACGCACAGTGGCCTCATCCATCGTCGGACCGGCTCTGGTGTCGGGAGGGGAGGAGGGAGGCGGGACGCTGCCGAGGGACACTCCACCACCGAGGGCCTTGGGGTGCTCTGCGTCACGCCCGCCCCGCTGCGGCGTCGGCGGATCAGCGGCGTCGTGATGGTGCTGGTGAAGCCGCTTCCACCGACGCAGCTCTGCACGGGCCACCGCCGCCTCCGACTGCGCCTGGTCGCGCTGCCGCTCGGCTGCCTGCTTTGCCGTGGTGAGCTCGTCAATGTGGTGCTCTGCCACCGTAGCCGCCTCGCGAAGCAGCGACATCTCCTCGGCCACTTGCTGTGCTCGCGCCTCCGCTTCCTGCACTGCGGATACGTCAGCCGCACTCGCAGAGGCAGCCGTGTTCTCGGCGTTGTACTGGGCCAGCTGAAACATGTGCTCCATCACCCTCAGCGTCACCCGATCCTCTGTGAAACAGGAGACCTTCGGCTCCGCGACTGCATCGCCGTCTGCGGTCGCTGCGTCTACTGCCGCCATCGCCTCCCGACTCTCCTGCGACGCCTCCTGCTGCTGCTGCTTGATGGAGTCGCGTGGGGTGAGGGACGGCATGCTACTCGGCTTCGGTGGCCGCTGCGGCTGTTGCGAGGCACCCGCAGCGGCTGATCCGGCGGCTGGCGGGGTCTGCGCGGGACTGTCATTCACCACGGCCGCCGTCACCACTGCTGCCTTTTTGTCATCCCGCACGCAGCACTCCAGCAGATCGGGCGGCAGCGTGAGTGTTGAGGGCAGAGAATGGTGTTCCGCCCAGTTCATGTACATGGCGCACGTGTCCACCACGCCATCCACGACCTCGCGGTAGGCGGCTGCCTGAGTGGTGCGCTGCACGAGACGATCCACCACGCCGGAGAAGCCTTCCCCAAGCCGGTCCAGGGCAGTCACCCAAGTACAGCTGCCCTCCCCGCCGACGCGGTTGAAGAAGTAGCAGCCCTTCTGCACCTGTGCTCGGTCCCGCAGCGTCACGTAGAGGCCGTGCAGCTCGTCACGACTCTGATTGAAGGCGGCCTCCATATCCACCTCGCTGTATTTTTCCAGCATTGCCGCCAGCTGCTGCTGCATCGCATCCACGTCCTTCCGCAAGACAATGGCGGCCATCTTGTGGTTTGCGCTGAAGCGCTTCAGCGTGTCCTGCAGGACCTCCATGTTCTGATAGGTCACACGCAGAATGACGTCGTTGTTGGCCGCGATGGTCGAAGGGGGTGGCGATGCGGGGCCGCGCTGGCCGTCCTTTGCCCCGTCGCGGCTGAAGCGCTCTGCCTCGGCTCCGTCCCCGTCATCGCCACTATTACGGCCACTGCGGCGTTGCGAGACCCGGATAAGGCGATCGAGGTCGATGTCCACGAAGCCGTCCTCCTCGGCGTCGCCCTCAAAGACGAGCTCGACATCCCCAGAGCTGCGGCGACGCACTGCAGTTGGGATCGACAGGTAGTGCACCTGCATGAGCGAGGACACCGCTGTGTAGAGGCGTGCGACGGTTTCGTACAGCCGGGCAATGCGATGGTCGTAGGGTAGAACGCCGCCCGCTGCAGCCGCGGCTGAGTCCTTGACAAGCTGCGTCAGGGCCTCCTGCCGCTGCTCTGCCTGTCCCTCGACCTTCGCCGCTGCCGGCGCCGGCGCAGAGTAGACTGCTGAGGCCGCAGCGGCACTCGTGTGCCCGTCCTTGCTGTGAGCGTCGCGCTGGCCCTCTACTCCCTGAATGGCCGCATCCAACGCCGGGAGAATGACATCGGCGGCCCGCATGAGGCAGGAGTCGATGTCGTACAAGTTGTCGTCCGGAATGTCTTCCGGCGGCGCCACGTCCTTGCCCTGCTGAGACGTGAAGAAGCGGCGCACGGCGGCGAAGTACTTCACAATTTTGCGCTGCGTGTAGAGGTGGTCCTCGGTTGTTTGCTGGAGTCGCTGTGCCCACCGTGTGTACTTCTGCAGCAACTCCGCCAGCGACCGCTCCACGTACTCCACCTCAGCCTCATCGTCAGCCTTTCCCTCGCCGCGCTGCAGGACTTCTTCTACGACGTCATCCTTGGCCGCCTCGTCGGTGCCCATCATGAAGAGACTCTGCTTCACGAGTTGCCCGTTGCTTGCAAGGCGATGCATCAGCATCGCCATCGCCTCGTGGAACGCCGTTGTGTCGGCCTTCCACCGCGCCTGGCTGTCGCGCAGCTTTTCCAGCTCGTCCTGCATCTGCACCTGATCGCGCAGTGCGTCGTCGGCGCACACGCGCGTTGCAAGAAACTGCAATGCTTCCAGCACGTTTGATTCCGTCACAGCCGGTCCAGCACCGGCTGCAGACGCGGACAGTGCACCGCCACCTGCTGCCCCCGCGACACCGGCGCTCTTGTGGGGCGAGGCGTCCAAAGATGGTCGCAGATTTAGCCGCCGAAGCGCACTCACGCCGTCACCACGGCCGCCGTCGCTTCCCGTCGCAGCGCCGCCTCGTGGCGCCAGATCGTCAACGTCGGCAGTGTTGCCGAGCTGTGGTGGGAAGGTAACTCGCAGTCCCTCCTTGCCAAGGCGCTCAACGCACGCAGCGATCTTGTGCAGTTTCTTGTGCGCAGCAGCGCACTTTTGCGCTGCGGCGTCAGCGCGGATTTTGTTGGATGCAGCGGCGTTCAGCGCGCGCTGGTGCTTCGTTTTCAGCACGCGCAGCCGCTCTGCAACGTCACTGAGGAAGAAGTCCAGCTTCGCAGGGGAGAGGTTGCGCTCCACATCAACACTTCCCATGAGCTCCGACAGCGCCTCTGATTGATCTGCACTGACACCGCCGTCCTGCATGGTGCACAGCTCACGCAGCTGCTGCATCACTTGCTTGCCGTAATTCTTCATAGAGTCTTCCATGTGTGCTAGACCCGCACGGCCCTGCGCACCGGCCAGTTCCTTGCGCTGCTGCTGCGCGAACAGAGTGGCGAAGCGCGACTTCACCATACCCACCATCTCCGAAAGATCACGTGTGGGCGGCTCGATGCGGGCCCCCGATGGCGCAGGCCCGACGCTGTGAGACGTGGAGGTGCTCGAGGAGCTGGCCGTGTGCCGCGATTCGACGAGAAGTTGCGCGAGCTCCTCAACAGCCTCCATAGAAGAACGGCGCAGGGCAATCTCTTCTTCAGAGATGTGGTGCGGAAAGGTGACCACCGCCGTCACGGTCTTTTTGAGAGCCTCTAGCGATCGTGACAGCGCGTCTTCAATTTGAGTGCCGCTGTCGATTTCTTCGGCTCCAAACTCAGAGGACGGCAAGCGGAAGACCTCCGCCAGCTTCAGCCGCTGCCCGTTCACCTCCTCCATGTACCGTTCCATCGACAGGTACTCCGACAAGAGGAATCGCAAAAGCTGCGCTAGGTTGCCACACTGGCTAAGTACAGGCGCATCCTGCCTCTGGAGCTCAAAGTGGATCTGCAGCGAGGCGGGGACGGTGTCGACAATGGACTGCAGCGCTGTTTTCAGCGTGTGGCCCTTTTCGCCGTCAGCAGAGCTGCCGCGCGCCACGCCATCAATATTTAGCGCCTGCTGAGAGTCCAGCTCCGCAAGCGCCTCAGCAAGTGAGAGTTTGTCGGAGCTGCTTTTCGGGGTCGGAACGAGACGAAGCCTCGCCATCAAGATATCCTTTGCGTCTTTGTACTCGGTTGATAACCGCACTAAGTCGTCACGGCACCTCTGCAGCACATGCGAGACATTAGCCTTTGTGTGCGCAGCATCTGGCAAGAGCAGGGGGAGGGAGAAATTAACGTCTTCACCGAAGCACGTCTTTGACGCGGATTGCACAGCACACCGAAGGTCCGAGAGCTGCTCTTCGAGCCACACGGGCGACGGCGCCGCTGCAGGTCTCGCAACCGCGCCTTCGCGCAGTCGCTTCGAAAGATCGACAACCGACGGCGGTGCGGCTTCGCCGTAGAGACCGAAGCGCCGGCGAACGGCGTCTCCGTACTCTCGTAGAAGCAGGTCTTTAAAGTTGTTCTCCTGCTTCGCGCGTTCTAAATCTTTAATGACACTAAGAAGGACAGCAGGAATGTCTGACTCGCGCGAGATTGTTCCGTAGCTCTCCAGTATGTCAGACACCTGCACCAGAGTCTTTTCTTTCGAGCGGGCACTTGTGAGCTGGGAGCCGTTGAGTGCGGAGACGTCGTTTGCGTGGCTGTAATCGGTGGAATCGTCTAATAATGATCTATCTCTATTTGGACTTGCGATGCTAGAAACCTCCGATTGCGTGCGCGACCCAGCGGAGCGCGCCGCACCAGAGGTCCACAGCTGTGAGTGGGAACTTGCCCACGTCTGTTTTTTGTTACTCATTACTGGAAAAAAAAAAACTACTAGACGTGAAAATGCAAGAGTAAGGTGAGAGAAAGCGTGATAAAAAATGCGTTCAGGAAGAGCATGCGATGTGTTTTTATTTTCGAAATCCTCCAGCCAAGCAAAAAAAAAAAATTGACTCACGGAAAACAGCATCAGACTGTCAAGGAAAGACCCAGCGCACGGTAATGGCCAGTGAAATCCATAGGTGCAGTACACTGAGCTTGCATAAGAATTCGAGCAATCGCCTTTGAAAAACAAAATCAGGCAAAATGCTATCTATCCACAGAGAGCCTGCTAAAAAAACAATGAGAGAGCAGTATTGCTGGCGTTAGTTCTTGTAAACACTCGGCCCCCTTCAGTGACGTAAGAGCATCGATTTCGCATCCATTCTTTTTGCACTTGCTGCACTTTCATCTATGCATTACAGCATTAAGGGAAAAAAAGACCCGGCCCTCCAACAATAAGCCTTTCCACAAAAGAAAAAAAAAGTCGCCTTTAGATAGTTACGGGTAGGTCCTCAGCGCAAAGCATGATAAACAGCAAAGAAACCAAAAGTGCACTGATTTGCGCATCGCTGTTTCCAAATACTACTGCTGCTGTTGCTGCTGCTGCTGCTGCTGCTGCTGCTGAATAAGCTGATTCTGACGCTCCTGCATCTTGCGGTACAGCTCTTGCGCCTTTTTCTGCATATCGTTCTCCCGGCGGTCTAAATCAGCGATGCTGGTGTCAGTACGCTTGATCTCGCCGTTGATGTAGTCGAGGCGGTTGCCGATGATTGTCTTGGCGTCACTCTGGTCCTGAGGAACAAGCGCGGGTCCAATCAGCTTGTACACCGTCGCGTCCGGCTCCAGCTTGTTAAGCTCGTCGCGCACGAGCTCGTTCTCGTTCTTCTGGCCGCCTAGCTGCCGACGCGTCTCAATGAGCTTGCCTTTCTTTTCACCACTCTCCTGCAGCTCCTTGAGAAGGGGCCGTAGCTGGTCGTTGAGCTTCTTGATATCTGGGTGCACCTGCTGCATTGTGTTTATGTGTGAGCTCTGTTAGAGTCAAAAGCGAAAACGTCAAGCAAGGTGTCTTTTTTTATTTATTTGAGGTGATAGTATGTAGGCTTGTGGTGAGGCAGAGGGCCAGAAAAACATGTTATATAGCATTAAAGAGCAAAAGAACAAGAGGGTGAGAAAGAAACGAATGAATGAGACTGTATTCACCAGCTGCACAGCCAATATCTTGCACTCAACACTCAAAAAGCATTTGCGCAATAGCTCCGCTGGTTCCTGCTTTCGTTACTGCGATTGCACACAGTATGTGTATGACAGAGAGACCTCGCTCGCGCACATAGTTTGAGAGCTGAAATCGCAGCGAAGTGGAAAGCAACAATTGCAACCAAAAATTAGATAGTGTTGATACTGCTGCTTCTCGCATTGAGCAAAAAATGATGCGCAGCACCAGGCAGTTCTAGGTTGCGTATAGCTATGCTTCGTCAGTAAGAGTTACGGTAATGTCTGGATAGTAGACGTGGGAATTTGAAACAAAAAAAAGAATATTATAATGCATCTGAACGAGAAAGCATATGGGAGGGAGGGAATCGTAAAGAAACAGAAAATGAGTTGTAGAAAACCCACCTAGCAACGGCAGCATTAGTTGCGCTCCGCCCTGCGTTGGATGGTGCGATCCGCCTCCAGGTTATCCTTGTTGAGCACCGGCCACGAGTCGATCTGGGTTACAAATGGTAGATACATGTACACCTTGTCGCGATAGCGCTTATCCTGCTCGATTGGGTTGCGCTCCACGTAAATGGTCCGCAGCGTCTTCTCAAAAACGCTAAACTTGCCCACTTCGGCCCAGTCGTTGATTTTTCCGTCGGTGAGCCAAAACTCCTCCAGCTCTGGCATGTTCGTCGAGTTCATCACCTCGGCGTTGATGGTCTCGATGGGATTGAAGCTTAGATCGAGAAGGTGCACAGAGTGGAGCGGCAAGTGTTCAATTTTGCTGATGCCGTTCTCCGAGAGGTACACCTCGGCGAGGTTTGGGTTGCAGCCTTCCCTAAACTCGTCCTCCTCGATTTGGAGAAGGCGGTTTGCTTGGATGCTCAGGAGCGTCAGCGCGCGGAGAGGGTGGAGTGCATTGCCAATTTTGGTGATCTTGTTCTTGCCAAGCCACAGCTTTTGCAGCGCGGTGAGGTTGGCAAGACCCGCGCCGATCTCACGAATGCGGTTTCCGCCAAGCTCCAAGAGCTCCAGGTTCACGAGTGAGTCCAAGCCCTCGATGACTTTGATCTTGTTTTCCACCAAGTATAGCTCCTTCAGCGTAGATCCGAGCGACTCGAGGCCGCAGATCTTGCGAATTTGGTTGTAGCTCAAATCGAGCTTTGTCAGCGCCGTGAAAGCGTGTGGAACGGGCTGCTTTGCCAGAACACCGCTTGTCGGGTCGGGTACCATTGCGGAATCGAAGAAATCCCGAACCTTTTTGATCTTATTGTCGAAGAGATCCAGCTCCACGAGGCGCTCTGCCAAGTGCTGGGGAAAGGCTGTGAGCTCGTGAATAAGGTTTTTTCGCAGCGACAGCGAGTTGCACGCCGTGAGTTGGTTCAAATCCAGCTCTTCGAGCGTGAAAAGGCGGATGTTTGAGATCTCGATCTCAGTGCTAGTAGCATTCACTCGTAGCTGCTCGGACGCGGCAGTGGTACTGGCGTCGTGTGCCGGAGGAATCTCGTGCTCTCCGTCACTGTCGCTGTTCGACTCCTTGCGCGCGGGCTCGGCGGGGGTGGCAGCTGCCGCTTGCAGCAGCTTCTCCCTCAAGCGAGCTTTCTTTTCCTCGTCGATGTTTCCGAACATGGTTTGTGGGCGTGTGTGTTTGTCGCAAAAGCCTACTTTTTTCTTTTGCAGCTGTGTTGCGGACTTAGGGGAAGTGAACGTGAAAACCTTGGCTCGCGTATGGTGATGGTATCGTATAAAAAAGCGAGTGCGGTGCAAAGAAGCTGCGCGGGTGTGGAAAAATAGGGGAAAAGTGGACAACAGGATGTTCGCGCAATACGCAGGAGTCAAGTGGAGGACCATAAAGCATCAAGGCAATGTGCAGCTAGACGCAAGCTTGCTTCAAATCGCCGTTCACATTACAGTATAGTACAACGACGGAAGTGCAATGGAGAAGGGAGCGTTTACAAGGACGCCATGCGACTTTGCTTGTTTTTTTTGAGCGTGTGAACGAAAAAGGAGAAAAGCGTCGCTACCTCAAAGCTGTGGAGCAGCGACTACTGTGTGTCTCGGCCGAATGCCGGCCATTATAAAACTGCGCCACGCAACGCATTTCCAAAAGTGCGCCGCCGTTAAGAAAAATGGAAGTTCAATAGATGCGGCGTGTTACTTTTGTCTAGCCTGGGTGTTATTGCAAAGAGAAAGGAAGGAGGGGGGGGGGGGGAAGTTGTTTTTGATGCTGAAAAGTCTAATAATTTATGAATTGTTGGTCGCCTCGCTTTGGTGTGAATCGCCACAGCGCATTTGTACTTCATTGAACTGAATTGCGAATCCGTGGCTTTCTAAGTAGAATGCTTATTTGCCTGTTCACAGAATGTAGAAATACTCCTGCTGGCTGTTTTTTTTTTTTTTTAGTCTACAGAGTATACGCATCTTACAGGCTCGAGAATCGATTCTCAAGATGATAGCAGCACTGTTGCCATTGTTTGCCGCGAAAATAAAAATCATCTCTTTTTTACTTGCAAATTTGCTGTGCTAATATCTTCAAAAGCTTCCGAGTTGCACATTTTCAGAGATAATGACCAGCCTTTGCAAATGCTAAACCACAACAAAAAAGTAATACCAAATGCATTTGTAGAACTTTCTTTGCTGCATCCTTTTTTTCTTCTTCTCAACGTCTCTAAATTTATATGTATTTCTTTCTCCAGCACTCTCCGGCTTTCTCGTTCGAAGCACATTATTCTTTTTTTTTTATTTTCTTAAGAAGTGCGTATCATTCATTTTAGTCTATAATTAATTCATCCGGTCGCCTGGTACTAGCTTTAAGTGATTAATATTGATCTGCAGCATGAAGTTCATTCTGTTTGCATGTCAGTTTATTATTAAAAACTCTTTTTCATTTTTATTGGTTTTAATCATCGGGGAATATCTTTTTTGTACATCACTTTAATGCGCGATACTTCTGTATCATACTTTCTGTCTTCCAGTGCCTTTGGATGTAAGCTGCTTAAAGTTATAGCAAAAAAAAGAAAAAAAAGCTGCGCGTAAATCGATGAGTAAGCAAATGCACGCGTTTACAATTGCACTGTAATACACGCCTGAAAAAATACGAGAATTAGTTAGTTCAGATCTTTTCGGTAAATGTGAAGAAAACATTGTGCAACAGTTTTTTTTTTATTACCCGCCACACAATTATGCATGCTACTTTCTGAAATTCTCTCCTCTTATTCTTTTCTCCTCTTTCCTTCTATAAATTAGAAAAAAAGTGACATCGCTCATTCTCCTCCAGTCGTCGAATTTTCCGCCCAACCAGTTTTTCCGGCTAAAGCATCCCTTGCCAGCTACATTCGTTGCAATGGCCCGCTCTTCTCTCGCCCTGGTCGTCCTTGTGGCGTGCCTCACCGTTCTCTTCGTCGCTGTGCCGTCACGTGCCGATACGATTACCATTAACCAGGCGACCGCCTCGTTTCTGGACGCCTGGATCGCAGCTATTCCAAACCTGCAGATCATTTGGCTCAATCCTGTCATTTGCGCTCGTTCCGGCATTGTGTGCAACGCCGCATCTAACACGCTGAGCATTCGCCTCGACGCCGTTACGTCCTCTGGATTCAACTTCATTGGCTCTCTCCCGGAGCTGGCCAGCACCATCAACGGTGCCTCGGTTCAGGTGGATGCCATCTCGGTCAAGGGCAAGACCCGCATTTCGGGCACTATTCCGGACTCCTGGTCTCGCCTCACGAAGCTGACGACGCTGGACTTCAGCCAGACCAAGCTCGGCGGCCTCATTCCCGACTCTCTGGGCTCCCTGGCGAGCCTCGTCTCGGTGGACTTTTCTAACTCCTACTTTTGCTACGGCATGCCGAACTGGAACGCCGCTGGTATGCCCAACCTCAACCAGGCCATCTTCACCAACAACAACATGCGCGGCACCTTTGCCTCCTCTTGGTCGACCTTCTCCTCTTCCCTCTCCATCAACCTTAAGGGCAACAGGCTCTGCGGGTGCATGCCGTCGACCTGGACCACCACAAACCTCGTCAACGCCGCCTCGGCCATGGACTCTGCGACGGTGAACGGTTGCACGCGTGTCTGCAGCGCCGACTCTTTGTCCTACTGCCCGGCTCCAGACGCGAAGCCCAGCGGTGCGGCCACGCAGGTGGCGTCGTTGTCTGCCGCGTTTGTCGCGTTCGTTGCTGTCGCTGTGTCCCTGGCGTACTGAGGAAAAGGAGTAATGAGAAATGTTATCTTTTTTCTCGTTTTCTTTTTTTTTTCTTGTTTGAAATGTGACTATCATTGTTTTTTTTTCCGCTCCTTTTTCTTTTCCGAATTTGAGTTGGTTCTCACTTTATTTTCTTGTCGCGTGGGAAAATATCTTTCTCGCTTATTTTCACTTCATTTCACTTTCTTCATTCGTAGAAAAATGGAGCAGCGGCAATCACTAGTACTTGTGCGGGTTTGACTCACATATTGGCCCACTCAGCAGTCCGTGTGAGAAGACTTGAAGGCTTATGAGCGTGTGACAACGGAAGTTTTTCATCTTCTTAGTTAATACACTGCTTCTCCTCATCCTCCAGTCACCGAAGCGTTTGTACAGCTGCTTCCGTGCTCCCATGTTCTTTGTTAACTACTTTCCGTCGATCGCCCTGATGTGTGTAGAAAGATGAGACCGCTCGTATGATGTTGGGAAGGAGTAATTTCTATGAAAACTCGCAGACGAGCATCGCCGTCCGGTGAAATGTGTCGAGCACGAAAAAAAAAAAATGGTGCGTACCATGAGCACTTGAAACTGCAATATGCCGCCGCCTTCGACTTTCCCCGTTTTTCTTTCGCTCTCTTCTTCTAGCTAGTTTTGTGCGGATAGAAGCTGGTAAATGACTTTGATCGGCATCGTTACAGCTTTTTTTTTTTGCTCATGTTTATTGTTTGACTTTCCTAATGCCGAGGGTTGAGCGAGTAATTGTTTAGGCTTCAGTGCAAGTGTGCACGGAGTCTCGCTTTTACAAGCACAGGGCGAAGTGAAACGGCAAGTATTGTCTACAAGCAAGAAAAAAGAAAAAGTAGTGGATGCACATTCTCTTACCGAAGAAAAAGGGCAATAAAGAGAGGAGGAGCTAGTTGATCGAAGAGC